>JAJKFL010000014.1:36525197-37125197 GCA_021186555.1 Reticulitermes speratus | reverse complement strand
TTTCCTTCGTTATGAGATTCATGTTTTGATAATAATTTGTTAAGACGAGAGGTGGATTTTACTTGCTCAGGATATTGTCAAATGGGGCATGTTCAAATTGTCAAATGGAGCTTGTTCATATTGTCAAATGGGGCATGTTCATATTAGCGATATTCAGCTTCTGGAGTCTGTCAGTTCTTTAGTCATTCAGTCATCTGATCGCAGATCGAGCTGTATATGAAGCACAAGCATCCCATTCCACTTGGCTGGGCCGTGGGGCCTGATGGAAAGGCCACCACGGACTCCAAGCTAGCGTTCGAGCAGGGGTCGCTGATGCCGCTTGGGGGTGTACAGGAAGGCCATAAGGGCTACGCATTGAGCCTGATGGTTGAGGCTCTCACAGGGATCCTGGCAGGTAAGTCGTAAGCCACAAGCTGTAGGACGTCGATCGAACACTGTACGAGTGCTGTAAGATTTCGCAATGTTGCAGGCGCTTGCTATGGCCCGTTCATCCGCTCGTGGGGCAACAAGGACAGGGATATTAATCTAGGCCAATGCTTCGGCTGCATTAACCCCGAGTTCTTTGCTCCTGGCTATCGGGATCGCATGAGCCACCTGATGAAACATCTCAGGAACATGAATCCCGTAAGTAGGAAGACTTCAGCCTTTAGTCCCTCCCCTCCGCACAGTGGTTACTATATATACCGCCTGCTTTAGCATTACAGAACTCTCAATTGTAAACACATAGCTTACTCGTACTTTGTATGGCTCTCAGAATAAACGACGATTACTTCCGCAAACCGCATCTGATTGGTCTTTGTAATTGATAAGCAGCGTGTTTCTATGAGCTAGGAACTGAATTTTTAAGCTTTCTTTTCAAACTAGTGGAACCGGGATAAAGCAGTCAGTATGGAAACTAGGCTACGGGTTGGACGACCAGGGGTTCGAATCCCATCAGGGGCAAGGTATTTCTCTCGTTTCCAAAACGTTCAGACGGGCTTCGAGCCCCCCCCTCCCCCTCAGCCTCCTATGCAATGGGTGCCAGGTACTGTTTCTCGAGAGTAAAGTGGCTTGGGCATGAGGTCGATAACTCACCTCCACCAAGTGTCGAGATTAAGAATAAATGGAGCTAACCTCCACTCCTTCCGTATATGCCTATATAGGGACAACTTTTCTTCTTATTTTTTAAGTTCACAAACAAAAAAAAGAACCCCTCACGTGGAATGTAAGTCTGTCCGTCTCTCATATATCGTCGGCGCCTAAACCGTAGGACAAAGGTACTTAAAATTCAACATAGGAGACTTTTATTAAAAGATGTCGTACAATTCAAACTTTCAAATATATTGATCCATAATAAAACTTAGTTTACTTAAGCCATAAATGAGCTCTACTATGCGGCCCATAAACCTTCAACAGATTTGACAGAGTTTCGACACTGGAGAATTTCATTCATTTTCATTTCATTGCTCCCATTTTTAAGAAATACTGATAAAGTTACAAGAATGTCATTGGTAATTTTGTGGACTACATTATGGATCACACCTCCGTTGCTCTCACACCCTACCCAGATTAATTTCATGCTTCGAAAGATGTTGCACTAATTACGTGTGTTTTCCAGGTCGATCCGAGCCGGCCTGTACGAATACCCGGCGACAAGGATGCCAGCAACATAAAACACAATATCAGACAGGGCGCCATCTTGTATACGAGCAACCAGATCAATTGGGCTGTGAGTTGCCTTCATTTGTGGTTTTATACGGATATAAAGAGGCCGTGAGTAATTCAGTAAGAAGCAAATTCACGAGGACTTGGAGGTTCCAAATTTGGCCGACATCAGAGAACTAAGAATTTCTTCTCCAATTTAGCTGCTGCGGGGAATCCCTATTTCGGCACCGTGGAAGGCACGTATACCAACCGAGGCTTTACCAAAGTCGCCTTAGGTCTTAGCCGAAAGTGACTGAAAATCAACAGGCCAGTAAAAGCTAGCCGTAAAAAGGCGGCAAATTTGACAGAATGAGCAGCGCTTGGAACTTTTCGACTACCCTGACTGAGGATTGCAGTAATTTGCCTCAATTATAAGGCAATGAACCCACCAAAGATCTAACGAAGACACGAATCGCACGTCACTATTTCCTTAATCCATTCCGCCATACGTACGTACTGAAGTCATCGCTAGGTTTGTTACGGAAACCTCATAACTATAACTGGGTCTTTGACTAACTAACTAACTAACTCCATGGAGCAGAGTCCTTCTTGAGACGCTAACAGGTCGTCAGCTAGTCAAGAAATTCCCCGTGTTTTATGGAACCCAAAGGTTCATTACCGCATTCACAAGAGCTCGCCACCTGTCCCTATCCTGAGCCATATCAATCCAGTCCATGCCCCCCATCCCACTTCTTGAAGATCCATTTTAATATTATCCTCTTATCTACTCCTGGGTCTTTGAAGTGGTCTCCTTCCCTCAGATCTCCCCACCAAAATCCTGTATGCACCTCTCCCCTCACCCACACGTGCTACATGCCCCGCCCACCTCATTCTTCTTGATTTGATCACTCGAATAATATTTGGTGATGAGTACAGATCATTAAGTTCCTCGTTATGTAGTCTTCTCCACTCCCCTGTTACCTCAGCACCCTATTCTCGAACATATAACTGGGTCTTTGGCTGACATTAAATTTTCCCGTCTTGTCTGACGACCTCGACGTGGTCACACTGAGAACTTGTGCTGCGAGTTGCAGTATGTCCTGGGCGGTAGGGGAGCCAGTGTTTTGGTTGAGTGGCTTTCTTGAACTTCAAAATTGAGTGGCTCTACCGCATCCGCTGAAGGCCTTTGCTATGTAGGGCGGAGTCAAAGTCAAATTCCACAGTGTAATGAAAAGGCTGGGCACGCCGTTTACCCGCCCCAGTCACGGAGAACTTTAGCCAACGTGACTTCCCCGCAGGTCAAGAAGGCCTTTAGTCCACTGGTTTCAAACTGGGTTCAAACCCCAGACATCCATTCACCCAAACTCCCACCACCCCCAAATAGAAGTATTGCCATGTGAAGGTATGTCCTTGGTACGACCACTTCCAGTTTCGCAGCCGGACGGGAAATCCGTTAGCGTAAGCGCAATCCTCGTCATAATTAGGAGGTTTCCGCGTCGTAGCACAGCAACGCCTTTATCATGCTTAGAAGTGGCTAAACAGACCCAGCTGGGATATGACGCTACTTCACTGGTTAGGCTGCTTTCAAAAATTGCGGAAACCGGTGTGGACTTGAGGGTAGTGGTGTGGATAAAGGAATTTCTGTTAGGACGTTCGCAAAGAGTTAGAGTAGACGGACAACTATCTGATGAAGTCAGAGTAACGTCGGGAGTGCCGCAAGGGAGCGTATTAGGTCCGTTGCTGTTCCTCGCTTATGTTAATGATATTTGGAGAAACATTGAGTCAAATATACGGCTTTTCGCTGATGATTGTATAATATACAGGAGGATAATCGATAGCAATGACATTGAAAATTTGCAGACAGACTTAAATAGATTAGGGGAATGGGCGGTTGAAAATGAAATGAGGATAAATCCAGGTAAGAGTAAAGCAGTAAGCTTCAATAGAGCTAGGGTGAAAGGTAAACTGAGGTATTGTATTGGGGATCAACTAATTCCAGAGGCAAATAGCTTTAAGTATTTAGGAATAATTATACGCAGCGACCTAAGCTGGGCAGATCATGTAAATTATACACTAAGAAAATCATGAAGGGCTCTTCATTTCGTAATGCGTATACTCAAAAGGGCAAATAATAATACGAAAAGTTTAGCTTATACGGCACTTGTGAGACCGATACTTGAGTATGGAGCGGTGTGTTGGGACCCATACAGAGAAGGTCAGGTAAGCGCTTTGAATCGCGTGCAAAAGAGAGCGGCAAAATTTGCAAATAATACAAATGAATCGGGTTGGGAAACATTGACACAGCGTAGAGCGATAGCCCGAATATGCGCCCTTTTCAAAGCATACACCGGGGGACGGGCTTCGAAAACAATAGGGGATAGACTGCTAAAACCATGCTACCTGGGTAGGGACGATCATAGTCGGAAAATTAGGATTAGGAAACAAAGAACAGATGTAGGTAAATATTCCTTTGTAAATAGGACCATAAAAAGCTGGAACCAATTACCTCCAAGCGTACTAGCGACTTTCCCCTGTAAATTAAGCTCTTTTAAAAAAAGGATCAAGAACGTCATTACAAGCTAAGGATTTTTAAGTGGAGATTAAATAAAAATAAAGGATGTGAAGTGAAGGGGTGTGAAGTGATGTGAAGTGAAGTGCTCTGGTTTCGAAGTGAAGTGAAGTGAATTAAGTTCTTGGGGGATATAATTAGCATGTACTTTGGTCTGACTTTATACTGAGGATATTCTAACGCACTGAAAATAATTAATGTGTGGGTGTTTTTTGTATTGTGCGTGTTTTTTTTTTTGTACTGTGTATGGGTGTCTTTGTAAGGTGTGGATGCTTTTGTAAGGTGTGGATGATTTGTAAGTTGTGGATGTTTTTGTAATGTGTGTACGGTGTTCTAATATGTGTACTTGTATTTACTGTATGTATTTTGTTTACTGTATGTATTTTGTTTTGTATGTGTAAGGGTGTTTTAGTAAGGTGCGTACGGTTTTCTAATATGTGTATTTGTATTTACTGTATGTATTTTGTTTTGTATGTGTATGGGTGTTTTTGTAAGGTATGGATGTATTTGTAAGGTGTGGATGTTTTTGTAAGGTGTGGATGCTTTTGTAAGGAGTGGATGCTTTTGTAAGGTGCAGATGTTTTTGTAATGTGTGTACGGTGTTCTAATGTGTGTACTTGTATTTACTGTATGTATTTTGTTTTGTATGTGTATGGGTGTTTTTGTAAGGTGTGTACGGTGTTCTAATATGAGTACTTGTATTTACTGTATGTATTTTGTTTTGTATGTGCATGGGTGTTTTTGTAAGGTGTGAACGGGGTTCTTCTAATATGTGTACTTGTATTTACTGTATGTATTTTGTTTTGTATGTGTATGGGTGTTTTTGTAAGGTGTGGATGTATTTGTAAGGTATGGATGTTTTTGTAAGGTGTGGATGCTTTTGTAAGGAGTGGATGCTTTTGCAAGGTGTGGATGTTTTTATAATGTGTGTACGGTGTTCTAATGTGTGTACTTGTATTTACTGTATGTATTTTGTTTTGTAATTGTGTATAGTTTGTTTTGTATTGTTAATTTTATGTATATTTATATGTCCATTTGTATTGTGTGTACTAGTGTAAGGACTACTGCCACCGGGTGAAAACCCAATTGCAGTAAATAATAATAATAATAATAATTGTATGCCGACGTTTTGAAGTAACGCAGTGTCTTCATCTTCAAGGGTCTAGAAATGCGAGGGGCGTCGACTTGCCCTTCGCACAAGTCTCGGCCCTTAGTTTGCTTTTTATTTGGCTGGTAGCTCAGTCACGGGAATGGACAAGGGTTTAATTTAGGACAAGGGCCAGTCTGTCTGCAAGTTTGATCTTCCAGTCTGTGAGACAGATTTCGAAGAAACTTGCTATTGGCCGTGTACAGTAAAGGTTCTTGGGCAAAATTAATTGTAGATCGTGTCGGTCCAATATAACTCCTCAGTTTTTACGCGTGATCTCGCTGTGTGCCAATGATATGAATGAGCAAAGTCAGTATCAGTCTCAACACAATTACATTTATTAGACAAGAGAGACTGTCTAATAAAACAACATGTTTCGACCTTAAATTAGGTCATCTTCAGGCTCTTAATCTTTAAAAAGCACACTAAGGAAGACAATATATAATTACATAATTAATCCTTTCTATAGCGTAGTTGGTTGAGGCACTACGCTACAAACCGGAACGTCGCGGGTTCGATTCCCGATGGTGTCACTGGAATTAATTCCTTGACATAATCGTTTCGGTCGCACTATAGCCCTGGGGTCGACTCAGCCTCTAACAGAAATGAGTACCAGGAGTATATCCTGGGGGGTAAAGGCGGCCGGTGCGTAGGGCTAACAACCTTACCACCTTCATGTGCCGATTGTCTACAAATCTGGGAGCCTCAACCTCCTGGACCCCTCAGGGGCTGCCTAGGCCTGTAATGGGGTTGCTTTACCTTATAGCAAAAAGTAGAATAAAATAAAAGGATATACAAGAAATAATATAAAATAAGATAAACATAGAATAAAGTAAAAGAATGTAAAGTAACATAAAGTAGGATAAAACATCCTACTTTATGTTATTTCATTTTACATTATTTTATTCTATTTCTATTCTTAATTATATAATTATTTATTGTCTTCTCAACATGTGTTTTAAACTTTATCTTGCATTCACCGTGCATTTTATTCAATATTTTGGTTGGTTGTTAAAAATAATGTGTTTTAAAGTTTAAGAGCCTGAAGATGACCTAATTTAAAGTCGAAACATGTTACCCTATTAGACGGATAGATTCTCTTGTCAAATGAAGATAGTTTTGTCGAGACTACTATTGCTTTTACTCAGTCATATAACTGCTTAGTTTACAAAAAGCTGAAACTAAACTTGTAGGATGATTTAAACAAGAGAAGACAGCTACGAGTAATTTGAGAAAGATTAGTATACGTACTTTATAACTGAAGCCCTACAGATTTACTTATAATAATAATAACCATGGCTCAACAGCCCTATATGGGCTCGGGCCTCCTCTTTTCGACTGGTCAACTGGCCGCGCTAGTGTTCTATCGATCCTGATGTGTCCGCCAGAGCCATCTGGCAGGCAGTCAGGAGACTTGTGTGAGAAATGGAGGCAATTTAGCTTACGCTAAACTTTTATTCATGCCCGTAAGGTTCTTTTACATGCCGTAAATCTACGACATGGGACCGACGGCTTTACTTCCCCTCCGAAGGAAGTGGTGCTACGGATTTTTATCATCGGTCGGGATCGAACCCGCGAACCTTGGGTCCAGTGGCGAGCACGCTAACCACTAGTCCACCGAGGTCGACACAGATTTACTTAAGACATCTATTTAATTATATGTATTCACGAAACGACAAGGGGGAGGTAATACGTAATGGTTTGATATAGTGCCCAAGCTGTAGGAGACTTGTATTTGGAAGGTGGGGTTTTGATTCTCAGCTGAGAGGCCAGCTACCATTGTAGCTTTCGGTGGTTTTTCTCAGCTCCTATAGACAAATACCAGGATATTACCAAAATTGAATCACGAAGGCTTGACTTCCAATCCTTCCCAATTCTTCACTTATTTAGCATCTCACTTTTCGACGCGGCATAGCCTGAATTACAAAGGGCGTCATAAAGTGAATTATCATCAAATAACTCTGAAGGGTAATACCACTAGTGCGATTAGCTCCGCACTAGCAGATGAACATAACTGAACGTGGGCTGTACAGAACGGAATAATATAATTATAAATTCACAACAGTCACCAGCTCAAAAGACCCTAATGTCTAGGATCTCTGAAAACTTTTATTACATCATTAAGTAATCACGAAATATAATTCACTGATTTCTTAACTCGAAATATTCAGTCCGAAATCTGCGTTAATTATAAGCTAAAATTATGATAAAGTGATGTTTTATCTGCCGATCCCGGCGGCCGTGCGGTCAAACGTGTAGGTCTGAAGCCACTCGATTGCTGGAATCGCGGGCTCGAATCCCGCTGAGGGCATGTATGTTCGTCCCTTGTGTTTGTTGTGTTTTGTGTAGGTAGCGACTAGATCACTCGGTCAGAGGATTCTTACCGCGTGTGTGTGTAATTGTGTGTGATATAGAAACTTCAACATTGGGGCGGCCTGGGCCCTATTTGGGCTGCTGCGCTACAAACACAATGTTTTTATCCAGTACCCACTTACAGCTATACCGCCACAAGCCCTGCGTGCCTTTATGGCGTGTACAGGGACAGCTTCATCTTTACCAGTGCCAAAACCTATTCTATCACCGATCACATCTGAACTATTTTCAATATAATGTGTCCCTCGTTAAAAATAAACAATTAATATTGCAACTGACACACCATTGTCTTCACTCCATGTGCGCGTACCCTCCACAGCATCCGAAAATTGGGTTTCTTAATGCAGAGCACTGAAATTTTCACAATAGTGGCCCCTTCAAGTACGCATTTTTGTGCCTTTTCGTCACTGTAAATGGCTACATGTGCGCATATTTATATATGCAGCCTTCATTTAATTTCGCCCCAAACAACGGAGTTAACTTTAGTGTTGAGGAATGTTAGTGACTGAAGATTGGTTGAACGTTGTTCGGACTTGGACTGACATTGGTTTTACTGGCAGCTGGCATATCTTCAACAACCAAACTCTTGGGTATGTGAATTAATTTCTGGGGGGGGGGGGGGAACTTCTGTTCTACATTGTGTCACCCTGCACTGGGATTTTCAGGAATATAACCTCAGCGTTAAACTAGGACTTACTCTAAAGGTGGGTGTATTTAACAATACATTTCAAAACTTTTTGATTTTAACCTTTACAGAACTGCTTTTCCGTCGTTTCAGCGATACTGTGAATCAGAATATATGCAGATTCCACTTTCTTTGTACAAAAATCCGTTCCCATTGACCAAACTTTCCTGATATTTTTTTTAAGGAAAGTGCGATGCATTTTCTTGGCATTACGTACCCAATTTTTACGTAACCGTGTAAAGCGATGTCAACTTTGGAAATGTGGCAAAGTTCACGTACTTGAGAAAAAAACACTAACTAATCAACATTGAATAAAAGACGTAATTAAGAAAAAATTAAAAAAATACTTGCTACCATTCGGTCCACAATCTTTTACTCTTCCTCTCTGCTGTCAACATAAACATGACATTGGACAAAACTATAATTTTTCCCCAGTTTTAGTATGGGTGTGAAACTTCGTTTCTCGTAGGAGGGGAGTGTTAATACAGGGTGAAGACGTTTGAGAATATGATGCCCAGAAGGATTTTGGGTTTGAGAGCGAGGAAGTGACAGGATACTGGAGAAAAATGCATAAAGAGGAGGTTCAAATTTGTAGCCTTCACTAAATAGTAGTAGGGTAATTAAATCACGGAGGATAAGATGGGCAGGGCATTTGGAACGCATTATACAGACTAGGAATATGCAGATTTCTGGTGGGAAAAAAGGATATAGAGAGACTGCTTGCAAGACCTAAGCGTCGATGAGATGATATTAAAATGAATATTGAAGGAATATGGCGGAAAGGAGTGTAATAGGATCGTTTCGTTCAGAGTAGAGACTAATGATGAGCTTTTGTGCAGGCTGTATGAACTCTCAAGTTCCATGAAACGCGGACAACTTTTCACATTGAAGAAATATTAGCTTCTCAAGGATAGCTCTCACTTTGCTTCGTGTTCGTGCACAGACATGCTCGACTCTAAGTGAAACTCTGTTTCTGTTTTCAGAACGATTTCGCCAGAGAATACGGCATTTCCCCGCTCAAACCGGCAGAGGAAATGAATTGAAAACGTACCAAACACTTGTACGACTTTCCGGAATAACTGGTGGTACCTCTGTGCAATTTAGTTTCTGACTCATCCAGAAATGTATAATATAAAACTTTCACAAATGTATTCTTAATACAGTTCATAGGAATACTACCCTGGTGGTTATACTGAAGCACATTGTGTGTCACTGTCCACATGATTTCTAACGTATCGAAAAAAATGTTTCGAGTGAAAATTCAGCGATTAATATCTACAGGAAGATTAACTTTGTTGCTGTGTAAGATAACTGCTGTCAATAAATCATTTAAATCAACTGTATTTTGGTTCTACTCTTCATGCAATTTGGTGAATATGATTACACCCAGAGTTACTGATGGGTGGGAATATTACCAGTCATCACTCTACAGCGACACGAACGTCAAGCTGCTCTTCCAGTACACACAGACGACCTCCTTACTGCAAAATAGAGATGCACTTACAAAGAACTACGAGACCAAACTGCCACTAATTTTCTTGCTGACTACAATTATGTAATCATTTTATCAACTTTTACTCCATTTTATAGTAACTTATTTTACAACACTGTACGAAGTGGACAATAATAAACCACTCATATTCTACATATACTAATATAACCACAATGTAATAACTTTAAGGTCTATGCAAAATAATCTTTACGACCCCCTGAAGATGGTGGTTTAAACCACCGAAATACGTATAGGGGAATTTTAATAATAAACTATTGTGAAAAAAGTTTATGTGCATTAGTTGGTGTTTATTGAACATATCTTAGGGAATATTAATGTTTATCTTTCGTCTAAAATTATAGAGTAGGGTGGTTACTGAGAATAACACCTACGGGTGCTTTAATTTAAAAAAAAATTAAAATTATGCACTTTGGCGACACACTGTAGGCTTGCTTATTGGGTTTGTATAAATCTCGCAAATAGCTGTGCTTGTTTTTCTAAGCAGATATTTGTAAAGTAAAGACAGTTTGTTTTCTGTGAAAAGAAAGCAGAGTTCCTTTAATGTTACTTAGAAGAACCTCATATTTCCAACGCTTTAAGTAAACATGAACTGACCATTTACAGAGCCGTGAGACACTGTTATTCTTTAGATGGATTCGAGTTATTGGAATCACGCAATCGCCGAGGGTAAATGCATGGTTGTCAACAAGCACCATGGAAGCCCAAGCCTTTAGTGCATGTAGGCAGGCGTATCTAGCTACCTACCCTCCCCACCACCACTCCCCCCCCCCCCCCCACACACACACACAAGCGTGCTAGCGTGCATATGTACATAGGAAGGTGAATCAAAAAGTAAAGCGAATTTGCCTGTCGTGGCGCTGCAATCAACGCACTGCGAAACCTAGCGGTTGTCTCGGTAACTACAGATTAGGCATTGTCGCGACGAGTCAGTGTCAGGTTTAGTTAGTGTTGTGTTTGTTTACAAATCTTCTTTAAAAATGGCGGCACTGCTTTCGAATTGCACCGTTGTAGAAAACCAAGCTGTGATCCAATTTTTGTGGTCAGAAGGCGTTAAAAGTTGCGAAATTTAAAGGAGAATATTAACATAGTATGGTTAACACTAACCACACGTTAACCATTACGTGGCTTTACTGATGAAGCAATGAGGTAGCTAAAATTCAAATTCACCCACACCCCCATATAGTCCGGACCTAGCTCAATCGGATTATCACGTGTTTGGACCACTAAAAATAAGTCTTGGGTGGATAAGGATTTGGCATTGATGATGAAGTTAAGGATACGGCGCATACGTGGCTTCGATCGCAACCGAAAACATTCCTCGCAGATGGGATTAGAAAGCTCGTGAACACAACATGTGATTAAGGGTGATTATGTTGAGAAATTATACACTGCATTTGTCACAGATTGTTGTATTGTAGACTCTCGAATTAACGGACGCCTTATGTGCGGATTTAGGAAATAACGAACGAAATCTGTTGAGAACTAATTGGTTTCTGGACTTTGTCCATCGTCCGAAAATCTAAAATCACGACGTTTCGGAAGCTGGATCTGCTTCCGTCCTCAGGTGAAGGGAGACACCTACTCAGTTGGGTCCCTTAGATAGAGCTAACCTCAATCACTGGACGAGGAGTAGGTGTCTCCCTCCCCCTTCACCTGAGGACGGAAGCAGATCCAGCTTCCGAAACGTCGTGACTTTAGATTTACGGACGATGGACAAAGTCCAGAAACCAATTAGTTCTCAATGCTACGTAACATCGTCAGAACCTTTTAGAATTTATTTGAAATCTGTTGGTTCCCAAATTTTCGTCCGCAATCTTTGCTGACATTCGCGTGGAGGTGGTAGTGTACTGCTCTTTTCATAACCTGAATCGTGGATTTAAATGTTTATCTGACATTTATTAAATTCCAATTAACATTCACTACAAGGTTAATTATATTTGTGTACATTATTATGTGTATGCAAGGGGGAGATCGATCGGTAGAAGGGGGAGATCGATCGGTAGAAGGGGGAGATCGATCGGTAGAAGGGGGGAGATCGATCGGTAGAAGGGGGAGATCGATCGGTAGAAGGGGGAGATCGATCGGTTAGGGGGAGATCGATCGGTAGTGGGAAACTATAGACCGGTCAGATTAACCTCAGTAGTTTGCAAACAAATGGAGCACGTTATAGCAGGGTATTTAAGGCAAATCTGGGAAATGAGTGAGTGGTTATATGAGGGTCAGCATGGATTTAGACCAGGGTACTCATGCGAAAGTCAAGTAGTTACAGTTTGTCAAGATATTGCTGATTCACTGGACGAGGGAGTCAGGACTGACGCGATTATAATAGATTTTTCAAAGGCTTTTGGTTTAGTCCCACATGATAGGCTGCTTACAAAAACTGCGGAAACCGGAGTGGACTTGAGGGTAGTGGTATGGATAAAAGAATTTCTCTTAGGACGTTCGCAAAGAGTTAGAGTAGACGGACAACTATCTGATGAAGTCAGAGTAACGTCGGGAGTACCGCAAGGGAGCGTATTAGGTCCGTTGTTGTTCCTCGCTTATGTTAATGGTATTTGGAAAAACAATGAGTCAAATATACGGCTTTTCGCTGATGATTGTATAATATACAGGAGGATAATCGATAGTAATGACATTGAAAATTTGCAGACAGACTTAAATAGATTAGGGGAATGGGCGGTTGAAAATGAAATGAGGATAAATCCAGGTAAGAGTAAAGCAGTAAGCTTCAATACAGCTAGGGTGAAAGGTAGACTGAGGTATTGTATTGGGGATCAGCTAATTCCAGAGGCAAAGAGCTTTAAGTATTTAGGAATAATTATACGCAGCGACCTAAGCTGGGCAGATCATGTAAATTATACACTAAGAAAATCATGGAAGGCTCTTCATTTCGTAATGCGTATACTCAAAAGGGCAAATAATAATACGAAAAGTTTAGCTTATACGGCACTAGTGAGACCGATACTTGAGTATGGAGCGGTGTGTTGGGACCCATACAGAGAAGGCCAGGTAAGCGCTTTGAATCGCGTGCAAAAGACAGCGGCAAAATTTGCAAATAATACAAATGAATCAGGTTGGGAAACATTGACACAGCGAAGAGCGATAGCCCGAATATGCGCCCTTTTCAAAGCATACACCGGGGGACGGGCTTGGAAAACAATAGGGGATAGACTGCTAAAACCATGCTACCTGGGTAGGGACGATCATAGTCGGAAAATTAGGATTAGGAAACAAAGAACAGATGTAGTAAAATATTCCTTTGTAAACAGGACCATAAAAAGCTGGAACCAATTACCTCCAAGCGTACTAGCGACTTTCCCCTGTAAATTAAGCACTTTTAGAAACAGGGTCAAGAAAGTCATTACAAGCTAAGGATTTTTAAGTGGGGATTAAATAAAAATAAGGGATGTGAAGTGAAGGGGTGTGAAGTGATGTGAAGTGAAGTGCTTTGGTTTCGAAGTGAAGTGAATTAAGTTCTTGGGGGATATAATTATCATGTACTTTGGTCTGACTTTATACTGAGGATATTCTAACGCACTGAAATTAATTAATGTGTGGGTGTTTTTTTGTAATGTGCGTGTGTGTTTTTATTTTCTTGTATTGTGTATGGGTGTTTTTGTAAGGTGTGGATGTTTTTGTAAGGTGTGGATGTTTTTGTAAGGTGTGAATGCTTTTGTAAGGTGTGGATGCTTTGTAAGGTGTGGATGTTTTTGTAATGTGTGTTCGGTGTTCTAATATGTGTACTTGTATTTACTGTATGTATTTTGTTTTGTATGTGTATGGGTGTTTTTGTAAGGTGTGGATGTGTTTGTAAGGTGTGGATGTTTTTATAAGGTGTGGATGCTTTTGTAAGGAGTGGATGCTTTAGTAAGGTGTGGATGTTTTTGTAATGTGTGTACGGTGTTCTAATGTGTGTACTTGTATTCACTGTATGTATTTTGTTTTGTAATTGTGTATAGTTTGTTTTGTATTGTTATTTTTATGTATATTTATATGTCCATTTGTATTGTGTGTACTAGTGTAAGGACTACTGCCACCAGGTGAAAACCCAATTGCAGTAAATAATAATAATAATAATAATAATAATAATAATAATAGTGTTTTATATATATACAGTACTGCATTACTGTTTTGGCGACTTTTTAGGCTCTATATGTATACAGAATTCGGAAGTTTCGGACAATCGACATTATCGGAACACCCAGTCTCCCTGTTAGTCCTTTCATTCAGGGTCTACAGTACACGAAGTAATTAATAAATGAAGTCAGCGTCTGTCAAATCACATACACGGACACTTCTGCCGTGTTGTGCGGTTCAGGCCACCTAATCTGCAAAGGGTGTAGACAGATTCCCTCAGTGTATCAGTGCAAATTCTCTACCATGCCACAACACACTGCTTCCCAATTCATTTAGCTTCGCAAGTATATCAGCCATCTCTACAAACCTAACACACAGACAGTGGGGCACCAAGGTTTACTGGTACCTGGGGTGAGTAATTAAATTATGAATTTTAGAATAATAATATGATTTATTGTAATTTATGTAGCTCAACAATTTTTAATTTGTTGAGTGCAGAAAATCAATTATTCATTCAAAATATTCACTTTTCCACCCCTTGGGCTCTGCCGCCTGGGGTGGCCGCACCATTCCCCCCTGAAACCCCACAGCTATACCACTGCATACAGATGTGACAGAAAGAATGTAAATTCTATGGCAATGATTTCTGAACCATTTAGGTTCTCACAGCAGTGACTATGAAGACTGCTATGCTATCTCGTGACATGTGATGCCATGTAGCTTGGTGGACAGGTTCCTCCAAAACATTCTCTCTTCCCAACCACAAAGCATCAAATCCAAAACACAATAATCAACAAAAATATCAATCTGATCATCATCTTCTATCCACAATTTACTTTCGGTAAGAACGGAACTACCTGATCACAACGATGATGATTGCTGCTGATGATGGAAAAAAGTAATGGCGTCCCTGTGACAAAGCATAATGCCATGAATGAATACAGTGGGAGTGAAGGAAAATTTCCACGTATTCTTAACCTCAACACTATATGGAAATAGTCAGCCTTCAACTCCAGCTGTTTTATCCATTGGGAAAATGCCTGCTACCCAATGGACAGAGGGAAGGGAACCCAACAAAGATGGTAACAATGACATAGACTACATTCATCCTTTCAACATAAATCAAAAACATGTTTATATTCATGGATGGTAAATGATTCACATGTCATTTACTTCCAGCTGTCAACTGACAGCATGTGTCACACTGACAGAAACAGTACAACACCTATGTTAGATATGAACTAAAACACAAAATAACAATGTTTTTACTTACTTCTAATATATAATTCCATTGTGACAACAGCTGAATTCACAAAACGTTAAAAACAGCACTCATTTGTAACAGAAAAGTAAGCTGTTGCTTTAACAGATAATGGCCTCTGTGTGCATTCAGACTTGCAAGTGCATCTTATATGCAGAAGACAATGAACTCAAGGTTTCAATAAATAATTATTTTGTATTTCAATTTCTTTTCCCAAAACTAAATACCTTATTAGAGAAAACACCGTTTTAAAGTCACTATAAAGTTATATAAACCGTCAACGCTTGAATTTCCGCACTGGTTCCACTTTAAATGGCTTTATAACACTGTTTTCGTATACTTCTTATGTATGTTCACTTATGCATCCTGTTTTCTCAACACGACAACATGTCTCGTAAAAGTGTTATGTGCTGCACCTTGTTAAGTAGATTTCATGTGATTTTGAAGTCTAGGTTTGTGTGTCAGTGCGTTATTATTGGCGTATTATCATTTCTTATGCGTGGTTTTGCATTGCTGTCCTGCGTATTTCCTGTTATGTGGGCTGTGGTTCTTGTGTGTATAGAAGTGTATCGGTTGCCTGTCTTCGGCTGTCTGTTCTAGTCTGTCTATAAGTCTTTTAGTGACTTTAAAATGGTATTTTATAAAACATTATACAGGACTAGACCTTATATGCTCACATTTCAAGTGTGTTTTACATACGGACATAGCATTTTAATATAGTGTACCCTTGAAGATGGTCAGGTACCTCACCGAAACATGTCGGGTTTAATACTACTATTAAAGTTTTTAATAGTGATTGTGCATCTAGTTGGTTCTTTTTTGATATATATGAGATGCATGGTGAAAACAATATTGTACATTGTATTGTACTTTTGTGTGTTGACTGTTATATACAACACAATTTGTGGAAAAAGAATGTGATGTTAAATACTGTGCCTGTAAATACATACTGCACCTCCTGTAATTCGGTTTTCCCAACGTGAAATTTCCATCCACACTTCAGTTCTTAATATTTTTTGGTACAGGATTTGAGATGCTCAAAGTGGTGAGGGTAATGCAGTCTGGTGCTAGGACACTGTACACCCTGGTACATGGTTATGAATGTTTTGGACGAGGATACTGGGGTCTGGCTTCACAGGTAGTCACAAGATGGAGGCAGTATGACATGACCATTCCGGCTGCAGTAAGGCAGAAGGTGCTGCATATGGCGGTGTAGTTTTATGTTTCCATGGAATTTCTATTCTGTTAAAGGTATTAATCTGTGGTCACGATGCACAACCTCTGCCTCCTCTCCTACCACAGTAAGTAAAGTCCTCCTCACTTCTTCACACCCCACCCAAATCTGTTCCCTTGATACCCACTAGCTTTGTCTCTATAGAAAATGTTCCTTCCCTGGTGGACCTACAATACAATGCAGCCCAAAATTAGACACTACTTATGATTCACCTTAATTATATCCATTTCGTCAACCTCCCAAGTGGTCATTTATCAAGAAGTTTCTCCACCAGATTCCTGTACTTCTCCAGAATGTCAGCTAATCCATTTTCATCCCCATACCAGCTACAAGCAACCCCTTTGAATCCCCTAGTCTCCACCATCCAATGACACACTGATGATCTTATCTCCTTGCAGACAGCCCATCTACCTCTAGTTTTCTTACATCAATTATATGACACTGTACAAATACTGTTAAGTGCACCTCTGAAACGTGTATTAAAGTAGCATGTTGCTACATTAGCCTCTCTTCTACAGGATGTAAAACAGTATACAGCTTCTAATTCAGTTTTAGTGACCAGTCTGAAGTCAGTAGCAGTCAAATCACACTCACAGACACTTCTGCCATGTGTTGTGCGGTTCAGGCCACCTGATCTGCATAGGGTGTAGACAGATTCCCTCAGTGTGTCGGTGCAAATTCTCTACCATGCCACAACACACTGCTTCCCAATTCATTTAGCTTGGCAAGTATATCGGCCATCACTACAAACCTAACACACAGACAGTGGGGCAGGGGGTTTACTGGTGCCTGGGGTGAGTAATTAATTATAAATTTTAAAAAATCAGTATCATTTATTGTAATTTATTTTATGTGACTCAACAATTTTGAATTTGTTGAGTGCAGAAAATCAGTTATACATTTAAAATATTCACTTTGCTGCCCCTTGGGATCTGCCACCTGGGTGGCCGCACCACTCCCCCTACCTGAGCTACACCACTGCAGACAGATGTGACAGAAACAATGTAAATTGAGTAATGTAATTTCAACTTATGTTAAATTCTATGGCAATGATTTCTGAACCATTTAGGTTCTCACAGCAGTGACTATGAAGACTGCTACACCATCTCCAGACATGACAGGTTCCTCCAAAATGTTCTATGTTGTCGGTGTGTATCCCTCATTTAAACTTTTGAAGCACGTATGTTGTTTTCACAAAATTTTGTGTGGCTGTTATGCCACTGCAGGTCATCCCAGTGACAGCCTACTTACACATAACTTTTACACAAGTAAAGCCACCCAAATTAATGATAAGTATATTTACCAGCTCAAAATCCTATTACCACGGATTGTGTTGCATGGTAAGCATGCTTAATGTTTGTGTTGTAAATTTTGGGTTGGTAAGTATAATTACTATTAATTTCGAAGCAAAATTTATGGTATAGTTACCTTAAATTCCTGAAAATAATGGTATGTTTACCGTTATTTCGGAGGCGCTTTGAGTGGTAAGTGTACTTACCATTAATTCTGGAGTCTTTGGGGCGGTAAGTATAGATGTAATTATTTTTTCAACTTGGGATAGGACTTTCTGCAGGTTTTAATTGTGTCTTTTACAGTGCAACTTTTATTTGCACGAAGGTACGTATACTAACCACATAATCTTAAACAGTTACCACATAAATAATGGTATGTATTCACACAGGACGTATGGTAAGTATACTTACCACTCTAGAATGTATGCCAGTATCAGTGGTAAGTATACTTACAGTACGTATTGTACGTGTACATGCCACTATTTGTGTGTTAAGTGCTTATCATTATTTATGTGGTAAGTATACGTAACTTCGTGTAAAATAAAAGCTTCAAATGTAACTGCCGGAATGTAATTAATAGGCCTATCTGATACTGCAGGAACCTCACTGAAGTTTCAGCTGGTGTACATTCGCTGTTGTATGGAATAACTAGTTACAGTTATTTATTACTATAACCAACAAGTATTGCACTAATTCTATTAATACTCTTCTATCACTAAGCCCTACACGTGTTTCGGTCCGGGTGGACAATCATCAGGGATTACGGTCGTGGAGCTTGCTTCACTTTTGTCACTTCATGTGGTGATGATTAGTTTCAGGCATTTTGCACTTTGTAATCACTCCGCAATGCACTGTGTTGTTGCTGGTGTTATATGCTGTGGACGTATGGGGTGTAGAAATCTGGCTGGGAGTTGGCGTTGGTAAGCACAGTTTATCACTACACTATTCGTTGGTGTTGTGGTGAGATGTTGGGTCCTGGGTGTAGAAAGTTGTGGAGATACTGTAGTTGCGTGTGGAGCTGGAGTAGTATCTTGATGGAATATTCCTTGTTGATGTGGTACGTGTTTTATACACTGTCAGTTTGGTATTCCGTTGTTTGGTATTTACAGAATTGCGTTGCATATTCCATCTCCCTTCCAATACGGTTTGCTCGTCGGCCATTTTGTCACTGCCTTCTAAATTTGACACACCATGTAGAACACAGAAGGCAGTGACACCGCTATAACAAACTCGCGCAGCTGGCCGCTGTTTATTCGGCTGCGAACAACGATTGCGGTCGGATGTGTTGAGTGATAACTGGTGACTTTTGTGAATTTTGTGCAATATAAAGCTCGAACACCATAAACATCACAATGGGAATATTAAAGAAACTGAAATTTTGGAAGAATCGAAACGTAAGTACAAAATATAGAATTATTGAATATGAAAACTGTGGATATGTTATTGACCGCATGATAAACTGCATATCAACACAGCCGTGTTAAACATCTCTTACACACACAAAAAAAAGCATGTTGAAAAGTTATGAACACTTCAGGATGTCGATATTCATTGGTTCAATCCTTTTAAGCTCTGTGGCTACTGTGTATAGTATTAAAAGATTCTAATTTCAGCCACATTGATTTCATGTTTTGTGTATGGTTTTAAGAACAAACAGCATCTATCTGATACTGCAGGAACCTCACTGAAGTTTCAGCTGGTGTACATTCGCTGTTGTATGGAATAACTAGTTACAGTTATTTATTACTATAACCAACAAGTATTGCACTAATTCTATTAATACTCTTCTATCACTAAGCCCTACCGTGTTTCGGTCCGGGTGGACCATCATCAGGTGTTACGGTCGTGGAGCTTGCTTCACTGTTGTCACTTCATGTGGTGATGGTTAGTTTCAGGCACTTTGCACTTTGTAATCACTCCGCAATGCACTGTGTTGTTGCCGGTGTTATATGCTGTGGACGTATGGGGTGTAGAAATCTGGCTGGGAGTTGGCGTTGGTAAGCACAGTTTATCACTACACTATTCGTTGGTGTGTGGTGAGATGTTGGGTCGCTGGGCGTAGAAAGTTGTGGAGATACTGTAGTTGCGTTTGGAGCTGGAGTAGTATCTTGATGGAATATTCCTTGTTGATGTGGTACGTGTTTTGTGCACTGTCAGTTTGGTATTCCGTTGTTGGTATTTACAGAATTGCGTTGCATATTCCATCTCCCTTGAATACGGTTTGGCTCGTCGCCATTTTGTCACTGCCTTCTACATTTGACACACCATGTAGAACACAGAAGGCAGTGACACCGCTATAATAAACTCGCGCAGCTGGCCGCTGGTCATTCGGCTGCGAACAACGGTTGCGGTCGGATGTGTTGTGTGATAACTGGTGACTTTTGTGAATTTGTGGAATATAAAGCTCGAACACCATAAACATCACAATGGGAATATTAAAGAAACTGAAATTTTGGAAGAATCGAAACGTAAGTATAAAATATAGAATTATTGAATATGAAAACTGTGGATATGTTATTGACCGCATGATAAACTGCGTATCAACACAGCCATGTTGAAAAGTTATGAACACTTCAGGATGCGATATTCATTGGTTCAATCCTTTGAAGCTCTGTGGCTACTGTGTGTAGTATTAAAAGATTCTATTTCAGCCACATTGATTTCATGTTTTGTGTATGGTTTTAAGAACAAACAGCATTTATGAGGCGCGTTAGTCAAAATTGCCAAATGTACGTATAACGTAATATTGTGGCGCGATCGCGTAACCACCGTTGCCGTGGAAAAGCAGCAAGCATCACATGTTATCAGTGTCTGTATTCTTCCATTCGTTATCCGGCATGCAAATCGCATCTTTTCTGCGCCGTACTAAATTGTCATCTGTGGCCTGTCTGGCTGTACCACATTTTTCCACATTATCTCACCAACAGCAGGACTTTCGGGAAAAGTTATCTACAACTTTCCTCAAACATTTCTCATTTTAAAAAATAATTCAGAGAGATATTATTATAAATGTACACACGTGTCCCAAAGACCGTTATTCTTGTCAGATTTTAATGAAACTTGAATTTTCTCTGCCGATTTTCAAAAAATCCTCAAACATCAAATTTCATGCAAATCCGTCCACTGTGAGCAGAGTGGTTCAATGTGGACAGACAGACATGACGAAACTATGATCCCCTGTCTTGTTATAACTGAAATGTGTGATTAATGTGCGGTAAGAGGTGAAAATTTGAATGTAATTCAGGTTAATATTTGCCTGTCAGGCAACCTGAAGTTTTGTATGACAAAGTGAGTTCCGAGAAAATGACAGGCGTTGTTTACACGTGTATCACGGTCAACCGCAAAAACGGTGAAAACCGTTGCGACACTGGTTAATTCTGAAAGACCCTGCAGTCAGGCGGTAATCTTGTGGTGTGTATTACTGTATAACACTTCCGCATGCTGTTGTCTTGCAGTATATCGCGTCATGCAGTTCGTTCTATTAACCCTGCTGCTAGCCCTGTAAGTAATGTCATCTACGAATCGAGCTTCAAGCGGTCGTGTTGCGAACTGAATATTAGGTCTTAATGGTAAGATCTGCACACGTCAGTGTGACGATAGGGGAGAGTGTGATATTTTCAGCGAGCGAAATGATTGTTACATAAAGTTTCGATTTCTGTGCAGCCTTCATTGTAGTATTAGGTTCGCGTGGTGCCATGTGTCAGGCGGTTACGCTGTGTAGCAACTGAACATATGCCGACGTTTCGGATCCTAGCGTTTTGAAGGGACGCCACGCCTTCAGTGGCTTATAGATCCTAGAAGATTAACCATCATTTGATTACTCCTCTAGAAATTCGCAGCCCTTAAGATACAGGCGCTGCGTCCTTCCGAACGTTGGGATACTTAAGGTCTGTTACGCGTATAATCATTAGCAAGAATTGCACATCAGGCGTAGGGGAATCCTCATTTTCTGCACATGAAACGTACATAAAGTTTCCTACCGTGCAGCGATCGTTGAAGTAATAGGTGCGTGGTGTACAGGCTTGCCTGTACCAACCTAGCGACCTGCCTAGGTTGTGGTACGCGCCTCAGTAGGCTCAGATTTGGATAACGCATATTATTACCTTAAAAATTGTGACATAAATTTAAGGCGTTACGTATACAAACATTTTGGATTTATTTACAGCTGCTGAGGCGCTCCCGAACCAGCCCACTGTAATTGCTGTGGCCCATTGGCAAAGAAGGTTTGGGGCCTTGGTTAAAGAACCTGCTGCATTGTAGGGTTATGAAAATATAGTGCTATAATTTGTGTGTTTCAAATTCATGCGGCTTGTTCTTAAGACGAGTGTGATTATCTGGCAAACTGGCCATCACATAAAATTGTAAGAGCCTGTCCTTGTCAAAGTTGAGACAGGATAACTGTCTGATACTTTTGTTAATGACTTTTGCATGCAGTCAGTATTAAATGGATTGTTATTTTCTGCATTAGGTTAAAGAGAACAAAGCAACCCAGGTGTTAAAGAAGCAATTGGAGGAGAGAAAGAAGACAGATTTACGAAGAAGAGCGATGGATTTTGCAAAAATGGATGGGTGCCAAGGAGGAACTGGAACAAGTGAAGGTAAGTGCTGTCTCAGTGCAACTGGATGTACAGTATTATCGGTTACTATCACTTGTAGCCCATCACATACCAGTTGAATGAAAGTTACTTCAAGCTTTATGATATTTGTGAGAAATTTATAAATAAATAAAAATAATAATTGAAGCACTTTCAGCAAGGTGAATCAATTGTAAAATCTTCTGGGACATTACATCACGTCAATTTGTTAACATTGACTGATGCTTCGAGGTATGTAGTGCTTTCATCGCCTTGTCAAGCAAGCGCCCATTCTCCGTGTGCTTGACTCTGAAGATGAAGGCATTACAGTCTGCAGATGTCGGTAACTCTTAACAATCAACAAGTCTAAACAACCCAGAAGACTTGAATTCGTCAGTAATGCTGCTGTATAAAATCAAATCTTGCAAATGGCTCATAAATTTCTGTTATAGTTCAGCACGCTCTTCACTAAAAGATATTGTTTTGACACACCCCCTTTAAGTCTAGTGTTATCTGAATGGAATGAGGGAAACAATGTATCGTAGAAGTATGATGAATAGAATAACACAGATAACCAAAAGGAAATTAATAGGGTGTATATGTAAGGTTAACAAAGGGCAATAACAACATGAGTAATATTATATAAAGACCTGATAGGAAAACGGTAGTTTTTTTTGTAGCATCGAAAATCCAAATTAACATTCAATTGAATCCTAGAGAGCACTTCATTTTGATGGACAAGTCGTGACTTGCACAATTTGTCACCTAATGAAATCTTTGTTAACCATTCTGTATATTAAACTACGTAATGCCTTGTAAGTTCTGTTTATGACCAGTTTTTGGTCACTGTAGGGTGATTTAAAATGCCTCTAATGCGAGTACAGGCACTAACTGAAAGTTACTTGTATCTGATTCTTCTAATAACAGAATGGATTATTATTTTCTTCATTAGGCTGAACTGCAGAAATTAAGAAGAGACTACGAGCAGCAGGTCAGAGCCGCTCAACGCCTCAAGAATGAACAGCGAGAAGACAGAAGAAAACATGTGAATCAAGTAGAAGGACTACTGGAAGACCTGTGTAAGGCCTACACGGAACTGGAAGAAATAAAGGTGAGTGCTACTTCATTGCACCCGACTGTACAGTATTATCAGGTCCTGTTACTTGTTGCCTACCACAAACCATTTGAATAAAAAATTATGTAACCTGCTTGACATTTTCAGACAAAATTAGAAAGTGTTTTAATAAGAATGATTTAAGCACTTTCAGCTATTTAATGTGGTAAATGCCTGCATCCACTATTTGATGGCTCAGAAATAATTTCTGTGGTGTATGTTCGTATGTGTATGTGTGGGTCTCGTGACTTACGTAAATTCCTCTTTGCTTTTATGAAGAAACTAAACCTCATACACGGCTCATGTTTACATGCTTTCCAGGAGCATGTAGCATGCATCTGACAAGAGATGCGTACTTACCTTTGGTTTGTGTCAGTTGGAAGAACTTGTTGTAAAAGGGAGTATACTGATGTGGATCTTTGTAAACTAAGAAGTTTGAATATGGACTTAATTTATATAGGTCAGGATAGAGAATAATGAAAGACTTCGGCATGTGTAGTGATGAACTTTCGTTTCCATAAATATGGGGTGTATTTTGACAACTTTTTCTAGAACAGCACAACAACACATTGTGTGGTATAGTAAATGTGCTAGTCAGTTATTAGTTATTTAATTAACCCACTTTATTTTGACAGTTCTCATTCTGTGTTTCTGTATGACACTTGCCATCCTTATGCTAATCTGACCACCTTTTGAGCCATATGCATTACACTATAGTTACTGGTTACCTGTGCCAGCAGGGAAACCAAACCAAATTACAGAAAACAGCTTTAAAATTCCCCATCACTTCAGCTGTAGTCGCTGCATATTATCTGTTGCATTGTCATACTTTTGCCTTTAAGTGAAGACTTTTGAAGCTCTTTTGTATCCTTCAAAAACTGGTAAAATCCCACGTACAAGTTTGTAGTGTCCGTGCTACATTATTCTGTTTCGTTACACTGTTAAGATCAGTTACATATCGTGACATCAAAGTGGCTTTTATGTAGACAAAACGAGCAGTTACATTTAGACATATGTAACAACTTCCATACCTGTAATGGTTGCATGAAACTTAAGTGCCAGTCTTCATGAACACATCACATGGCATGCTGCAGCCATACCAATATTGGTAACATGTAAGCTGTTTCAGAGTCACACAGCATATTCTGTACTCCAAATGCATTATATTCAAAACAGAACATCACATGAAAATGTAAATTTGTCCCTATGTCTAAGCCGAAGGCCACACAGAACTGTAGGGAGCAAATAGGTAAAGCTCCAGAATTTGTAATCTTGAGTGGTTGTACTCAGGACCATTCTAGTCTACTGCTGTCTTACAGAAATGCAGTATATGTTCAGACATGCTAAAGAAACGGGAAAGGAAGATTGGGAGCATAGATTAAGTATTCCAGAAAGACATAAGTTTAAAGGAATAATTTAGAAGTGTTGGATGCAAAACGGATACTGGCTATTTCCGTGTTTTTAGATTGTCCGTAATTTGTAATTATCTGCTCTGCTTCTCCATTGCCAAGGATAATTGAGCCTTTACTGTATGTTTATTTTTGACACTTTTCCCACAGATATTCTTATCAAGGGAATGCATTTTCATAAATCATCCAAAGGATGTGGGTTTCGTGAATTACATTTAGAAATGTGTAAGAATGTGTGATATATGTCTGTTCTGTTTGTATCATCACTAAATGACTGTATTCAATTTATATTCATGGCTGTTACTCTTATTACAGGCCAAGCAATCAGCACCAAATTCCCAGCCAGCTGCTAATGCTATTGAAACACAACAAGGTAAGAACTTCTCCCATTACCTTCTTTAATTCGCAGCATGCTTATCCAGAATTGCATGTTTTATGTGAGGACTTATGAACTGGTCTTTATTGAAAAGTATTTTATTTTACCAACTTAATGTACAATATCTTACAATAGTATGGTCTTTATTGGTCTGTTCGTAGAAATGAAAAGAGGGCATATACTATATGGGGTTAATTACTGATCATGGGTATATGTTTTGTGTTTTAAAATATTATTTTTATAATTTAACTCTGTTACAAATTGTAACACATTTTTATTACACATCATGGATAGACCCAGCCATTTAATGTGTCTTAGTTTTGCTCCTGTTTTCCTTGCTGCCCTTTGTATTCCCTTTTCATCACTGTTTATATAACGTGGTATGTACAGGTATGCAGTCTTAAAAACACCAATAAAACACAGTACTTGTTGCTGGGTGCTGATGGTAGATGGATTAGTGAAATGTGACGGGTCTCTTAGTTAATGTCCATTTAATAGAGCTTTTGCATTTGCTGCACCTTGTACTGCATCTTTCTCTCATTAACACAATAGACAGTATGTGTACAACATAGAAGAACTGTATGTATTTCTTCTTTTTATTAACATTACTCACTCATTTGTGTTATAGGCCATCAGGTTGTGGCAAAACAAAATCTAGCCAGATGTGAAGGCGTCCATGAAGAAAAACTTCTGTGGATGATTTCACATTCATCAGGGTGTTGGGTGAGGGTGCCTTTGGCAAGGTGCTTCTTGCACAGCACAAGCCACCAAGCAGACCTCACTGCAAAGAGGAATTTTATGCCATCAAAGTCTTCAAGAAAGAGAACACAAATGTCAAACTCGGTCAAGGCAGAAAAGCATATTATGAAGCTTGTAAAAGGACATCCCTTCATCATCAACCTGTACTGCTGCTTCCAGACAGAGGTAATTTTCCAGATTTCTAAATCAGTTTCATGATTTTGAATGGTCCCTGATACTGAACTTTACCATGAGTATGAACACCTAATAATTTGTCTATGATCTGACCAATTGTTACTGTTGTGTTAGTAGTCACACTGCACTGGATCGTCTGATAGCGGAAGTAATATTTAATATTTTGATTACTGATCACAAACAGTTACATTTAAACAGTACGATTCACACACCTGCTGTAATGTGTGACTAGTACTACATGCACAGTGCATTAAAAGTATGTGATGATATTATAATTAGAAAAAAGCAAGTTACAGGGATTACAGATATTACACTAAGTAAATAAGTTTATGTATACTAAAGTTGGTATGCTGTTTGTGCACATAGTTGAATTCATAATGAACACGTTTCACTTAATATTTGCAGTGCAGTGGTTAACTCTCCTGTTTCATGTATTGGATGTCAGTTTGAATATTAATTGGAAGGTTATTCCCCTTTAAAGTTTCGTGGGTGGATATCTTCACATAGATCAAGATATTTCTCCCACATTCCTCTACACTTATTCAAGGTCATCCTGCGACATCTGACTGCACATTATCTAATCCATTGCGGTTGACGTAGTGTTATTAAATAAATCGAGAATTAAACAGACACTATTTCTCAAAACATGCATTTTCTTAACCTTCTTTGTTACATCCTATGTACCAATTAAATAATAACTTGTAAGCAAGTACAAGTAACAGGAGAAGTCAAGTTGTTTGGAACTGTGTGCGGTATAATAATAAGTGTGGTGCCGTGTTTACAGGCACATCTCTTCTTTGTAATGGAGTTGGCACAGGGAGGTGACCTGAGGTCCCTACTTGTTGAGAATACGAGATTCATTGAGCCAGCTGCCACTTTTTATGCAGCGGAGATTGCCCTCGCTCTCCAGTTCCTGCATAAACAGGGCATTGTGCACAGGTAGGCAACTTGTGACTTTTTATATGCCAGTGATTGAAATGATTTCCACCAGATCAGCCTAGTGTTCACACACAATACAGATGGTGATGTGTGAACTTTATAGTTAATACCGTAATATTCTCGAATCTAATCCACACCCTCTTTACAGTTTTAGAGGGCTAAAAAATCAGATGCGGATTAGATTCGCGGTCTAGAGCTGGATTTTGGAAAAATGTTTGAGCTGCTGTACGTGCCGTAAGAACAATAGAATACAATAATCTAATATTTTATTATTTATTATTATAATTTATTATTCATCAGACTCGCCGTCATCACTCATAACTGAACATAACACATAAGTGAATTTCCTTCGTGGCGCCTCACACCCGCTGATCACTGCCTTGTGTTTCCGCCATAGTCGAACGTTGCTTTCATCAACTGCAAAAATTGCAGCGGCTTGCAGTTTCTATTCGCCTCTGCGCACCGAATAACTTCACGTTTGAACTTTGCCGTATATGTCCCTCTTCCATAACTACGGTACACGACAAATTGGAACAAGCACCTCCCACGTTTCAACAACTGAGGCTCAGCTGGCTTCAGACAAGATTGCGCACGTCTGTTGAGAAAGGCCCCGCCTCTATCGGTATGACTCATCGGCCACAGGCGTAGCGTCGGATTTTAACGCATTGGTAACATCCAATATTATTCAATCAGTCGCCCCGTGGGCAAGGGGTGGTTGAAGGAAAGGTGCGGATTAGAATCGCGAACTAACTTTTTTTTTTTTTTTTTTTTTTTTTTTTCGTTTAAGAAGTCGTCAAAAACTGGGCGCGGATTAGATTCGGATGCGGATTAGATTCGAGAACATACGGTATGTCAGCCTTGCTGTTCACATATGCATAGCAACATGTTTAACTTTACATGCCTGCTTTGTGAGGGTCTGGCCTTAATAGTGTTCATAATGAATGTTGCAGATTGCAAGTCACCATAATATTCATTTCTGCAGTAACTCATATTGCCATTAATAGTTTGTACATATATTCCTGCCCTGAAACATGTTGTGACATAGTGCACTTTTGTTATCTGATAGTTTGAACTGCATCATAATACTGAAAACTATTCTAGAAACTTGCATTAATTATATGAATGTGTCTTCGATTTGCAGGGACCTGAAACCAGATAATATCCTGCTGATAAAGAAGGCCATATCAAGGTCACTGATTTTGGCCTGTCAAAATCAGAACTGTTTGAAGGGGGCTGCACCCGCAGTATCTGTGGAACTCGCTTGTACGTTGCCCCAGAGGTACTTAAATGTTATTGCTTTGTATGTAGGTATAGCAATTTTAGTTTTGTGTTAACTTTATTATATTAATGTTAAGAGAATCCTTCTATCCTTTTAAAAGTAATTGTTGTTATTAAACAGGTAGGAATTTGAGTTCAACTAACTAATTGATTTTGTTCTTTGGTATCTGCAGATGGCACAACGATTGGAGTACAAGCATGACGTTGACTGGTGGGCCCTGGGAATAATGATTTATGAGATGTTGCTTGGTGATGTACCTTTCGATTCACTGCAGTCGATTGTCCTTGATGACATCTGGTATCCAAAATGGCTGTCCAAGGAGGCTATGTCCATACTGGAAGGGGTGAGTGTGATTAACATCGAAACTGACAAATTAAAGAAGTTACCATTAAATCTTTTTTTAAGCAATATTATCCACACACAGGTACACAGATTTTATTGTTATTAAATAGATATTAAAGAGTTTTGTGCCTCTGGATTTATGGAAGGCTATATATATTTAGGTTGTTGCTTGTTTTATGAGCTTCATGTTTGTGTAACATGGGATTCCCTCAACACTTACCGACAGATCATCACTCTGACACTCAGGTTCAGCTTCTTTTTCACACCTTTATAAAATATGTATTGAATCTCACTCACTTCCACTGTATGCTGTGTAGAATGTAATTTGATTTAATGTGAACTGAGAAACTGGTGCATAATTGAGTCAGTAAAGGATACAGGATGTGGATGTTAATCTTAGATTTCTCAGATCTAGACATTGCCAAGATATGTTTCAACACACTGTATCTAGAGGTCTAGATTAGCTCAACATGCCTTTGAAGAGGATCATTAAATAGTGTCGAATCAAGCAAAGATCTTGCAGATGGAAACAAACTGTGTATATAGAAAATATAAGGAAGTGACCCACATGTCATGTTTAAAAGATCCCATCAGTTAACCCAGCCTTGGAATTTTGCCTATCTGCTTTCCTCTTATTAGTACGGAATTGACTATGTAATAAATTTGTATTTCTTCTTTCTTTTATAGACTTACTTGAACCCGTGAAGTTTCATAATTTCGTCATCAGATGGCGTTAGTGATGACAGAATTTTAATTTTTTTCTTCTGGATTTTGTGTTGTGTCTGTGGTCTGTTCAGACTGAGTTCATGGCTCTTTTTATGTATTTTAATTTGGTGTGGTCCAGGTTTTATATCTGAGTCTTCTAGTTAATTTTTGATAACCATTTTTCTGTTGCTGCCCATGCAGAAGAGGGTTTACTGCACTATCCTGCCTAGTGATTGAGAACAGCTCTTTCTAAGGGGTCCACCAGATTAGGTGCTTTCCTTTACATGAAGACGGAAGCAGAGCCGGCTATGTTGAAAGTTAGATGATGGACAAAGTCCAAAGAGAAAAGATTACTTCAGTAAGCTCCACTCTTAGGTCAACCTAAAATTTGTTTTCCAAGTATGCCCTTTCAAGATTTTTGACATGTTAACAGACAGTACACCATTGGAGTATTTCCATTGCACTAAACTTTTGTTCACACAACTTTGTCGTATCTTCTACTTTGCATGTAATATTTCCTTGAAAAATATTTTATTTTTATTATTCCATTTGGTTTTTGTGGGTTTCATGGGATCAGGGTTGTTAGGGGACATCCATGGAGAATTTCTAGTAAGATGGTCTATGAATTAGAATTAATTTGTACAACTTGTGTTTCAGCATTTCATCAGACTAATGAATGTTTCCTTTATGAAGGTAATTAATGTTCTCACTCATTGTTCTGTGTAAATGTGAGGCTTGTCGATCTGTATGTTATGATATGGTGTGTTGTTGGTCACAGAATCAAGTTGGCTGGCATTTTGGGATTAAAATTTCCACACAGTCCATTTTGCATAATTTGTTGAGTGCATTTGATGATCATCATCCCAAATGCTTCAGCTAGGTTTCTATATTAGCAGAGGATTAAGAACAAATCCATTTTCCCCTCTGGCATGTATGGTAATTAATTGTTCACCTTTGCATATTGACTGACTTAACTCCTGATGTGTGAAGTCACGCCACAAATTCCCTAGCGTGTGAGAGAGAAGGACATATTTCATATATATATATTTCCTGTTCCTATTCCTTCTTGCTTGAAGTGCGAGATCTCAGTGATGAAAGATGTAAGTTTCTCTGAAGTAACTTCATGAATTAAAAACTTTCTGGTTGTTGAGCCGTCGTTCTGTATCCCATATTCAGCACAATTTTTCTTAGACTGCTCTGTCATCCTTTGTAGCATGTGAAACTTGCTATATAGTGTCTTGAACTTTTAAGAAGTGGAACACCTTTCTCAGTCTTGTAGGAATTTTGTACATTAATTGAATGAAAAACAAACTGAAATTGTCAGTCCAGTAACATTACACATTCAGATGGATGTGTGAAAGGGAGTTGAATTGCTGGCCTTAGAACTGTGCTTGTCACCTGCTTTAAACATGCTTATAGTACACTGTGTGATGTCCATAGAAACCGTAGTTCCTTCTTGCACCTTTTCCAGAGGTTGATTCACTCCATAAATGATAAACCAATGTACACAGTTCCCATGCTTACATGTGTAAAACTTTACATTGTAGGTGGCATTATTAGGGTGAAAACTAGTTTAAAATCAGGACTGTTGTGTTGAAAGTTACACAACTGTAATTGACACTGTCTGGGGGAAAAGTAAACAAAATGTTAAGTAACTGATGTCTGCATTTCACACTACATGCATTATTAACTAATTATAAGAGTGAATTACTTTACTTATAATTATATTAATAATACTGTTGTGTGTTTACATAATTGGTGTTATGAAAGTCACACTCTGTGATAATGTGTACAACAATATGCCTTGAATGCTGCAACAAAACTCAACTCAGTGCCATGTTATTGAAACTGTACATCAGTTATGGACAGTTTGTTTACAAACTTGCAACATTTGTGAGGAGCAAAGCTGCAGTGAGTGGAGTGCAAGTGCATTAATTCTTTGCTTTTGTTTTTAGTTTCTGGACAAGGACCCTTCAAGAAGGCTGGTGAACCATGATAAAATAAAAAGCCATTCGTTCTTCAAAGTGTCGACTGGAAAGAACTGGAAAAGAAACAGGTGCAACCACCCATCCAACCAAAATGTGTGAAAGTAAGTAGGACAGATTCTGCATTCATTTCTTGTCATATGCAGTTGGCATTAAGACTAGAAGTTAGCAAGGACACTGTCACCAAGTGGTACAACTTGACAGGTATTCTGTGTGTGCATGTGTGTATTATAAATGTTCATGTCTGTATGTAGATCTTGTACTTTAACGTGTTTTTAAGTTGGTGTAAAAATGCAGCTTATTCCACAGCATAAGATTCACATCAATGAGGATCAGCAACTATATTTTACCCAAAGTTTTTAAATGTCTTCTGCAATCAGGCGTCATATTTCTATTCATTTAAAATGTAAATTTTGTAGACAGTTATGAAGGACTGGCTTTCTACCATATTTGTTTCACTGTAGGAAGATCAATCTCACTTCATGAGGGTACTTTGGTAACACTTTTTACTGAAAACTAAAACCAGAAACTGAAATGATACTTATGTATGAGTCAGAAAAATTGGGGTTGAAATTGAAGATTGTTTTCTTCTGGGTGTGATGCTGTGTAGCTCGGTAGCTATGGGCCACTGTCTGCATCCCCAATGTACAGCATAATTAAAACATTATTGTAAGTATGTGTACTAATACATGAAAAAAAATGACTCAACAGGAATTTAGTGTAAATTCACACGGCTTGCACAGCAGACCTAAAATGCAGTGGGCAGTGGTATTAGTATTAGTATTATGTACCATATTGAGAGACTGCAATATGTGGCAGTGCATGGCTAGTGAAGATTAACAGCTGTGCAGTTAGGATGTAACACTTGTATACATTCTTATACAATTGTGTTTCTCTTCACAGAAGCACAACAGTCCAGTGGACGTATGTGCCTTGCTAACACCTGTTCTTCCTGTACGTGACAAATACCAGGCTAAATTCAAAGACTTCTCCTTCTGTGAATGGGACAGGACATCGTGAAAGCAGTGAGTATATTCCAGCAGCAACAGTACATCTGCACTAACACTGCCAGTGCACCATGTAGTGGACAAAATATTTACTGGACCTTTGTCTAATAGAAAATGGAATGTGCGAATATAATATTATTTGCTCCAAGCATTGTGACTATAGTCATAAATGCACACAACTTATATAAAATCGTAAATCATCCATACACATGAACTCCTACATGTTTTGGTGATAAGTTGCCATCCTCAGGGAGACATAGTACAAAGGCATAAAAAACCAACACATGCAATTTATATACACAGCGCTAAAAATAAAATGTTAAAAATAATGGCAGCCATAAAGATGAAATGTGGATACTGCTGACGTGATGCTGACTTATTCTCGAATAAAATTCACTGTTATTATCTTGCATGTGTTTTTATGCATCGGAACATCTAGTATCGAAGTATTCAATCCAAAAGGATCAAGTCCTGCAAAATGATTAATTTAAAATTGAAACAGAACAAAATCACGTTCAAATCTCACATGGATATCATATATGTACTCTGTGCTGTGTCCTGTTCTGTCTCATGTAGGAGAGTTTTGTGTACTGAGCTAGTGTCGTGGTGCAGATGCTGTTGTAGAAGTGTAATTGCTATGCACAAATGTAGTGGGTTTGTATCATAAGCAATTGTAAAGAGATGATTCATACTGTAAGTATTTTGTTCACTGTCAAATACTCCGTTATGTTGGTATAACTGAATATAGAAATTTCCAAACAGGAACAACGGCCTCGAGAGAGAGAGATGGACAGAACAGAGACGGAGCACCACCACCATCGCGGGCAATTCTTATAACCACGCCGGCTGTTTGTATTGCAGCATCGCCCTTTTCAGGGTCAAATCGTCCACATTTATGGCCAAGACATCCCTTTTCAGGCCACACTGGCCAATTGTATTTACAGTTAGTAAGTTAGTTACTAAGTAAGTAAGTTTGTAAGTTAGATGTAAGTTAATAAGTTAGTGAATAAGTTAGTTAGTAATAAGTTACTAAGTGAGTTAGTAAGTAAGTTATTTAATAAGTTAGTTAGTAAGTAAGTTACTAAGTAAGTTAGTTAATAAGTTACTAAGTAAGTTAGTAAGTAAGTTATTTAATAAGTTAGTTAGTAAGTAAGTTACTAAGTAAGTTAATTAATAAGTTACTAAGTAAGTAGTTAGTAAGTAAGTTATTTAATAAGTTAGTTATAAGTATGTAAGTAGTTATAAGTTAGTTAAGTAAGTTAGTTAATAAGTTAGTACTAAGTAAGTTAGTTAATAAGTTAGTTTAATAAGTTAGTTAGTAAGTAAGTTTAATTAGTTAGTAATAAGTTATAAGTAAGTAAGTTATAATAAGTTAGTAAGTAGTAGTTACTAATAAGTAGTAAGTTAGTACGTTACTAAGTAAGTTAGTTAAGTAAGTTAGTTAGTAAGTAAGTATAGTAATAGTTATAAATAGTACGTACTAAGTTATTAGTAAAAATTACAGTAGTAGTTAGTAGTAATTAATTGTACATATTGTAAGTAACTTACTAAGTACTTAGTCAAAACACGAATTCCAGATACATCACATCCCTATCTGGACTAGTGTCTCGGATGTGGATATGACATCCTTTGCATGACACAGGATGACATATCCCCCTCCAGGTCCTGTGCCCCACCGTGGCGAGGGGTGTAACAGTGAATGATGCCTGCTTCTATGTGGGGTTACTGCAGATATCAGAGAAATATTTCAAGTGCTTGTAGGAATTACTGGATAATTTTAAGCTGATATTGTGAATGTATATTATTGGATGTTGAAATAATTTAAAGTTTCCTCTCAAATTACATATTTTTGCTGGATTGTTTGCTAAAACTGTATACCACATACATGTAAAATTGTGTTAGAATTTGTAGAATTGGTTACCAAATGAACTATTAATTTCAGTCCAACGGCATCATAATCTGGTATAGGTGTGCAATGCAAGTGGCATCCTTCACTGGCCAAAGCAGGACACGACAAAACTTGAAATGCCTGATATCCGAATAACACACACGGAGTTAGTTTTGTAAATTAAAGTTAGTGTGTTCAAGGATGTGAATATTTGTAGACATTTGCAACATCTTAACACTGTAATAATATGTTACAATGTTCCTTAGAATTTCAGATTAAATTCTTAGCTTATTATGCTATACTATTTTGTTACACATGGTAAAAAATTTTAAAATCCTTTTGCTGCTAGGATTTTAAAATCTGATTTGCGTAACGAAAATTGGCAGCCTCAACCTCCAGCCGCTTTTTCCCCAGGACAGAGACCCCGGTACCCCCTGTAAAGGAGGTTGGGTGGGCCTCTGAGCCAGTCTAGATGTTTTGGAGGAGAGAAAAGTCTGTTGCTCTTGCCAGAATTCGAACCCAGCATCTCTCATGTCATAGCCTAGTCAGTATACTGACTACTTTATCCTGACTTCCATTTAGTTTATACGAGGTCCCGGGTTCAAATCTCAGCCCAGAGGTCACCTACTCTTACTGAAGTTATCGATTTTCTTTACTTTCTTGAGGCAAATGTCAGGATACTGACATTATCCGAAATTAAGATCCACTTCTTTCTTCAGTAATCGCCCTACCGTTCGATGCTATGTATTTTAATGCTGACAGCCTCGCTAGATAAGTCATAAAGAACACAAGGAGTAGGCCTATACACAAAAGCAGCAATATGTACACCGTCTTCAGTTTCTGCTCCATTGTAACACTATCTGAAGTAATGCACAGAGCTCTAACAGGTGAATTTACTTTTTAAGGCTTTCCCATTGAACGTCCTGCAGCAGTGTAGGCCCGAGAACACGTGAGCGCCCCGGCCGCGTGTCCAAATTTCGAATAATTTTCGGAGAAATTCTTTCGCTTGCCCGTGGGGATTTTGAAAAGCAAATAAGGTCTAGGAGTCTTTCAACATAATCAATTATAATGCATTTTAATTATTATATTATATATTGATATATAATAATAAGATCTTCGAGGAATGCGATTTGAAGGAAAACAGGGAAGGACCTGAGGCTGTTACTGCTCCATACTACACAAGATTAACACAATATATATTCTTATATTAGCTTAAATATTAGTCACATATATGATTATTGTAGGAGCCGGGATAGCGTAGTTGGTATAGCGACTCGCTACGAGCTGGACGGTCCGGGGATTGAATCCCGGTGGGGGCGAGATTTTCAGCACACGCCCAAACGGGCCCTGGGGCCTACCCAGCCTCCTATACAATGGGTAACGTGTCATTCCCTGGGGGTAAAGCGGCCGGGGCGTGGCGTTGACCACCTACCCCCATCTAGCGCCGACGTTAAAGAAAAAGTAGAGCTATACCTCTACTCCCCCTCTGGGCCTTCATGGCCTGTTCTAGGGAGAACTTTACCTTTTATATGATTATTGTTATTGTAAAAGTTATTGCAGAGAAAATCAAAGAACAAAATGCTTGAAAGCATTCCTAAGACGCCTTTTCCGGCACACAATAATGCTTCTGAATTGTTTTAAATGAGACACTTTAGAAATTAATTATTGTTTATAACTGCTACTTCACCAGAGACAAAATCAATTACTGTAGGACCAATAATAAGTTTATGAAACGTATAGTTGTGAGTGAACCTCTTCATGTATTTCTTGGTACAGTTCCCTTGTCGCAACTCTGCTATAATGCGAGTGACAATGCTACATGAACACAAATGACTGACTTTATAGGCTTAGCCTAAGGTACAGAGATTCTGCTGTAGAGACCTCTTAATGTTCAGACTAAAAAGAAGATTAACGAGTGCTCAGCCGAGTGAAATTGTAGCATTCGCTGCTGTAAGGACGGAAGGCACTGTAATTTGTGTACCCCAGCACACTCGCGACTGCTACCGGCCATACTGTGAAACACTTGGTGACGTAATTTGCTCCTAGGCTGAGTTACAGCGATAAGAACACCTGCACAAAAGTGTTTGATTCATACTATGCACACAATATATTAAAAATATCCTACGTGCATGCCATTATTTATTTTTGCGTAAGCAAATTATGCCCGTGCAACGCAAAACAGACACGGCGATTGGTCAATTCCTACTACTCGGCCTCACTCGCTCTTCCATCACCCTGCTTTGCTCCTAGTCCAGCCAATTTTAACGTCATGCCAATGTGTCAGCGTTGCTGTGAAGGCTGGATGTGTGACTAGACCGCCTTGCCAGCTGTAAAGAAACTTGGATCAACCTGCGTTTGAACGGCGTTACTTTTCTGACAGCTTGAGGCAGACTGATGCTGTGGCAAACATGGTGCCTGGCGCATATTACGTAGCCTGAGTCCTCTCCCGCTAACAACAACCGGTATGATCTTGGCGTGCGGAACGTGGTTATGATTATGGTGTTGATGGTAATAAAGATAATTTGTATGGAATAAACGTATTTGAAAATGAGAGTAAACGAGAAGAAGAGCCGACTCCAGTAGTATTCGAACATAAAACCACGCGTAAGTAATCGGGTAATTCTGAAATACGACGCTGTCTAGTTAAGGATAAATAGTTCCAGATACGTCGAAGGAGCGCTTTATACACCCTGTGATTGGCATTCTTTTGGATCTTGACCCTTGGAAACGCTGGGGACGACGCACGCAGAGACACAGCGTCACTTCAAGAAGACAATCCTCAGTAAAAGCACTGTGAGAACTTCAGACTTCGCATAAAATCATGTGCTCAAAAGATCAGCATGCTAATTTAGCCCGACCACAGCACGAGTTTTCAGCAGCAAGCAACGCACAGTGCGTCTACGCACATATTTTCTAGTCTAGAGGACCGTGTGTGGTCGGGTAGATGTGAAGTGCTGGAGCATTGTTACTTTGATTGATTTCAGGCTTCCGCCGCGATGTTGATGAAATCTGCGGTCTTCTGGGGTATTACGCAGCATCGTGTGGTAATTGTTTACCGACGTTTCGGGACAACGTATCGGTCCCATCCTCACGGGTCAAGAGTCCGAGTGGGAAAGAAAGCCTACAACGTAGATTCTTAGGATTTTGAATTTTTTTGTAAATAAAATGTTAAAAATTTTATCTCTAAAGGAAATTTATAATTCAGCAAAGCCTGACAATTTGACCCAATTCAATCGTTTAGCAGGAAGGCGGTCTGTACACATATTGAGGCACGTTCAGCTTAGCCCCACACGGTGCAGGCAGTTTAACAAACTGACGGTGATCTCATAACGACAAGCTTCACATCATTTGCACCACCCCGTTCTTAAGTACTTTCATCAGAACCTGTTAGTCAGTTACACTAGCCAAGTAGGAAGGACCTGTGGTCTTTCTGCATGTCATTTAAATACATTTTCAATTTCGAGTTTAGGGAAGAATAATATGCTTTGTTAATGGTGTGTGAGACACAAAGCGGTTAAGCACTTGTCTAACCTACACCTGGGATTCTTATGAAGGGATGGAGTAAAGCTTCGGGAACTTCAAGTACAACCTCCATTTTGTCTCCAGCCAAGTGCAAAAGAAAATTAAATCAATCACGTAAACAGCACAGTGGGTACTTCCTGTGGTGTAGGTATTCTCAATCTTTTTCATTAAGATAAATATTTAGGCGTGTGAAAATGTCTGTTCTCCGAGATGTGACCCAGTGTAATTTGATAGAAGCTAGCTACCAAAGTTTCGGAATAAAATGCTGTCTTTGCATTCAGCAGCCTCCCCACAGTGCAGTGTTATGTGTCATATCGACAGACACTTAGGTCTACATGGATTGGAGTATCGAACTGAGAGTCAAAGCCAAAAATCAAAATTTAATTTGTCTTTTACTTGAAAACAGCAGAGGACAAGCCTGACGACAAAGATGATTCATCTGCATTAAGATATAAAACTTCAAGAAGCGAATGCAACAGGCGCCTTCTCCTATCTCTAAAAAGATATTAATAATTTCAAGCACCTGAATCTTGCGCTATCACGAATTTAGCCGAGATAACTTTAGTTTGTTACAACCGAAGTGATAATATTCTCTCGATACACTGCAGTTGGTTTCCTACAGAGAATAATGGAGTGAGTGTTCAGTGCTGTGGTTGTGTGGTGTGTACAGATAAAAGCACATTTGCAGAATAAGGGTTACTTTCTGCTGCAGACACAAATATAATTCTGTGCGTGAATATAAACTCACTTTGTACTCACTTCAATATGGTTACTCTTGAAGGCATCATTATTATGCTAGAAGAGGATGCACAGAAACTTTGAAGTTCCACAACGACCAATCTAAATTGCAGAATTGATTAAATTTTTACACCAATTTTACGCTTCTGAAAATTGTTTCCCGTCGAATTTGAAGTAATCGTTAGTAGAAATCTGTTTAATTATTACACGAACTGTGAGTTGTTGGTATTCTCAGAACTCATAGCATCTAAATCTTTCCTTAAAACTCTGCAGTAGTTAACAAGGTGTACTCTTTTTTTGCGTGTGCTATTCCATCAAGTTAATGAAACAAAGGCTTGGATCGTCGGTACATAAATAACTGCAGTATAAACATTAACGTAACTTAACTAATGCGCTAACACGCCATCTTGAAATACAGAACTAATTAGGCCTGTGACTCTGCAACACAAGGAACTGTACTATGGGTGTCAGTGTTCACAGTGGAGGGCTACAATCGGCCTGTGGAGTGGAGGAAGGCCAGGGAAGTGTGTAAAATTACAGAACTGCATTGCTCAAAGTCTAACCATAATGTTTACAGGCTGATAAGGTTCTTAGTGCTGGTTTCGCTACTCGTCATCGGCTGCGTTGAGTTGAACCCAGGACCAACAATGTAAGATCTATCACACATAGTAACAAATGTTTATGTAAGTACATAGGTTTTGTAGAGAGCAGCATGGAACTCAGATGAAAAAAGAAAGGACAAATAAGAGTTTAACTAAAAAACAAATTGGAAAGACATCTCATGGACGCCATAGATGCAGTGAAGAGGCTAGACCTATTGTAAAAATAAATAGGCCAACAGGACGTTAGACTGTAAACTGGAATGTATGTCTGAGACTGCGGTTCGTATTTGGGAATTTTGTTACAAGTTTGTTAAATATTCGTGTTTGACAGCAACAAGACATAATTACTTTATCTGAGCCGCTGTCATCTGCACAAGAAAGGCTCTACAGGCGGAAGTAACTGCGGTTGCTCGTATTTATGTATGACGTCAATCCCTCAGATTATTTAGTGACGTAAGCAAATAAATTATAATATTGCGAGTTTAAAGGGTGTCATGGCAGGTTTGATCAATTGATACTCATCTGGTTCAATACACGCGAAGGATTGTAAATTATTTGCGACGTTTCAGAGGAACGTACTGCCTGAATCTAATTCAGTTACTCGGAATTGGAGGCAGCATATTTCTGCGGAAACTTCTGAACAAACTTAGTACATTCACGGCGAAAAATACATACACAAAGACATACATTCATGCATACATATTATCATATACATACATACATACAATACATACATAATACATACATACATATAGACTGCACTTAGTGAGATCTAAAAAAAAACTATTGACCAGGTTTGGTATATCTATTGCACAAACAACATCTTTGTGACAATTCTATACAATATGCGCCTTTGCTTTTTACAAATTTGGATGTGACGTGTCGCTAATTACAGTGCGCAGTTGGTCAGTGTGCCAAGATCAAGAGCTTCGCAAAATAATTTCTTCGTTACAATCTCTCATATTGCAGCGCAAAACATCATGTGACAGGATTGTGAAGTTTGCATTGTAACGTGTGCTTATCGGAGAATTGCATGATAAGCCTCCGGTTATCTGTACATTCTTGTGATTATAAGCCTTCCTATACATCCACATAGAGCGCACATTTGAGTAGTGTCGCACATTATGACAATCGCAATAACACAGAATACTAAGTGTTCATTCATTTAGTATATTTAGGTCAGAAATACAATTTCAATCTATTGTTTTAAATTACTAGTCTGCTGGTGCCAGCGACCCGGGCAGGCTAGTAACATCCATTGTCGTAGTTACCATTGGAAACCTGAAGAATGTATGTGTATGTATATTATAATTTTGTAGTGGTGCTCGTAGTTAGCGTGGAAACCCGAATAATGTGTATGTATGTGTATTATAATGTAGTATTAGTGCCCGGCGACCCATACTTAGTTAACGTGTAACCGCAATTAGTGGTGCCTGTTATATATCATCCGCGCTTCCGTCAGATTGTATTCTGTGTATTGTATTTTACTGCCATCTGGTAGCTTTCGGTGGAACTCAAGTTTTCAGCCTAGTGACATCACCTTCCATCTGGTGGCGATCCGTGAAACTGCAACTTGGAGGTGTGACAGGAACCCCCTTTGCTAAAGTTTATACAAGACGGGATATAATCATGACTCTCAGTGATACACACGTGACAAGAACAAAAAGTATATCTTACCCGTCTCTCCGGAATAGAGTGTTGCAATCACATTAGGACTGCGCTCTTCATTAGATCCTTTATGGAATTTATTCTTTAATATTAATTGTTAAAAATTCATTGTGTTCCGTAGTAAATAATAAAATTTAACTTGAACCAAACACATTGCTCATTGAAAGTTACAGGACTAAATGTTGTGTAAGAGGAGATAGGCTTCTTGGTTTTAGTGTGTTTCCTATTTACTTCAGAATAACCACACATTTGTTGCAAAATTTGTCAAGCGAAATTATTCCCGACGTAAAAATTTGTGTTTGAAGATTAGGCCTGTGACAGTTCATCACGTCAATTTGCTGACGTTGAAGGTAGGTAAAGTCGAGTTTACGAACGGCTTAGACAGGAGACAAGAGTGACACAATTGTATATATATTCATAAAGTGGATATACTTAAGACAATCAAATATATTTGTTGAAGAGTGCTATTTCATTGCCATGTTACAGAGTGGCTCAAACGTACACGAAATATTTGTATAATTGTTGTCAGCGCGAAAACGTGTTATGCCGTAGTGCAAAATGTTTGACATACAAAGTATTGTAAATAGCTAGTATGTAAAAGTTATCTTGTGTAACATTCCCAAATTTCAACTAACACCTAAATTATTTCGTGGTAATTTTGCAAATAATTATTATAAATTTGCCAAGAGATTAGCCTGTGTGTATTTCGCTTCTTCACAGTATGGCATATATACTAATAACGTGGCTAATTTAGACCATCGACAAAAGGAAGGCGTAGGCTACCAAATTGGTTACGATTACCGATTTGACAGATGCCGTGTGTTCAATCGCAAGTAACATGCAGTAACGATGATAGTATTACTGCGTTTTGTGTGCAAAGTGCATGAAGTTAACTTATGTGTACAAACAAGATGGCGCCTGTCCGTCTATCGTCATGTTTTATCTCCGTAATTTACTGAAGGATTTCGACGGTGGGGAAACCATGAACATGAAGAGCAGTCGGCATCGGTAAGGCTGCTGGCGGACATTTAGTTGTCAAAAGCATCAAGGTGGCACATCTCAGCTTCGCCAAGTCTCTTTGTCTGTCTGTCTGTCTGTCCGATATCCATCAGATAACAACTGGCATAACGCTGCAATAGTTCGTATGACTTATGTTGTGTAGTTGCAGTATGGTTGTAGTTTCGTAATGTTTGTAGTTGCGTAATGTTTGTAGTTGCAGTAATGTTGTAGTTTCAGTAATGTTTGTAGTTGCAGTAATGTTTGTAGTTGCAGTAATGTTTGTAGTTGCAGTAATGTTTGTAGTTGCAGTAATGTTTGTAGTTGCAGTAATGTTTGTAGTTGCAGTAATGTTTGTAGACACGTTACATTTGTTAGTTACAATCGCATAATAATATGTTTGTATTGCAGTAATGTTTGTAGTTGCAGTAATGTTTGTAGTTGCAGTAATGTTTGTAGTTGCAGTAATGTTTGTAGTTGAGTAATGTTTGTAGTTGCAGTAATGTTTGTAGTTGCAGTAATGTTTGTAGTTGCAGTAATGTTTGTAGTTGCAGTAATGTTTGTAGTTGCAGTAATGTTTGTAGTTGCAGTAATGTTTGTAGTTGCAGTAATGTTTGTAGTTTCAGTAATGTTTGTAGACACGTTACATTTGTTGTTACAATCGCATAATAATAATGTTGTAGTTGCAGTAATGTTTGTAGTTGCAGTAATGTTTGTAGTTGCAGTAATGTTTTGTAGAACACGTTACATTTGTTAGTTACAATCGCATAATAATAATGTTTGTAGTTGCAGTAATGTTTGTAGTTGCAGTAATGTTTGTAGTTTGCAGTAATGTTTTAGTTGCAGTAATGTTTGTAGTTGCAGTAATGTTTGTAGTTGCAGTAATGTTTGTAGTTGCAGTAATGTTTGTAGTTGAAGTAATGTTTGTAGTTGCAGTAATGTTTGTAGTTGCAGTAATGTTTGTAGTTGCAGTAATGTTTGTAGTTGCAGTAATGTTTGTAGTTGCAGTAATGTTTGTAGTTGCAGTAATGTTTGTAGTTGCAGTAATGTTTGTAGTTTCAGTAATGTTTGTAGACACGTTACATTTGTTAGTTACAATCGCATAATAATAATGTTTGTATTGCAGTAATGTTTGTAGTTGCAGTAATGTTTGTAGTTGAAGTAATGTTTGTAGTTGCAGTAATGTTTGTAGTTGCAGTAATGTTTGTAGATGCAGTAATTGTTGTATTGCAGAATATATGTTTGTAGTTGAAGTAATTTTGTAGTTGCAGTAATGTTTGTAGTTGCAGTAATGTTTGTAGTTGCAGTAATGTTTGTAGTTGCAGTAATGTTTGTAGTTGCAGTAATGTTTGTAGTTGCAGTAATGTTGTTAATGCATTAATGTTTGTATTGCAGTAATGTTTGTAGTTGCAGTAATGTTTGTAGTTGCAGTAATGTTTGTAGTTTCAGTAATGTTTGTAGACACGTTACATTTGTTAGTTACAATCGCATAATAATAATTGCCATTTTATAACAAAACCTACACCCGCTTCTGCCCATGGATCGAGTGTAACTGTTTAAATATTTATCCGAGCAAGTAAAGTATCGAACATATATTATACAGTGATAGTGGGACACACTGCGTTGTCATAAGTCTATCCACAAGTCTTGCGTTATACAAGATAATTATACAAAAGTAAGCGAACACCAGAATTATGACGTTATGCCTATGCCACAGTTTATGAAACGTTTTGTAAAATGATTATTTCCAGCCTATCTCGATGTAATGATTTATACGAACTTTATACATGAAGAAATACTACGAGATTAAAATTCATCACAAGGTTCATGACAAAATAAAAATCAGCAAAAGCAACAACACGACAGTTGTTGTAACAATCTCTGCTTGTCCTATACAACGCAGGCCGAGCTCAGTAGGCAGTTTGAACTTTCACGGCAAGTACACTCAATGAAATATTTTCGATCAGTCAGACATGCCAAATGCAATGCATTTCCAAAGCTTCGGAACTGCCACTATCTCCATCATCAGTGTTCTTCATGTTCAGTCTGCATGCACAACCTACTGTAGAACCTAAACCTACAGCTGCCCGCTCACTACACCAGTCCCTGGGGATGGAGATGAGAGTTACCGAAACGTTGGCGATCAATTGCATCTGGAACGACTTACTGACCGAGAAGACCCTAACTGAATATAATTCAGTATTTTTAAAACTTACGTTGTTACTTAAATAGCAACAAAATTTCTCCTACTATTGAAATGATAAACTCCAGATCAGATTTTATGTGACTAAAATATTCTCCTTAATATCTTAAGGTTCTTTTTACATAAGCGTTCTAAAATAATCACAAAAGAAGGCAGAAATATACGTATTAATATATTACCAAGGGGAATTAATTTAGTGATGTTTCAATATTAAAGACTTATAATCACATGTTTTTCCACTACGTTGAAGCTTCTCTAAGTCCAACGTAAGCACTGATACCAGTCCAGGCTTGCTCATGTTTCCAAGCATGTTGGCCGCCTCATGATTTGAAAATGGTATTTACAATATGCTGAATAAGAAGTGAGGACAGCAGGAAATTTATGGTCCATGCGACTCGGGTTGAGAAGGGGCCTAACAATCACTTATCATTAAAAAGACTAACACATTAAGAAATGTCAAAACGACCCTCGAATTAATATAAGTTTGGCTCACGGCAGAATCCAGTGGCAGATTTTAGTGAACAGCTCAACGAATCTGCGGCTTCAATAAAATGCGGGGATTGTTTTGGTCTATAAGCTTTTTATGAAGGCCTCTGCATTACGTAGTTACATTAGTGATTAAGATAAGTATTAATATAACATAAGTATCCCCAGTGAAATCAGTTTGCCACACTCGGGTGACTTAATTTCGTTTTGTTACAACCAGGAGACAGCGTTTCCATCTCAAAGTGCTGGCGCTCCTCTCGAGTACCCCAAGCGATCTGGAACGGGTGAACAGGACGGCAAACTGTATGAGGTCAAAATGGCTGCCTTCCTCTTCGCGAGGGCCCTCAACAGGACTGAAGAATTTCGTGTGGCTTCGAACGTCGATGGCGCTGGGGCTTTTGATGACTTGGTATTTAGGTACAGGCTGAGAGAACCAAATGTGTGGAGGACATGTTTCATACAGCTTAAGCATAAGAAAGACGAGGGTGCAAATCAGCATCCCAGTCTTAAAACATTTTGTGGAGATTTTAGTTTGCTCAAATATTTCTCGTCTTACTGTCAGATAAAAGCAGAAGCTTTTAAACACAATAATTTAAAACAATATGGCAATTTTCCTGACTTTGAGTTTATAATATACACGAATGGAAGTATGGAAAGCAAATCTGCTGTTAAAGGAGGAGATGCTGACCCCGTAAGCATATTGAGTTCAGGGCCAAACTGTGGGCAGTATATAGCATTTGAAGAAACTTATGACACAGATATATTTAAATTTTTTGAGGAGCTTTCACGATATCACGGCTCTATTACAGAAATAGACAGTCTGTTGAACGGGGGGACTTTTGTGGATAAAGAAATTAATGAGAAGATAAAGAGCCTTCAGAACTCTGTCACCAGCAAAGCGATATTAGGGAAGCTGAAGAGTCTGAAATCAATGCTGAGCAAAGATTACGTAAGGAGACTGAAAGAGGAACTAGACAAATGTGATTTTTCTTTATTCAAAGAATTCTTGAGCAAAGTTAAGATATTTCATTCCCAAAGAAACCAAAAATCCCTTAAGAAGTTAATTGAAAAGGAACTAAGAGACGCTTGTAGAACGTCCCTTTCAGGTGCGAAATTCATCTACACAAAATTTGAGGAAGGCTTTTGTAAGTGGTGGGAAAAAAGTGGGAGTGTTGTATGGATGAGTAAAAATTCAGAATTATGGCAATCTGTAGAAAAATCTTTCGCTACAGAAATAAAGGACATATCGGAAGCTGAAGTTCAGGGGGTTTTAGGGTATGGTATACATTTCAGTCAACAGCACATACAGAGATTGTCTGACGCCATAAAACAGAACACTTTCTTGAACATTATCACCAACTCAAACATTCGTACCTTACACAAACTGAAAACTCATCAGGCACTAAGCTTTTTAGGTTACACGAATTCATTATTTATTAGTTCAAAATCCTTAATGATCCGACGTAAAGAAATCCGAAAATTATGGCCATGCAAGTGGAGTGACGCCATGGTAATTGACTGTGACTGTGATGGCAACGTGGCAGACACGTTTTTGGATATTTTGCAAAAGCTTGTTGACTGCGAACAAGGTTCAGACAATTCAGATGGTAATACGGTAGAAACGTTTTTGGATATTTTGCACAAACATCAGAAAAAGGTGATCCTAATTTCACGACGACAACACAAAAACTTGGCTTCACATCTTCGAAAGAAATTGGTAAACATATTTGCAGATTATGAAGATAATTGCAACTTGTCGGATTTCGATGAAAAGTCGCAAAAGCAAATATTGGAAAGAAAAGTTAATTTTCAGGGAACAAATGTCGCACTGCAGACTTTGGTTGGTACAGATCCTCCGGAAATTATAAAACGTCATATAGACTCTGATGTTATTTCAGTCTTGTTGTACAGTGAAGCGAATCTGTGTGTTGGTAAAAAGTTGAGTGAGCCTTCAAAGATCTATGTCCAGCGATCATTACAGCATCGAGTATATCTAAAGAATGACATTCTGAAGGCGACAGATAACAACACTACTTTCGCTGTGTCTGGTTTAGAAGCGGACCAGCTGAAACATTACCTACCTGCCGGCGATAAAATATATGAATTTGAGGGTATAAAAGATAATTATTTCAGGTTTGATGCGACTTTTTCTGAGCCTGGTCTCAGCGCTGAATTGGAGACTATGACGGTCCAACATAAGATTGGACATAATATAGAACCTGAGGAAGTTAGATACAATATTCTCGGAAATCTACAGCCAGAGAGTGACTTCAGGGAACTGAAAGCGCTGTGCACAAACGTGCATTGGATTCACGTAGAGGAAGGTAATTTGTTATGGAAAGAGTCGAACTGTAACATTGATATTATCCGCAGGTATATTGACGATACGAACTGTAAGAAATATGACATTAAAAGTGTAATGGAACACAACGACAGAACCATGTTATTGGTAGCAGAACCAGGAATGGGAAAATCCACGTTTCTTTCTTACATGGAACATGAAATCAAGGAATGGAATTCCTCGGTTTGGGTACTAAGAATAAATCTGCATGAACACGCAAGCGCATTAGAAAATATTGAATTTGAAAATGAGTGTATTGACAAGTGCAAGGATTTCCTATGGAATGCTGCTCATTCACGTGAAAAAGATGCCTTGACTTTGGAAAGAAAGATATTCCTACAAGCTTTAGAACAGAGAGGAAAAATGGTTATAATATTGGATGGCTTCGATAAAATAAGTCCAGATTACACTCCTAAAGTCAATATGTTAATAAGGGCAATAGTGGATAAGACGTCGTCAAAGTTTTGGGTTTCATCTCGCTTTTCTTACCGGCGGGATTTGGAGGATATTTTGATAAAATTGGCTTATACACTACAGCCCTTCACAACAGAAGATCAGATTCAATTCTTGGAAGATTACTGGAATAACGATACTAAGACATTCAAGCAAGGAAATTTGCAAGAGTTTGCCAAAAACTTGCTCAAATTGTGTTCGCAAAACTTCGGTGACAAAGATGGGGAGTTCACTGGCATCCCTTTACAAATAATGATGCTAGGTGAAGCCTTCGCGAAAGAAGCTGAAGAATACTGCTCGAGCGGGGAAGTTAACTTACCCAAAAAGTTTAATTTACTTGCCTTGTTCAGGATGTTTACGGAAAAGAAATGCAATATTTATTTCAGAGAGAAGAATGAAATGGACAGTTCAAAACCGGAAGTAAAAAGCGGAACAAAATCATACTTAGAGAAACACATGACCTCGGCCTTAATGACTTTGTTCTCTCCAAAAGAAGTAAACAGACTACTGGGGGCAGGAAATGTCAGCGTTTTGGAGCAGACGAAGGGGTTCCTGCGCAGTGGTAGGGCAGAGAAAATTGGCATAATAACAGAGTTTACGGATGGAACCCCGTATTTCATTCATCGATGTTTCGTAGAATACTTTGCGGCTAAATGGTTTGCTGATAATTTTAAAAATTGTGAAGATTTCATTTCAAACACGCTTTTCATCTCCACGTTCGCGGTAACAAGGAATATTTTTGATCGAATGCTTGCAGAAGATTCCGAAATTCATGGCGCCGTTTTGAACAACGACATCGTCGCTGTCTCCGAATTTATGAAGAAGAAGATAGACATAAACTTTTCAGACAACGGTGGTAGAACAGCTTTGCATTTGGCAGCCTCCTACAATAGCCCAATTACCCAAAATCTACTGTCAGTCCCAGGTGTTGATGCCAACAAACCAGATGCAGTACTGAAATGGACACCCCTAAGGTATGCTGACAGAACGAAGTCGTGGATGGCTATGGATGTTTTATTACAGAATGGTGCAAATACTGACGACATAGTGCTTACAAGACTTAACATTGAAGACGAGGAGTGGGGACAGGCAGCTTTGTGGGAATGTGCGTCAAAGGGGCACAAAGCACTGCTGGAGTTCATGCTGAATTGTGGAACTGATGCTAATGTCGCTGTAGGGGTTCCTGAAAATAGCCATGATAAAAGTACTCTTCTTCACAGGGCGTCATATTGCGGCCAAGTGGAGGTTGTAAGAACACTTGCTGCTAGGTGTGCTAACATTAATATTCGTAACACCAACAACGACACTGCTCTTCACTTTGCCGCTCGTTCGGACAGCGTGGATATTATCAAGATGATACTAGATAAAGGAATGGCTGTTAACTTGACCAACTCAGATGAGAGTACTCCGCTACATGTTTCAGCTGCATGTGGCAATCTGGAAGCAACGAAAGCTTTTGTCGAAAAAGGTGCTGATTTAAATAAAACAAATAAAAAAGGTAACACACCACTAATGCTGGCTGCATATGAATGCAAGGTACAAATCCTGTGTTACCTAACACAAATAGGCGCAGATGTTAATATTCGTAACTCCAACAACGACACTGCTCTTCACTTAGTCGCTAAATGCGGGTAGCATGAATATTATCAAGTTGCTACTAGATAAAGGAATAACTGTTAACTTGACCAACTCAAAGGAGAATACTCCGCTACATGTTTCAGCTGCGTGTGGCAATCTGGAAGCATCAAAAGCTCTTGTCGAAAGCGGTGCAGGTTTAAACAACATTAATAAATATGGTAACACAGCACTAATGCTGGCTGCATATAATTGCAAGTCAGAACTCGTTCGTTACCTCACACATATAGGCGCTGATATTTATATTCGTAACTCCAACAACGACACTGCTCTTCACTTAGCCGCTAAATCGGGTAGCGTGGATATTATCAAGTTGCTACTAGATAAAGGAATGACTGTTAACTTGACCAACTCAGATGAAAGTACTCCGCTACATGTTTCAGCTGCATGTGGCAATCTGGAAGCACCGAAAGCTTTTGTCAAAAGCGGTGCAGGTTTAAACAGCACTAATAAATATGGTGACACACCACTAATGCTGGCTGCATATAATTGCAAGTTAGAACTCGTTCTTTACCTCAAACAAATAGGCGCTGATGTTAATATTCGTAACACCAACAACGACACTGCTCTTCACTTAGCCGCTAAATCGGGTAGCGTGGAAATTATCAAGTTGCTAATAGATAAAGGAATGACTCTTAACTTGACCAACTCAGATAAGAGTACTCCGCTACATGTTTCAGCTGCATGTGGCAATCTGGAAGCAACGAAAACTTTTGTCGAAAGCGGTGCAGGTTTAAACAACACTAATAAATATGGTAACACACCACTGATGCGGGGTGCATATCACGGCAAATTACAAATCGTTCGTTACCTCACACAAATAGGCGCTGATATTAATATTCGTAACACCAACAACGACACTGCTCTTCACTTAGCCGCTAAATCGGGTAGCGTGGACATTATCAAGTTGCTACTAGATAAAGGTATGACTGTTAAATTGACCAACTCAGATGAGAATACTCCGCTACATGTTTCAGCAGAATGTGGCAATCTGGAAGCTACGAAAGCGTTTGTCCAAAGCGGTGCAGGTTTAAACAACACAAATAAATATGGTAACACACCACTGATGCTGGCTGCATATAATTGCAAGTTAGAACTCGTTCGTTACCTCACTCAAATAGGCGCTGATATTAATAAACGTAATTCCAACAACAACAATGCTATTCACTTAGCCGCTAAGTCTGATAGCGTGGATATTATCAACTTGCTACTAGATAAAGGAATGACCGTTAACATAACCAACTCAAAGGAGAATACTCCGCTACATGTTTCAGCTGCTTGTGGCAATCTGGAAGCAACGAAAACTTTTGTCGAAAGCGGTGCACGTTTAAACAGCACTAATAAATATGGTAACACACCACTGATGCGGGCTGCATATAATTGCAAGTTAGAACTCGTTCGATACCTCACACAAATGGGCGCTGATATTAATATTCGTAACACCAACAACGACACTGCTCTTCACTTAGCCGCTAAGTCGGGTAACGTGGATATTATCAAGTTGCTACTAGATAAAGGAATGACTGTTAACTTGACCAACTCAGATGAGAATACTCCGCTACATGTTTCAGCAGAATGTGGCAATCTGCAAGCTACGAAAACTTTCGTGGAAAGCGGTGCAGGTTTAAACAACACTAATAAATATGGTGACACACCACTAATGCTGGCTGCATATAATTGCAAGTTAGATCTCGTTCGTTACCTCACACAAATCGGCGCTGATGTTAATATTCATAACTGCAACAACAACACTGCTCTTCACTTAGCCGCTAAGTCGGGTAGCGTGGACATTATCAAGTTGCTACTAGATAAAGGAATGACCGTTAACTTAACCAACTCAAAGGAGAACACTCCGCTACATGTTTCAGCTGCGTGTGGCAATCTGGAAGCAACGAAAGCTTTTGTCCAAAGCGGTGCAGGTTTAAACAGCACTAATAAATATGGTAACACACCATTGATGCGGGCTGCATATAATTGCAAGTTAGAACTTGTGCGTTACCTCACACAAACAGGCGCTGATATTTATATTCGTAACTCCAACAAGACACTGCTCTTCACTTAGCCGCTAAATCGGGTAGCGTGGATATTATCAAGTTGCTACTAGATAAAGGAATGAATGTTAACCTAACCAACTCAGATAAGAGTACTCCGCTACATGTTTCAGCTGCATGTGGCAATCTGGAAGCAACGAAAGCTTTTGTCGAAAGTGGTGCAGGTTTAAACAACACTAATAAATATGGTACCACAGCACTAATGCTGGCTGCATATAATTGCAAGTTAGAACTCGTTCGTTACCTCACACAAATAGGCGCTGATATTAATATTCGTAGCTCCAACAACGACACTGCTATTCACTTAGCCGCTAAGTCCGATAGCGTGGATATTATCAAGTTGCTACTGGATAAAGGAATGACTGTTAACCTAACCAACTCAAAGGAGAATACTCCGCTACATGTTTCAGCTGCATATGGCAATTTGGAAGCATCGAAGGCTCTTATCGAAAGCGGTGCAGGTCTAAACAACACTAATAAATATGGTAACACAGCACTAATGCTGGCTGCATATAATTGCAAGTTACAACTCGTTCATTACCTCACACAAATAGGCGCTGATATTAATATTCGTAACTCCAACAACGACACTGCTCTTCACTTAGCCGCTAAGTCCGATAGCGTGGATATTATCAAGTTGCTACTAGATAAAGGAATGACTGTTAACCTAACCAACTCAGATAAGACTACTCCGCTACATGTTTCAGCTGCATATGGCAATTTGGAAGCAACGAAGGCTCTTATCGAAAGCGGTGCAGGTCTAAACAACACTAATAAATATGGTACCACAGCACTAATGCTGGCTGCATATAATTGCAAGTTAGAACTCGTTCGTTACCTCACACAAATAGGCGCTGATATTAATATTCGTAGCTGCAACAACGACACTGCTCTTCACTCAGCCGCTAAATCGGGTAGCGTGGATATTATCAAGTTGCTACTAGATGAAGGAATGACTGTTAACTTGACCAACTCAAAGGAGAATACTCCGCTACATGTTTCAGCTGCGTGTGGCAATCTGGAAGCAACGAAAACTTTTGTCCAAAGCGGTGCACGTTTAAACAGCACTAATAAATATGGTAACACACCACTGATGCGGGCTGCATATAATTGCAAGTTAGAACTCGTTCGTTACCTCACACAAATAGGCGCTGATATTTATATTCGTAACTCCAACAACGACACTGCTCTTCACTTAGCTGCTAAATCGGGTAGCGTGGATATTATCAAGTTGCTACTAGATAAAGGAAAACTATTAACTTCACCAACTCAGATGAGAATACTCCGCTACATGTTTCAGCTGAATGTGGAAATCTGGAAGCAACGAAAACTTTTGTCGAAAGTGGTGCAGGTTTAAACAACACTAATAAATACGGTAACACAGCACTAATGCTGGCTGCATATAATGGCAAGTTAGAAATCGTTCATTACCTCACACAAATAGGCGCTAATATTAATATTATTAACTCGAACAACGACACTGCTCTGCACTTAGCCGCTGAATCGAATAGCGTGGATATTATCAAGTTGCTACTAGATGAAGGAATGACTATTAACTTGACCAACTCAGATGAGTCAACTCCGCTGCATATTTCAGCTGCTTGTGGCAATCTGGAAGCAACGAAAACTTTTGTCGAAAGCGGTGCTAGTTTAAACAACACAAATATATATGGTAACACACCAGTAATGCAGGCTGCATATAATTCCAAGTTAGAAATCGTTCATTACCTCACAAAAATAGGCGCTGATATTAATATTCGTAACTCCAAAAATGACACTGCTCTTCACTTAGCCGCTGAATCGGGTAGCGTGGATATTATCAAGTTGCTACTAGATGAAGGAATGACTATTAACTTGACCAACTCAGATGAGTCAACTCCGCTACATGTTTCAGCTGCATGTGGAAACCTGGAACCAACGAAAACTTTTGTCGAAAGCGGTGCAGGTTTAAACAACACAAATATATATGGTAACACACCACTAATGCAGGCTGCATATAATTCCAAGTTAGAACTCGTTCATTGCCTCACACAAATAGGCGCTGATATTAATATTCGTAACTTCAACAATGACACTTCTCTTCACTTAGCCGCTGAATCGGGTAGCGTGGATATTATCAAGTTGCTACTAGATAAAGGAATGACTGTTAACTTGACCAACTCAGATGAAAGTACTCCGCTACATGTTTCAGCTGCATGTGGAAATCTGGAAGCAACGAAAACTTTTGTCGAAAGCGGTGCTGGTTTAAACAACACTAATAAATATGGTAACACACCACTGATGCTGGCTGCATATAATGGCAAGTTAGAAGTCGTGCGTTACCTCACACAAATAGGCGCTATTATTAATATTCATAACGCGATCAACGACACTGCTCTTCACTTAGCCGCTACGTCGAATAGCGTGGATATTATCAAGATGTTACTAGATAAAGGAATGACTGTTAACTTAACCAACTCAATTGGGAATACTCCTCTACATGTTTCAGCTGCCTGTGGGAATCTGGAAGCAACGAAAACTTTTGTCGAAGGCGGTGCTGGTTTAAATAACACTAATGAATATGGTAAAACACCACTGATGCTGGCAAAAGAGCACGGCAAATTCGACGTCGTTCATTACCTCAAAGCAAAAGTCGCTCGTAGTCAAAAATGTGTCTGCCTTTAAATTCGCCAGTGTCTCAATAATTTTCGCTACAGCCAAGTTGCTACTGTATAAAGAAACAGGCGCTGACTTGACCAACAATAACATAAACACACCTTACATATTTCGGCTTTATGCAGAACTCTGTAATCAACGAATCCTTCTGTCGACAGAGGATCTGTTTTAAACAGAACTAATAAAGATGGTGATACTGAACTGATGACCGCTGCGTATGACAGAAAATTGGAAGTCTGTCGTTATATCACAGAAATGGGCGCTGATATTAATATCCGAAACGCCAACGACACTGCTCTTCACTTCGCTGCAGCCTCGCATACTTTGGACTTTATCAAGTTGCTGCTGGATACAGGAATGTCTGTTAACTTGACCAACAAACATAACACAACTCTGTTACATATTTCAATCTCATGTGGCAATCTGGAAGCAACGACAATTTTTTCGACGGAGGCACTGACTTAACAACCCTAATATAGGTGGTCATACTCCACTAATGCTGGCTCCATTCCATGGCAAATCAGAAGTCGTACATTAGCTCAGAGAAATAGACTGAAACCTAAATGTAATTAGTGAGAATAATACAGTTGTTTTACTGTTTGCAGTTTAAGGAGCGCACTTAGATATTCTTACATTTAATTTCATTTAATTGCAAGTGTCCACACGGAAGAACTCTTGTCGAGACGGCTGTCGTGACGGCTGTCGACTTGCTTGGCCAATCTCACGACGTCTAAACAGTATGGCTCCTTCACATGTGAACTCTTCCACTGTCAACCATGGACTGATGTGTCGAAACGACCTCCGTGCCGCTCCAAAGTTGCGGGGAAATCATGAGTCGAGTTGACCTTCGAGCGGCGGCAGGCCGCGTCGAGTGTCATGTGTTTTGTTACTTTTAACTATATTGAGTGACGCTTCGATTCGACGATCGACTCGATGGTTTGCTCGACCAAAGTCGCTTCGTCTGTTTTCAGACTAAGGCGTACGTCTGCGGCCGCTTGCTTACTTGATAGGATTGTGGGTTCAAAGTTCAGTTCGCAACGAGCAACCGAAGCGAAAGGTAGAGTTTGCTGTTTTGATTTCGTAAGCAGTGTTGTTGAGAAGAGTGTCTAGAAGTGCAGTGAGTGGAAGCAGGACTTCACAAAATGTGTGAACGTAAGAATACCATGGTTTGTACATTTGACCGCGACAGTCCCAGAATAATAGCAATTGAGATCCATGACTGGATTCAAGAGAAAATGGAAATTCTGGCGCAGGAAGTCCAGATGATAAAGATTGATGGCACCAAACGACAGAAAGGTTAAGAATTCTGCGTTATTAGATGACATTATCACGCGCACAAAAGGGACCATACCATACGCGCATAAGGAAGGGGTTATATCTAAAGTCAGATTTGGGATGGCAGGACACGGTGGCCGCCAAATTAGGATTGCGAATCTGCAGCCGGAAATGTTGTGGATAATTATAAGCAGAGCACTTGAGATATATGGAAAAGTGTGGGAAATAAAAGAGGAAATGTGGTCGCAGGCTTACCATTATAAAGTCAGTAGTGGGGTAATGTCAGTATACGTCGACCTGACAAAACACATACCATCCCATCTAACGATTGGAGGACACAGGGCATTAATATCATATGAGGGTCAACCAAAGACATGTTATGCATGCAATGAATCAGGTCACTTGATACAACAATGCCCGAGAAGACAGAGAACTCTGAGGCCTTAGGATGTCAACAGGAAACAGACTTGGGTTACATTAATAGCACACGAAGAAGCTAGCTTGAAGGTCAAGACGGCTTCAAGGGCTCATGAAATGGGAAAGAGTACAATGGGATGGGAAGATAAAGAGAGCAACGGAATAGAGGGGAAGGAGGAGTACGATGTGTCCAGTCTGGCAACACAGTTAGAAACCGAAGACACCGCGAAGCAGAAGTAAGGACCAATGGGCGATGGGGAACAAACCTCGCATCATAAAGGGGTGGGAGGAACGGATAAGATGGATGTTAAAGAAAGGACAACAGAGGTGTCAGTACAGGAGGTAAGGAGCAGTGGAGAGAAAGGGGGCAAGGGTTAGGATTGGGATGAGCGCTGAGACCCAACCCGGTTCGAAGAGAGGGGAAAAATATCATTCCTGGGTCGGGAGGCAAAACTGTGGACGCAGCAGAACAAGCAATCAAACGGGACGAGTTCCCACCACTGGTGGCTTCAGAAGGGGAGGAAAGTCAGACGTCGATGCATTTACGGGTACACAAGAAGCAGCGGACCGAAAGACAAGGTATGCAAAGCAGCGGACGGAGCAGGAGTGCGGTGAGGGGTAAATCACCGGTCGACAACAAATAGAAAGGAGATGAACAATGATTAGTCGTACTTACACTGTTGCCACGCTGAATATCGCAGGGATGACTTCGCCGACGAAGATGAGAATGTTGAATTACTACTGTCATCACGAGATCGATAATCTGCTCATTCAGGAAGTTATCCATAATGAGTTCTCGGCTTGTGCAGGCTACACCGCACACGTCAACGTCGGAACAGTACGGTGTGGCAAAGCCATTTTAATGCGTCAACAGTTAACATTAAACAGCATTGATACCTTACCCTCGGGACGGGGCAGAGCAGGATATTTTAATGGTAATTGTATCGTGAACATATGTGCACCATCGGGCGAGGCTCGTCGGTGGGAGAGGATTTCTACAATATAGATGTACTGTACTTATTTCTGTCGACGCCGCGTTAATACATCTTCGGAGGGGACTTCAAATGTGTGCTATCAAGAAGAGACTTTACGGGTGACCAGCAAATCAGCAAAGGGCTGGAGAAGTTTGTGCGAGGGTTGGGGACGGAAGACTCATGGCACGACTTGAGACAACATCCTGTGTTCACCCACTACACAGGTCGTGGAGCCTCAAGGATTGACAGAATATATCTATCAAAATCCCTGTTCCCATACAAAACGAGTGCTGAAATTTTGGTGGCAGCATTCACGGACCATAATGCAGTAATGTTTCGCCTCACACTAAAAGCACCGAAAATCAGATACGCAAAGGGAAGATGGAGACTAAACACAACGTTGCTAAAGGATGAGAAGCGGAGCAGAGTTCAACGGCAATGGGAAGGATGGACGAAATGAATACCGTAATACAGAAATAGCTTCGAATGGTGGGATGAGCACGCAAAAGTAAGGATACAAAGATTTTTTAAAGAGGAAGGAAGAGAAACTACAAAAGAAAGCCGACATAACGAGCAATTCTACTACACCTGTATTTATGAACTGTTGCGGGAACACCCCGGCGACCCTCACATGTCGACTCGCCTAAAATACTTTAAGGAAAAAATCGTCGGGTCTGCAGTGTATCAAGGCAAATCGGGTCATGATAGACGCACAGGAACAGGATCCGATGCAGAATGAACGGGCAACGCTATACCACTGATGTCGGACCCAGCGGAGGAAACAGGGAAGGACGATTACAACAATCAAGGATGTGGAGGGGAATACCAACGATATGCACGAGGCGATTCTGAGAACGATGGCGTACTCGCTGTATGAAGGTTACAATGATATTCAGGTGGATAACACGTGCGGGGAAGAGCTCTGCAGAGGGATACAGGGCACAGTGACGAATACGCAACAGGAACGATTGGAAAGTCCAATAACAGCAATAGAACTCCGGCAGGCCATCATGCAAGGAGCCACACGAAAATCCCCGGGAGTGGATGGTATTCCCATAGAGTTTTACCGTTGGGGATGGAAGGTCATTGAAACAGAGATGCTGGCGGTGTTTAATGTAAAGTTTCAAGAGGAATACATCACGAAAAGACAAGCCAGAAGGATAATAGTGTGCGTTCCAAAAAAAAAACCAGCGCCACAGCAAATAACCTATTATAGGCCAATCACACTCCTCAACGCCGACTACAAAATATACGCTCGGATTTTGGCCAATCGAATGCGCAGTATAGTCCAAGGATTACTACACAAGAGTCAACATTGCGCGGCGTCAGGGACTATAATATTAGATGCAACCTCCGGACTACGGGATGTCATAGCGCATGGTCAAATGAGAGCAAAGGGATTATGTCTGCTTGCCTTAGACTTTACATCAGCTTTCGACAAGATCTCGCATAATTACCTACAGTATATAATACGATCGTATGGATTTGGACAAAAGTTCGCGATGTTTTGGGGTCGTTGTATGCGGAGGCCGAATCCCGACTGCAGATTAACGGATATACTCGTATGTCGAGCGCTTTCCCAATAAAGAGCTTGGTACGAAAAGGATGCCCGATCAGTATGATGTTACATGCTCTGGCTCTGAACCCTCTACTAGGGATTTTAGCAGAAAAACTCACAGTGGTCACATTGGGACCTACACACACAAAGTTCATATACGTTGCTTGTGCGGATAACGTCACAGTCATAATGACGTATAGAGCGGACAGTAGGCACCTGCAGTATGCCATACAGATATATGAGCGAGCGACGGGTGCGCAGCTCAATTATGGGAAATCTAAAGCTCTAGCAACAGGAGCGTTGGACGCCACGGACATGCTACTCGCAATACTATATATACAGGAGGTTACGCTATTGGGAATATGCTATCAGAGCACACTTGAGAGATCTATTGCAGGAACCTGGACGCACTTGGCGAATCCAATCAGGGGCAGAGCACAAGAGTTGCATACACGAGATTTAAACCTGCTCCAGAGTGTATATGTGACACATTTATTACCGAAAATCTGGTATTGCGCGCAGACCTTGGCTAAAACACCTGGGCAGGCGCGTTAAATCACTATGTCGGTACTGTGGCTTATCTGGCATGGAGAGATCTTCAGCGTACCCACTGCCACACTACATAGTTCCTGTGTCGAATGAGGTCTTAGGCTTAATAAATGTACATGCTAAATGTTTGACCCTATTCATTACACGACTACTACTCCAATGTCGAAAAAGAGAGACAATAACAGCGGTATGTATAGATACATGGAGAGGTCATATACAGAGGACTACCCCCCCCCCCCCCGAATAAATGCAAACTCGTACAGGCTTTAGAATACTTACGGGAGTACTTTCAGGGCTGTGCATACATTATCACAATTGAGACGGATGAGCCAATACGGATACTGACACGGCGAATTTACGAACTACAACACATATACGCGAGGGTGGCGATACAACAGGTGACGCCGCGGAATCAACGAAAGCATCCGGACCTCCAGTGGGGGCAAATATGGCAAAACATCAGCGGGAAGCATCTCTCAACCAGCATCAGTGCGGTGTGGTTTCGGGCGGTCCATGACATTTTCTCCACAAATGAACGACTACACAATATCAGACTGCGCGACTCCCCAATGTGCCTAGTGCGCAACCAGACAGACAACGTCTTGCACTGCTACAAGAAACATTTGGCACTGGACGCGGTTCCGGATTGCGATCATACTCAGAATGGACGTGGCTTCTCCTCCCGGCACTGCACATCTAACCTCCGACACGGCACAACGCCATCATATGGGGGTACTACCAGGCCATATGGTTTATTTCTCGCTAAAGGAATACCCGACGTTGAACCTACAAGATTACATCGACTTCCTGCGGTGTTCCAGATGGAAGTTGTATTGGTGGAGTCAGAGACAAAAGGTTTACGAGAATTATCTTGATGTATTTGAATAACGACTTTCACATTGAGTGGAAAATGTTAAATTGTGCATGGTGACAGAAGGTGACAGGAGGAGGAATGGCTTGGTGAGTGGACAATACAGCGGGCCAAGCGAAATAGTGTCAGTGTAGTTGATATGGAAACGTTGTAGATCTAAGTGATGGTTGAATGAATGGAACATTTTAATAATAAAAAAAATCCCGCCAAAGGCATGAATGTCTGTGTTTGTGAGTGTTTTTGTTGTCAGGTAAAGGTCTCTTCGACAGGCTGATCCCTCGTCCGGAGGAGTCCTACCGAGTGTTGTGTCATTGTTTGTGAACAGTTGCAACAATAACCTTCTACGCCTACACCTAAAATGAGTAGGTAAAAGAGTAAGAATAAAAAAAATATTCACTGCATTGTATTCCGATTTTATTTGTAGTACAAGGTCCCCGTTATTTCCTTTTAGCAGTGGGCCCAAAATTATTCTATTTTACAATTCTTGAGACATGAATCTTTACACACCTCACTATTATCAGCTTTTAAAATTCTGTGTTCCACCACTATATTTCTTTAGCTCTAAAAACACGAATTCCAGATAGCATCACATCCCTATCTGGACTAGTGTCTCGGATGTGGATATGACATCCTGTGCATAACACAGGGTGACATATCCCCCCTCCAGGTCCTGTGCCTCATCATGGCGAGGGGGTGTAACAGTGAATGATGCCTGCTTCTGTGTGGAGCTGCTGCAGAGATCAGAGACAAATTGCAAGTGCTTGTAGGAAGGCTTGATACTTTAAGCTGACATTTTGAAAGTACTCGTATATTACTGCACATTGAATATATTTTACAATTTCCTGTCATACTGCACATTTTTTCCGGATATTTGATTTATAAAAACATGTAATTACTACATCATTACTACATATTATGTAGAAACTTGTCCTACAACTTTACAGTACGTGGTCACCAATTAAACTAAACATTGCAGTACTACTGCGTCATAAGCTATTGTAGGTTTGTAACGTGTCTGGCACAAAATGTGCGATTTAATTCGCTGTACACAATTTGCGTATGCAGTGACATCCTTCACTGGCCAAAGCTGGACACGACGAAAGCTTGAAGTGCTATGATATTGCAATCAAATACGTGCAGTGAATTTTGTAATTTAAAGTTGGCATGTTTTAAAATGTGAATAGTTGTAGGAAGTTGCAACATCTTAATATTGTAATAAGATGCTACATTGTTTGTGAGAAAGTCGGATTAAATTCTTAAGTTATTAAGCCATACTATTTTGTCACACACAATACAAAGTTTAAAATACTTATGACGCTAGGATTTTAAAGCTGATTTGGATCATGATAACTGGTAGCGTCACCTCCCAGCCGCTTTATCCCGGGAAAAGAGACCCCGATACATATTGAATAGGAAGCTGGGTGGACCCCGGAGTGGGTCTGGATGTTCTGGGGAAAGATCTCTAGCCCTTACTGGGATTAGAACCCCGCTTCTCCCAGTCCATAACATAGCCACTATACTGACTGCACTATCCTGGCTCCTAATAATATATATATTTATTTTTTAATTCAGACTTTGCTCTCGAGTGGGACAGCAAGGACTTCCACTTTGTTTTCGAGGCAATTTTTAACTTCTTCATTGTTGAGGCTGAGGACCAACTACAACGACCTTCAACGTTCAAGTTGGCTGACTAGCGTAGCCACAAGCCTGGGAAAGCGCTTGAGGTTTCTCTATGCAGTGTGCGTCCCTAGGGAAGGCATTCGTTAATTTAACAAGCCCAAATTTGACCTCTGCTTTGCATAACCAGACCACAAGCCCAATATCTGTTTATTCCCACATTTCAGGAAGGCTTTTCCTGGAAACCGAAGCGAGGATGGCCAGATACAAACTCCTGTACTCCTATCAGCTGTAGCATTACTAACACTACTGCCATAAACCAACTGTCTCCTTCTCCTCTGATGCACTCATTTACTCTCGCCTTTGCAACACCTGGCCTGCACTTACCAGTTTTTCCCCAGTAACATTCAGCATCCAATCCCACGGTTCCACCAACACGTTCAGTCTGCAGCTCGGCTTACACCCAGATCCTCGTGAAGTTTCTGATTAGGTGAGACATTATCCCCCTTTACAGACCTGGACAGTCACTTAGGGCTCCTGGAAGTTGAGGTTCCCAGAATTTCTAGACAGTCGGCACATGAAGGCGGTAAGGTTGTCCGCCCTAAGCACCGGCCGCCTTTACCACCTAGGAGATATGCCTGGTGCTCATTAGTGTTAGAGGCTGAGTCGACGCCAAGGCCATTATGCGGCCGGAAGGATTTAGTCAATGAAATATCCCAATGACCCCATCAGGAATCGAACCCGTGACCTTCCGGCTTGTAGCGCAGTGCCCCAACCAGCTTCTCAAAAGGGAATTTTATTCCATTGAGATAGTTATTTTAATTATGATTGCAAAAAAATATTACAAAAGTTTGGACTATATGCTACACACAATATCCCTAACGTCATTCTCGCCCACCAATGACCACATCGCCATAAGCAACATTTATGGTAGTTAAAATGTCTGCATGACATGACCTCCCGTGGCATGACATGCGTATTGATTTTGGAAAAATCTGTGCGTTAGCATCTGTAATGTTGACTTTCGTTTTGATACAAGAAAGACACGTGTAATTTGTGAAGTGTTATTGAATGTGTGTGAATTTTCTATTTGCTTATATAATTGGGTATATGCAAAATAGAAATCTGACTTTTTAGCGGTAATAATCAATACGATTTTATTGTATCCAGTTACAGAAATTCAATTTTACTGCAGTACTGAACTGGATGGTCTATTTTGTACACTTTCAAAACAGTATTACCTCCGGAATTTTAAAACAGTGAAACTTTTCATTTATAAGATAATATTAACTACTATTATCGGTTTACAAAACAAGAAGACAAAAGCAAATTGCTTAGGCCATGCAATGGCTTAGGCGGTTAGTCGCTGGCCTCTCACAGCGGAGGCCCGGGTTCGATCTAGGGTCAGTCCATGTGGGATTTGTGGTGGACAAAGTGGCACTGGGACAGGTTTTTCCCCCGAGTACTTCGGTTTTCCCCTGTCAATTTCATTCCACCGGTGCTCCATTACATGGAAAAATGAAAAAACTGATCATCTTTCTCTTCATCTTCATCACAGAGTTGCACAAGAAGCCTTAAGGCTGCGGTGCGTCAGTAGCTTCTGCTGCGGGGCCCTTCTCCACAAAAAAAGTAAATTGCTTTGTTATATAAGACAAAGGTTATATTACATACGACGGAAAAAACCTAAAGGACTGACATGTTTATTAACAGAACCTGCAGTTTCAGATGCTCTTAACATTGCAGTGTGACACCTCAGCCAGCTGCCAACACACAGTCCTGTTTCCTTAAGACTTATATTAATACCGTCTTTCAGCTACGGGCTGGACGATCCGGGGTGTGAATCCCGGCAACAGCAAGATATTTTCTCTTCTCCCAAACCGTCCAGACTGGCTATGAGGGCACATCCATTCTCCTATTCAATGGGTACCGGGGTTATTTCATGAGGGTTAAGCGGCCGGAGCGTGGTGTTGACCACTCATTTTTATCGATTTCCGATATTAAGAATGAGTAGAGCTATACCTCTAATCCCCCTATATGCCTTCATGGCGTGGAGAGGGACAGCTATACGTTGTATCTTTGTGCCAACTACTTTTTCAGTAATTAAATTGCCACGAAGGCAAGCACCAAAAGCTCAGACAGGGCAGACAGTCTCTGGTAGAGATAACATATATGTGCATGGCAACTGTTGTGTGGAGGAGACAACAGTGATGGCCACTTGAGCATGACATTCAGTCTCATAAGTTAAAGTTCACACTAGAACAGACCATGAAGACTCAGAGGGGGAGTAGAGTTACAGCTCTACTCTTTCTTTAACATCGGCGATAGACAGGGGTGGGTGGTCAACGCCACGCCAGGCCGGTAAAGAGACCCGGTACCCATTAATAGGAGGCCGGGTAGGCCCCAGGACCGTTCTGGGCGGGTGCGGAAAATGTCGCCCCCACCGGGACTCGATCCCCGGACCGTCCGGCCCGTAACGAGTAGTTATACCGACTGAGCTATCCCGGCGCACAAACCTTCAATCTCATACGTTGTTTATTTATGTATTTATTTAACCACACTTCCGCTAACTCTGACTGTCAGATGTTGTCCATCAGCTGCTGTCAGATGAAGGCTGTCAGTGAGTCTTTAAGACAGTTACAAACTTCTGACTTAAGTAGAGTGCAGACGAAATGCTGCTGCTTGCAGACAGTTGACCGTAAGCAGATAAAGTGGCCCTGGATTGGAAATACCAGGCGTATACGGCATCCCATGTGAATGCGGAAAGACGTATATTGGCCAGACAAAAAGAACGATCGAGACGAGGCGAAAAGAGCACATACGGCACCTGAGACTGGGGCAACCAGATAAATCAGCAGTTGCTCAACATGCCCTGGAAACAGGCCACAAGATAGATTTCAATAACACCTGAAGACTAGCCAGGACAAAAGGATACATGGACCGCATAATAAAAGAAGCCATTGAAATAAAATTACATCCGGACAACTTCAACAGGGATGGCGGTTTCATACTGAGCAGAGCCTGGCAGCCTGCAATACGTCAGATAAGGACCTCGCAGCGAGGCGTGGGCGCACAACAGTCAACAGCCCGCCCACCAACTTAACTATGTGGGCACTACAAACCGGTCTGATTCTCCATGCCGCGCCAGGTAGAAAAACACGGGACAGACGAGTTGTATGTTAAATCAGTTTTGCCTGAGGATGGGGACGGAGCTAGTCCCCGAAACGTTGTATTCAAACGAATTGATGCGGCTGTGCGCCCGAGAAAACTATATTGAACTTACTTTGTTACTTAAATGGCAACAGAATTTCTCCTACTATTGAAATGATAAACTCCAGATCAGATTTTATATGACTAAAATATTCTCCTTAATGCCTTAAGGTTCTTTTTACATAAGCATTCTAAAATAATCACAAAAGAAGGCAGGCCCTGTAGAAATATACGTATTAATATATTAACAAGGGGAATTAATTTAGTGCTGTTTCAATGTTAAAGACTTATAATCACGTGTTTTTCCACTACGTGAAGCTTCTCTAAGTCCAACGTAAGCACTGATCCAGTCCAGGCTTGCTCACGTTTCCAAGCATGTTGGCCGCCTCATGATTTGAAAATGGTATTTACAATATGCTGAATAAGAAGTGAGGACAGCAGGAAATTTATGGTCCATGCGACTCGGGTTGAGAAGGGGCCTAACAATCACTTATCATTAAAAAGACTAACACATTAAGAAATGTCAAAACAACCCTCGAATTAATGATAAGTTTGGCTCACGGCAGAATCCAATGGCAGAATATTATGGAGGCCGCCTTACGCCCTTGGGAAGAGTCCCCTTATCCACTGAATAGCAAACTGAATGGTCCCCAGAGCCGGTCTGGACAATGGGGAAAGGAGAAAAATCTTTTGCACTTGTCGGGAATTAAACCACTATTCCTCCACCGTCCAGTCGGAGGACTCGTACTAAATGAAAAAAAAAAAAAACAAACAAGATAGGCAAAGTACTATAACGTAACATTTGGTGCGTTCGCGTAATGTTTATACCTCCTCAACTATATTAACATTTCACTGGAAGAGATTGCGTTTATGGCGATTTAATGTGGCCGGCAACAACAATAAAACGTACGTAGGTCTTCGTGTAAAGTGCCCGATATTTTTGCCCGATTTCAACCAAATTTGGGTGTTCTGGGCAGATTTTCATAAAATCCCCCCCAGTATGAAATTTAACGGAAATCCGTCCAGTGGGAGCCGCGCTGATACATGCAGATAGACGGACATACAGAAGGACGGCCGGCCGGACATGACGCCTTTCGTGACTATTCGACAGTGCCTAAAAATGCCTGGACAAAATTCAGTTCAGGTCTACCACAGGGAGTTTAAATGAAATGGGCTTCGCAGTACGAGTGCAGTGAATTATACATAGATGCAATTGACGAAATTAATATTTCGAAACATTTTACACGCGTACAGAAGTTCAGAAACATCCTCGATTTTGTCTATTTTCTACCGAACAGGACAGCACACAAGTAAACAACACAAGAACGCGACCTTTGACCATGCACCAGCCAACCGCTAACTCCCAAGGATTTGTTTATCTGTGTATGGACCGACAGATGGCAGTAACGTTGCGTGTGACGTCACCAATCATGTGGCCCTGTCCGGCGTGCATGCGGGCAGACGCTGTCAAAGTAATTCGTGTACCTGTCTGAATAAGAACCGGAGCTTCCAGATCCAAATTACAGGTATGTAATGCATTAGGCTAGAGGTCATTTACCGAATGAAACTGGCCCATTCGTTATTTGAAGGAGGCCTTGCTCCGATCACATACCAAGTATAAATTCGTAGCAATAAAAAAAACTGACATTTGATAGACAAAGTAAGCTGTCCAATGCTTTGAGAAAGAGTATTTTTACAACGGTCATGCTTGTTGTAATTAAATACCTGGCAATAAGGTACGTTTGAACTTTGTTCGGTCTGGTTAACAGGCAGGCTGTGAAGGACTGTGTACTTGAGGTACCCAGTTCGGAATTGTTTTCGGATTGGCTACTATGACAGGCTTCTCACAATATTTTTAAGTAATCGCGTATTATATCCAGTCATACAATTTGAAGTGCAGAGAACTGTTGCCCTGTTTAACCGTTTAAACGCACACAACAAATTACTTTATACTGTTCATACTGCACTGTCGATAATTAAATTCACAATATTCGGTCCAACAAAATGCAGTGTATTGTTTTCAGATATTCTATATTACAATATCTCTTTAATCAACCCAACATGTTTCGATCCCTCATGGAATCATCATCAGGGATTCGTATCAGAGTAACATTTCACAAAACAGAACTAGCAATGTTTGTACACATTAAAAAGGTATAAAAAGACGATCAGTTATGATGTAGGCGATTTTGTTATGGATCCCTGGTATACTATGTATTGGAGATGCCTACGTATGTGCGGATGGATGAGATAGTAGTTTTTACAGGCATACACAAAGAATGGTGCGGTTTCAAAAGAATTCACTATTGATACCGCACCATTCTTTGTGTATGCCCTGTATATCTTTTTATACATTTTTAATATGCATATACATTAAATTAGGTTATAGACCAACTGATGCACACTAAAACCACTTTTTTTAAGTAGCTTTATTATTAAAATTGTTAAAATTGTACCCCTACACGTGTTTCGATCCTAGGATCATCGTCAGGGGGTTTTTTGCTAAAAGCTACAGTCACTTCAAACACATGATTTAAAATATTCTTTCGGCACTTTAAAACTTGTAAGTTAAAATCTTGTAAAAAGACTCGTTAAAAGTTGCTATCCATAGCAATCATCACCGTACAACAGGCAGTACACTCCGCTCCCCATAAAAACATTTCACATGCCTATAATACCACGATCCCACACGCCAGCACTTCCGCATTCTACCATCAACAGTACTTTTATAATTTTACAACTTTTAACGAGTCTTTTTACAAGATTTTAACTTACAAGTTTTAAAGTGCCGAAAGAATATTTTAAATCATGTGTTTGAAGTGACTGTAGCTTTTAGCAAAAAAAACCCCTGACGATGATCCTAGGATCGAAACACGTGTAGGGGTACAATTTTAACAATTTTAATAATAAAGCTACTTAAAAAAAGTGGTTTTAGTGTGCATCAGTTGGTCTATAACCTAATTTAATATGACGAAGATGCACGGTGTCAACAGTGTGAAATGCATATACATTGCTAGTTCTGTTTTGTGAAATGTTACTTTGATACGAATCCCTGATGGTACCATGAGGGATCGAAACATGTTGGATTGATCAACAAGATATTGTAATATAGAATATCTGAAAACAATAGTGCATTTTGTTGGGCTGAATTTTGTATGATTAAAAAGACACTTAAATTACATTTCAAAACTGTCCGTACCGCGCACTGAACACTTCCCATCAGGTTGCATACACGAGTTAGTTGATGCTGTGAGGAAAATAATCGCTGTTTGTTCTGAGATGCACACAAAACACATAAATACACTGTGTGGGCAGAACGTAGAATTTGTGAATGTTAAACGTATTGATATATAAATATTCAGTTCGTACCGCGCAGTAAACACACTCCGTCTCAGTTATACAAACCAGTCAGTTAATGCTGTACAGTGAAATAATCGCTGTTTGTTCTGAGATCCACACAAAACACATAAATACACTGTGTGGGCAGAACGTAGAATTTGTGAATGTTAAACGTATTGGTATATAAATATTCAGTCCGTACCGCGCAGCAAACACATTCCGTCTCAGTTATACAAACCAGTCAGTTAATGCTGTACAGTGAAATAATCGCTGTTTGTTCTGAGATCCACACAAAACACATAAATACAGTCCGTACCGCGCAGTAAACACACTCCGTCTCAGTTATACAAACCAGTCAGTTAATGCTGTACAGTGAAATAATCGCTGTTTGTTCTGAGATCCACACAAAACACATAAATACACTGTGTGGGCAGAACGTAAATTTGTGAATGTTAAACGTATTGATATATAAATATTCAGTCCGTACCGCGCAGCAAACACACTCCGTCTCAGTTATACAAACCAGTCAGTTAATGCTGTATAGTGAAATAATCGCTGTTTGTTCTGAGATCCACACAAAACACACAAATACACTGTGTGGGCAGAACGTAAATTTTTTTAATGCCAAACCTGGTGGTACATAAAGTAACCACTGGGCATTAAAGGGTTAAATAGCACGGGAATCTATGGGATACAGGAAGAGTTTTAGCAGGCTAGGGTCACAAGATTTGACAACATGGCTAGCCAGAAGAACTAATTTGCTAGAAAGCACTTATCAAACTATAACCATTTTTCAAAACTTTGCCTTGTTCTTTATAGTATCACAGACGAAACAGAAGTGTCTATATTTTACGCAATAACGGTTTGAAATAAGTTAAAACCACCTTCCACATAATATAGACAATAAATTACACAGTTTACACGATTCTCCTCTATTTTATGTTCTACTGCAACATGTTTCGGCCATTATATATGGCCACCGTCAGGCAGTTTGTACAATATTATGAAGAGAATACAAAAGCGTGTAATGTAACTATATAAAGTAAATAATCGGATCCCAGGGGTTTTCCATGGAGCATAAAACAACTGTGTTAACAGTTTAATGGTTATGTTACGCTCCATGGAAAAACTCTGGGACCCAATATTTACTTTATGTTGAAAAGGTTGCATTGTACACTTGTGTGTTCTGTTCATAATTTTGTAAACACTGCCTGATGATGGCCAGTATAATGACCGAAACATGTCGTAGCAGAGCGTACATTAAAATAAAGTAGAATTTTTTGCAGACTACGTAATATATTTTGCAGTACCTTATCTCTAAAAACAGAACGGTGATGTAACCAGTTAAGCTTTGTGCATCTGCCCCACATGTGCTGACATGCAACTTTGCACTGTGGTTCACACAGTGTGTTCACAATATCTTATGTTTGCATTAGTGCATCGTGTTTTTGTGTTATTGTTGTTATATCCGTCACACAATATATATATATATATATATATATATATATGTTTATACAGGGTATACACAAAAGAATGGTGCGGTTTCAATAGACATTTCTATTGAAACCGCACCATTCTTTTATGTATACCCTGTATTTATATTATCTTAGTACATTTTTCGACCTTAAAGAGGTAAACATTAGGTGGGACAAACACAACCCACATCCACCACATGCACTGAACTGCGTAGCTTAAACAGTTACGTTGCTGTAACTTAAGTTATTCAAGATTGATCTGCCTTGTACTGTGTAAATACGTTTTATATTGGAAACAAAAGTAAAATTATTCAGTAAATAATTGTCAATCGTACGCAATTTGTGTGGAATTCGTGGATATGAATGTGCTTGTGTCACTTGATTATGACCCTGTATGTCTTAAACATGTAGTGGCTACGGTTACGTCATGCATCTAGAGTCGTACTTTTATCTGACAAGCATCTACTGCCACTTGCTGTCGGTTTGTTTGCCGTGTTAACACCGCGCACACGCCCAGCAGAATAGTAACAGTACATATTAAAAGACAGTTGGCAGATAAAATGAGGATCATGTATATGGTCTGTGTGACGGACAATCAATTAGATCAGGGGCGTCAAACCTTTTTTTTTTGGGGGGGGGGGGGCAAAGGGCCACAACCGTTATTGTGGGCTGGTCCGCGGGCCGCACGTGTCAAAATCACAATACGTGGTATACGTAACGTCCTAAATTATTGTGTCATTTTTGTAGTATATGCAAAATACACCAATGTGGCCGCAGGCCGCATAATACAACCCGGCGGGCCGCGGTATGGATACCCCTGAACTAGCTGGTGCGGTGCGAAATGGTGAACCTGGAAGTGCTGAAGACACATTGTCTAGGTTGTTTTGATTACGTCTGTCAAAACCACGCCGCGTGAAATTCATGACGTCACGAGCCGGCAAACACATCGCCCCTCACAATTTAACGAGAGAGACAAATACGCGTACAAACGTAACATTGAGGCGCGTTCGCGTAACCACTGTTGCCGTGGAAAAGCAATAAGTGTTACACATTCTGAGTGTGTGTCTGTAGCATTAGTTATCCGACATGCAAAGCGCATGCGCCATATTATATTGTCATCTGTGGCCTGTGGCTGTACCGTATTTTTCCACATTATCTCATAAACGACGCGATTTTCTGAAAAATGTTACTTAACATAAAATGTGTGTTTTGATTTCCTCTACAAATTTGTCTCAAACATTTATCATTGTAAGACGAATCCAGTGAGATATTATCATAAATGTACATAGGTCTACGTGTAAAGTACTCGTTATTTTTGTCAGATTTTAACGAAACTTAAATCTTGTGAACAGATTTCCTAAAAATACTCAGATATCAAATTTCATGAAAATCTGTCCAGTGGAGCCGCGTTCCATGCGAAGGGTCGGACAGACATACATACATGGTGAAGCTAATAGTCGCTTTTCGCAATTTTGCGAACGCGCCTAAAAACAGTTCCGAATTACTTCTACCTCTGGCACTGTGCCTGCAGCGCTGCGCCTTACTACGTCACAGCATGCACTAGGACACTCAATATACGTTTGTTGGGGGTATGAGGACAACTCCATGCATTCACTAGCCCAACATAGGAGGGGAGCTGATAGCATCACTGAAGCAGGTGTGAAAGCCTGTGCAGTACCTGAAAAGAAGACATTGCTCCTTCTGATCATTAGTCCTTATCAGATATTAACCCTGCGAACCGCTTCGTATGAGAAAGGTTTCGAGTTCGATTCTGTGTCCGTAGACCAGTCAAAGAAATTCTTCCAGACAAATGCTGGTATCATTCATTCATTCTGTAATCTGTCTTACGACAGGTCCATAGACTCGTCCAAAGCCAGTTCTCCACAGAGTGCGATCTAGTGCTTCCTCTTTCAATTTCATGTATCCTGCTGGCATAGTACCTTAAAATACACTTCCTTCCACATAGCGTAACTTGGTTAAAAACACTGGGGGGGGGGGGGGCAAAATCGACCATGGATATTGGAAACTTTACGAATTAGCCAAGTTAGAAAGAGGGGGGATGATTGGTTTGAACCAGTCATTACTATACACATACACCTTTCCCCCCACTCTCACCCCATTTTTTATTTGCCCCTCTTCAACTGAGTAGCCAAAAAACTATTCTTAGGTAGGAAAAATATCGGGGGGGAGGGGGCAACCCCTCCCCCAAAGTTACGCCTATGTCCTTCCAGATCCGTTCCAAATGAATCTTTTACTCATTCCATGACAACTGAGAATTCGTTCAGTAAACAAGTAAACAAACTGAGAACGCGTCGCTCAGTAGCGGCTTAGACATCACGTGACCAAGCAAACAGCAGCCACTGCTCGCACCTTGCTCGCCCCCCGACCTCCGACCGCGGGGTTCAGGCTCTGAGTTTTGAGTCAACAGTATAAATACAGTCATGTCATGGACTTGCCCCCCTGGACTCTAGTTCGACTCTCACAAATCCCACGTCGCACTCTAACGCAGCATGCAATTTGTTGGCTTTAATCTCTGCCTAATCACAGACATCCATCCAGTGAATGTTGGACTACAGTCTTACGTGCACCACACATGCCTCTTGGCCATTTCATTTCGATCATTCCGCTAACAACCTCTATACTGATGAAGAGTCGTGAGGCGAATAAGTGCTGTAAGTCAAATATAAGGAAACAACCTTGGTCTCCAGAACGGACTGCGTCACCAGTAGGAGAATAAGTGGATCTAAACCTCTAAGCACGCTGTAAGTCTACTAGTTAGTTTACAGTGAAATACTGCTCTTTCTTTTACCTTCGCTAGGTTGTTGCTTTCTCATTCAAGGTTTTCTTCACCTGTTGTTGTTGTTGTTTTGGGAAATACACGAAGTTGAATGTGATGGACGAGAAATGTAGCACGCGTGGTAAAAATGAGAAAAACTCAACTTTTGTTGCGAGAAGTTAAAGGAAACAGGCCACATTGGAGATTACGGAATAGGATGGGGGATGTTACAAAAGGATCTTAGTGGATTGGATAAAACTGGCTCCGAATTTTATCAAGTGACCTGCTTAACAAGTGTGAACAGTTAAGGAACAATCTGTATCAGTCAGCTAAAACCACCAAGGCCGGGGTTAAATTCCAGGGCAGGTCATGTGGGATTTGTGGTGTACAAAGTGGCACTGGAGCATGTTTTTCTCCGAGCACGTTGGTTTTCCCCTGCTAATTATCATTCCACCAGTGCGTCATAGTCGCATCATCAAAGACCGGAGCACAAGACACTCTGTCTGACTCCACTGCTGTAACTACTCAACAAGTAGTTCAAATGTGATCTACCAGAGTCGGACCCCCTCCTCCTGCCATAAACATTGCGTAATTGACGCCTATACAGTTCAGAAATTACGTAGTGTTTTCCCTTTAATTCTAGGTCTTCACATAGCACTGTTTCCTGTAATAGGCTGCAAAGTAACCATACGTTCCAGGTCAAGCGGTCGCCATGATCTTCAGAGGGGCAACTCCAGCAGACAAAACAGTAAGATTTTATTACCATTTGCTATGTATCGGTCACGGAGGTGTAGGGTGTATAGTGCAAGGAGGAGTGGAACTGCACTCGTTTACTAAACTTCACGGTCGAATGAGCTGCGCTCCTATTTCGTATTCGGGAGGCCCCGGGTTCAAATTTTGAAATCCAATAATTGACTGGATGAGAAATGAAGAACGAAAAACTACGGGGAAAAACTAATAGTACACCGTACCTCTAGCTTTGATCAAACATTATAAACAAAACAATTCAATTCAATTCAATTCAATGGGTATTTATTAACGTGCAGACTTAACAGCACAAGTGCCAATTACAAAGATAATATATATAACGTAACATTGAGGCGCGTTCGCGTGACCATTTTTTCCGCGGAAAAGCAATAAGTATTACATATTCTGAATGTGTGTCTGTAGCCTTAGTTACCTAGCATGCAAAGCGCATGCGCCGTATTATATTGTCATCTGACGCTTGTCTAGGTCTACCATATTATTCCACATTATCTCATAAACGGTACGATTTTTGGAAGTTTTGTCTGAAATATTTCTTATTCTAAGAAGAATTTAGCGAGACATTTATCATAAATGTACAGAGGTCTTCATGTAAATTACCCGTTACTCTTGTAAGATTTTAATCAAAATTGAATTTTCTCGACATATTTACGAAAAAAATACCCAAATATCAAATTTCATGAAAATCCGTCCTGTGGGAGCCGAGTTGTTGCATGCGAACGGACGGACGGAGGACAGACAGACACGACAGACATGACAGCTATAGTCGCTTTCGCAATTTTTCAAACGCGCCTAATTAACGCGAAATTGTGCCCCATCAAATGCAACCCACAAATACCAAAGCGTCATTAAAGAGGCCATAAGCCAAAGCCCCGGCTGAGGATCACGGTTGGCTAGCTGATCAGGCCTTCATACGCCTCAGTAAGATCGTGGAATATTCGCGGCAGGTCAAACAAAAAATCCCCGAGGAAAATGAACCCAAAGTGCCAGAAAGAGTGTCGTGTGCATATTACTCTTCATCACAGTCCATTTCTCATCTTTTATGTCACTTTAATGCACAAGGAAATTCCCATCCGATTCGCCGTGTCTTCACCAAGTAGTGAATGAATAAATAATTATTAGTTGTTTCAGAAATACATAATTACAAGGTGCAAAGCACTAGAGACTGCCCGCTAACACCAGCGTTCTGCCATGCGCAGCCAGTGTAAAATTATTTACTTCAGGCAGTACGAAGGATGCTCAGTAAGTAATGTTCCCTAGGTCATACAAATTAAAACAGAATTCACCAACGTTAAATGTACCTCCATTTATTCCACTGGTGTCATTATTCTTTTCAGCATTATCCCCGAGAACATTGATATATTTGTCCCATCTTGGAACGAGTTTAAAAATTCCGTCGCTGTAGAAATCGGGCTCCTGCACTTGCAACCATTCACGAATAGTCATTTCCACTTCCTCATTACTGTCGTATCGCTCCAAAGTGTTGCTTTAGCGACCCAGACTGCCATTCCAACTTATGAGGAATGAAAAGGTTCACCCATGTCTTATCCTCTGACAAGACCCCGATTTCTACAACCAGGAAAACTTTAAACTCGTGCCAAGATGGGAGTGTGCTCGGGGGTTGTGGAAAATGATGATACTTCAGTTGAATAAATGACCTAATATAAAGCTGCAAAGGCTTCTCGCTTCATTTGATAACTTAGAGGCACTTATTGAACATCCCTGCCACAGATTATCTAGTATCCCTGCTATCACGCAATGAAGGTGCATGTGGAGCGTGTTTCAGGTGCCTGAGCGCGTGCGCACGCGATTGGCGCAGGTGGGAGAACAAGTGGCGAGCTGCCCTCTGGGACAAATATTATGTCGGGGCACCGACTGGCTGTTGTGGACACTGGAGACATCTGTGGAGTGGTTTGCGGATTCGAAGGAACCTGACAAGAATGACTCAAGTAAGTGGGTTTCTCTTAACCTCCACGTGAATGCCAAAGTACTGAATTAAAGTAAACCACGACGGAATGCATCACGGCATACGGCAGTATATAAAGTTTCTGAAATATTCTTCTATTAAATTAGTATGAGCATGTTATTTCACACGAAGTCAAAGGCAAATTATATTAGATTTTTCAAAACTGGATCATTGTGCAAACGTGTTTAGTTGGATATACGAGGTTCTCACGGCAGTGTTAAGATTAGTGTCCTGTTTGTGACGCCGTGTAGTGTAATAGATGGGTGCCAACGTTTAGGAGGAAACTGCTGTCCGCATGTCACTTCTGTCTACCGCGAAGACTGTTACGTTAATTATTTAGAGCTTGTAGTGAGCAAGCAGTGTGTTTACTGTGAGATGGGATCCGAGTCTTTTTATCCATCAACTTGGAGAGCGGGCGATCTTACAGAGTTTCGTGATTAACCGTTTACCCGTCAAATGTTTAAATCACAGTAACGTACAAATAAGTTGTGAAATTAAGAAACGTTTGTTGCTTCTGTAACATGTTTCCGTCCTGTATAAGGTCCTATTTAAGGATATTATTGATATAAACTTTGGTACTTGAAATCCATGTTTTCTAAACACATCTCTCTTAACATGGCCTTATAAAATATCGGAACAGGTTGGAGAAGTAATAAACGGTTGTTCAGACTGCAACTTTAAGTGTGCGTCGTTGGTTCATTAAGATTAGGCTACTGTTCACGTGAATTTGAGGCATCACAATTTGAATGTGTCATGTCTTTGTGCGTTGTACTTTAGCTGCAGTAATTCATCGTGGGTGATGGTGCCGTCAATTTGATTTTACTACTGCGTGAAGACGTTCGTTGTGCCTGACATGGACATGCTGAGACGCCAGCAGCAATCACACATTGCTGTGCAATGACACAAGGAAACCCAAGGCTGTTTAGGTGCTGAGGTTTGTGTGACAATATTCCAGGTCCCGAGGCCATCCCGCGGTCCCATCTTGTGCGCCCTTTGCCCTGGGTTTTGTTTCTGCCGCTTCTCGTCTGTCTGCGCCTGGTCAAGATGACTGCCGACCTGGTAACGTGTCTCATTGGCAAGGAACCTCTGCGCCCTTCACAAGTGGTGCGATTCCTCCGCGTTAGGCGCCGACGCCTACGCGCTGTGAAGTACCAGGGCTTCAGGAAATTTCAGATCTGGCAGAAAACAGAGTTGGACAACAGACAGGTGGGACCACACACCCAACCCCTTACCCAGGAAACGCTACAACAGTGACCAGATTACTTACTAGTTTGTATAAAGCCACATCCAGACTTGAGTATTCTGTCACAACGTAACTGTGTAACGTAACTGCGCGGAGTTCTGTTCGCTTGGCGGTTAAGTTTCGGAGAAGACGGCGGCACGCAGTCTGGCCAACGGGCTGCGCGCTGTAATCTACCAATTGTTCTCTGCACCTGGTGGGAGTATCAGCTGCGGCTGATTGCTCAAGTCTGGACGCGGCCTAAGGGGAAGAACTGCGCACGCACCACCACGTGTTCTGTCCGTTTCAAAAATGTCCACAGTGACAAGCTATGAATGTACTGCCAACAGCGAAAAAGTTTCGTACGAGGTGTACGGCTATGTGGCCGTACCGAGGTGAGCCTAGCAGCGACAACGCCGTGTCGACTGCAGCTATGTACTGTGCTACGGAGCTCAGCTGGCAAATAATTTAGTCAGAACCATACACTGTTGTGGCAGTGAAGGAGTCCGTTGGGCATATGGTCGTACGTTTCTTGTTTGTTGACGTCTGCATTTGTATTAATATTTCTATGTTCCGTCTCAGCAGAGGATGGACTCAATTCTGCCTGGATAGCTCAGTCAGTACAATGACTGGACAACGGGATAAAAGTGGATAATAGGGGTTTTATTTCCAGCAGGGGTAAAGAGCTTTCTCTTTTGCGCGGAATCCGGAGTAGCTCTGAGTCACACCCAACCTCTTATACAATATACACCGGGAGCTCTTTCCACAGCCACTCACAACCAAGAATGCGTGGAGCCATACCTCCCTTTTCCCATACAATTTATAATTAATTAAATACAGGGTAACTTTTTATGTTGGCAACTTTGTGTTGCATAGTCGTATATTTTACTAGCCAAGAAAGCAGAGTCTTTAAAGCGAGTGTCCACGAGTGCTGTTACTGACAGGGACGCGAAGTTTTCTCTTGGCCATCGCTCTGGAACCAATCCTATGTCGTATTTCAGAGTTACTGTACGCTGTTTTCGTTGGGAGGCAGTCAGAGCGCAAAGCTGAGCACTCAGCCGATCTAGTGCGAGTACCTTCATCTCCACTCCCTTATACCTAGGCAGAAAGACGCCTCACTTCCGTTTTTACCACACGCTGTGTGAACTTCATGACGCGCTATGAAACCGCCATCATACTGTGTGGTCTTCACATTGATATAGAACAATTCCTCACTGTGGAAAATTACAGAATTTCTGTGTTTATTTTATGTTTATAGTTTATTTAATGTCAGTAAATCACTCTACAGAGTCTTTATTTTTTATCGGGCAACTAAAGTTTTTACTTCCTGTCATTACTCAGCTGTGCGTGTGGGTAACAGTAATGCGATAAACGATCCGACAGGAAGTGGTAACCGATGATTAGAAGATGAATTGAGGGACCCTATCTATATATAGCGTCAAATGATTGAATAGTGAATAGTGACTTGGAAAATACGTATGTGGGGAAAAAAGCGATCGTGAAGTATTTAAGGTATTATTCTGAAATTTGCCTGGGGGAACTGAGAAAGAGCACGGAATAACGTCAGGCAGAGTGGTTGGTGCCCCAACTGAGGTTCGAATACCGAATACATGTCACAGGCATTACTGCTTGAGCCAACTTTCTCCTTAATCTTCCGCAGTATGAATTTAATCCAAAATGTCAATAATATTCGAATCCCTCTCCCCCACTTCTATTGCTCGATTTGATTGATCCAGGCACACACAGTGATTGCAGAGTAAAGTTCCACGCATTCGTTCCAGAAATTAAACGTGATAGCTCGCCAGTATGACGCTGTGTCCACTTTAATCCCATCGAAGTATTAATTCGTACCTTTTGTATTAAAGGTTTCGTGGTCCCAGGGCCAGTTGGACACAGTGCTGACGAGAAGAGAAATCCTGGCTGCAGCCGATGAATTTGCTGACTGAGATACCTCAGTTAATGATATAAATGTTGACAATATTACATACAGGGCCAGCCCGAGACACGTGGACGCCTCGGAAAGGTTAATGATTTGGCGCCCCATAAAACCGATATTCATTTAACTTTTTTTCGGCCCAGGACAGGGCTGGCCAACATTTTGAGGGTGCGTGCCCTAATTGCGGATGATTTTTGGAGAAATGTTTCCTCGTGTGGAAACCTGAGTTTACTAGCACCATATTTCCAATTATTCCAGTGACGTCTTATCGCCCCTTACGGGTTGGCGCCCTGGGCAACTGCCCGGCTGACCCGCTGCATAGTCCGACCGTTATTATATAATATTTACGAGTGATTCAATGCTTAGGACCATGCTCAGTCACATTCTTATCCTCTGTCGTGCTGCACGGGCCACAAACTGGCTCAGCAGTGAGCATCCAGTGCATGCGATTTTATACTGAGGCCACAGAAAGGCGTCACATGGATCAACCCCCTCCACATCTCCCCTGAACCGTGTCACATCGCATTCTTATTAGCACCTGTGTGCAGGGACAGCTTGCAAAGTTGCGAAAGAGAGGAGGGGGTGGCTCTTAGCGCGGGCTGGTGGAGGGAGCGAAGATGCCACTAACAGTGTCGTCTCTCTTACAATATTCGTGTTTTCTTACCTCAGTATATTTTCATTCCAAAGAATGCCTCTTCTGGCATACACATCCTTACACTGTGCGCTGTTTCACGCCAATAACTATGGACAACTTCTATGATTTCCTACGTTAGTGCCACTACTCTATGAAGGACAATGCGGCAGTTAACAGCGGGCAACACAAACACCTACACCGTGCATCTGCGAGTACCCACGAACCTGACACCCCTCTAATACCGCCTGCGGACGAGTCCAAGTACAGGGACTGAAATCAGTTATGTGTGCAATGTTATAATACTGTAATCGGAGTCCACGCTCCCCCTTCGGTTCCCCCCCCCCCCCTTCCGGTTGCGACCACACAATATGCTTCTGAATATTCCCTTCTGCAGTGCTTTGGCCTGATGAATATGTCACGTAGGACTTCCTTGACCACAGTATAATAGGATGATAATTATGGACGGTCCAGATAAGGAAGGAAGCAAGGTCTCAGCATCTCGGACAGAGGAAGGGGAAGGCAAGAGAGGCGCTTGCCTCAGGCGCACAACGGTGAGAGGGGTGCAGGAAAAGTACACAGAATATGTATATACTCTCCAAGCACTACCCCATGACAGAAATAAACACTGTGTTATTAATTTATTTTCTTTTTTACCTTTTTACCGAAATTACTATAAAAGTATGAGGGGGCACAGTCTTATATTGTTGCCTTGGGCACAAGATTAACTTGTTATGGCTCTGTTCTGAAAGCCACTGTCTGTGAAGATTGTTGTTCTCAAACATGTGACATTGTACAGTGATAGAAGTGTACCAAAGTTTCAGACAAACCTGCTGCCTCCACCAGATGGAAGCTGTGTGATCCCCTGAAGTGTTGGTGCACTTCTACCAGACTATGTGATGTGACATCCTACAAGACAGCGATTTTCAAGGACAGGAACATTCAATACTTTTTAGTCCAAATGAATGAGCAGAAACAAAGATGATTTGTTTAGTTGTATCTAATTTTTACCCTATACCACTGTCACATGGTTTCAGGCTGAAGGCAAGTACGTGGTGTTGAGACTACTGTCAGTGGGTCCACTGGCCAAAGTGGCAACATTCATCGGGCTTAGTCCTCTACTCTCATCTGTGAATTGCGCCTCGCCCACTAAGGTGACAGCTGACACACTATCTTAAGCCAATTGAATCCTGAACCACCCCCCCCACCCCCTAATCCAAAACACACACAATATGCTCTTAACATTAATTTCAATATTATCAATATTATTTCCCATCTACACCAATTAAAAATAGGTCATACACAAGCCTTTATCCATTAGGTTGTCTGACTAAAAAGTTCTATGCATATCTCAGCCGTACTGATTTTATCACCATAATGATAAAAATTCATTTTATGGACAGTCTGAAGTATGTATATTTTACTGTATTTTATAATTAAGTGGCACAAAAATGTTATCCATAACAGAGTATCCATGAACGTCCCACAAAGTGTATGTAAATAACAGAAATTCTTTATTTTTTGCATGCCAATTAATAACTGATGGATGCCTTACAAGAATCTGTGATGATAATGTCACTTCACATCCAAGGGAGAAATTAAAGAAGAGTTAGAAAGACAATTTTACATGCCTGAACTTATTGAAAAACCAATGTGATGTATACAGACACTCCCCGACTTGGGTTCCATTTCAGAAACCTTTATGTAACTAAACTTTTACATATGTTGGAATGTGACCCACTACCCACTAAACATATACAATTGTATTTATTTATATAGTACCGCACATACACATTCAAATCAAAAAGAATGATATGGGTGGGGCATGTATCATGTATGGGGGACAGGAGAGGTGCATATAGGATGTTGGTGGGGAGACATGAGGGAAGGAGACCACTTGGAAGACTCAGGCATAGATGGGAGGATAATAGTAAAATGGATCTTCAAGAAGTGGGATGGTGGGGCATGGACCAGATTAATCTGGCTAGGATAGGAACAGGTGGTGGGCTCTTGTGAATGTGGTAATGAACCTTTGGGTTCCATAAAATGCAGGGAATTCCTTGTCTAGCTGATGGCCTGTTAGCTTTCCAAGAAGGACTCTGCTCCATGGAGTTAGTTTATTGTTAGTTAGTTAGTTGTAGTACATACATATGTGTGCATGTGCATATTAATCCTGTAACTGTCTGCTGAGATACTAAACAAAATGTAGTTTGTATAACACAGTCTTTAACTTGTGACGTGCATTAATTTACAAAAAAAGTCTCATAATAGAATTTTTATTCCAACAGTAACATAACAATTACCTTGAAATTATATATATATATATATATTATATAGTTTAGGGACTAGTACACATATGATTGATATTATGTAAGTCAGAGCTTACATAACCTGGGGAGGTGCCTGTAGTATATTCTGTGCCAATATTGAAACTGGTGTTGTAATGGTGGGCTGATCGAACTGTGGCTGGAAACTGACTGATAAACTTTTAAATAATGTTCAAACACTGCTATTGCTGTCTGCTTCAGTCAGGAAAGAGGAAGACATTGGCCACAGACAGTGAATCCTCCGATGAATATGAAAACCTGTTGGAGAAGATAAAACGCATTTGCCATAACTACACAAGCGATGAGGACCCAGACTATGAGGTATGGTAATTCAACTTGTTTTGCAGAAACAACACTTATTTGTAGATTACTGTCCTCTGGAGATGCGATGCCATATAATTTCATAGACGTGCTCGAACCTTTCTGAGGAACATGCTGTCTCCATCTTCAGGGTTAGGCACTATGTTCCTTTGAATTACCGGTATCAATCTACCAGACTATATAGTGTGATAACCTATCAGACCACAGAAAGAATTTTCACCACCATAGAAGCCTCATATCTTAGGTGGTAGAATATTGAGTGTATCTTGGTTTCTGTTGAAGACTGGTACAAATTCAGATTTAAGGCAGTCAATTAACTAGTAAATCACCGTCAAACACAGCTATATGTTTATGATGCAATGATTTAGGCTACAATACATGTTTCGGTCTTATTGGACCATCGTCAGTACAGTACTGTACTGTATCACAATATAGAGCTGAAATTTTAAAGAAGGAATGAAGTTCAATTTAGATTTACTCCGACTGAATGAGGATTTGAAATGCATCCAAGAAGTCTACCACAATACTTGCAGAACTGCATTGAACAGCCATGGCTACAGCAACACATCAGCAAGATCACTCAGTAAATCATACCATTGGTGTTCTCTTGTTAGGTCTGTGACAGGAAACAAAACAGTTACATTTTTATACAGATACGGTGCTGTATTACAAACTTATATCATATCACATGTACTTGCAGTAATAAATCTTGTTTCATGTTCAGCCCAGCGAGGATGAAGAGTCTCATGATTCAGAGTCGTCAAGTGAGGAGGAACCTGAAGCAAACGATTGTCAGCTGAGAACAGTCACAGAAGCAAACCTGGATAACACACTGCCCACTCCGGAAATAAATATGTTTTTTCCAACCTCTGAACCTGAAAACCAAAGGGCTGTATCTATCCCCCCTGATACTACAAATCATCAGACCAAAATGGCCACCTCTGACACTGCAGATAAGCAAGCAAAACCAGACACTCCAAGCTCAAAATTTCATACAGCAATAACCACAAACCCAGAGGCGGTATCAACCGATGATAACAATCAAAAGTATCCGAATGAGGAGCAAGATGGCAGTTCATCCACACTATCTCTTGATTCTACAGAGGCCTGCTCTGAGAGCACTTCACAGACTTTCTATAGTCCTCTAAACAGTTCCTCTGTCACGCCAGAACCAAAAGCCTCTGCCGCAACACAGGAAACACAGCTCACCGAATCTGCCTTGACCATAATACCTGCGGAAGTTGAATCTGAATCTGCAGACCAGTCAGACAGTTTAGTGCCCCTGCAGACTTCCACAAAGAGCCACAGTAGTTCCATTACATCAGGATCAACTTCATCTCTGAAAGATTTCAATGAGGACACAAAAGGGAAAAGTAAATTTTCAAGCTTCTTCCAAATTAGAAAGAAATCTCTCCCTCAGAATAGTTGAAGGTACTACTGAATTACATGTGATGTATTTATTGTGGTATTAATGTTTGATTGTGTTTTAATCTTTCCATGAACAGCTATTTGAGTAGAGGATTTGTGTCTTGACAGTTTTAAGATAAAATAATTTGCACATATAATAATTTTAATGTGTCAGTTCCAGTATATTTTGTGTACTTACTGTAAACAAATGAAATAGTGTGTTGCCAACTGATGGAAGTACCTAATAAGTGTATAAGACATGTAGGCTACATTTTCTGTAGGAAGAACATTTTTGAGGAAATTTGCTTTGAGCTTCATCAAAAGTTAAGGTTGTGGTGAATTTATAAGTAGAAATATTAAAATTATCCTAGCAAATTTTCATAGTTTTTTGTGTGCTTTATTTGATGATACTGTCAAATGCTAAGATTGTTATAACATTGATAGTATATAAATGAAATAACAAGAGTATGGGGTACTGGTGGAATGATACTGACAGGTAAGTACTGAAGGACTTCAGAAACACCTGTCCCAGAGCCACTCTGTCCACCACAAATCCCACACAGACAACCCTAGAATTGAACCCAAGCCTCTGCAGCCAGAAACTGAAAACTAGCTGCCAAGGCATGGCATGGTCCAATTTTCATTGTAGATTGCCACTCCCACTGTCAGATGATGAACACATACATATATGATTACAAAGTTGCTTTCATTTTATGTTTTATGCAAATAATGCATTACAATCATAAGAACAAGAATGGGCAAAGTTGATGTTTGAAAATAGGAAGATGTTTGATTTTATGCGCCTTCATTGCTTGGGCTTTGAAGTTTCATTGTTTGTCCAGCAGCAGTAGTAATAGTACCCAAAGCTTACAAATGGTGCTGTAATTTTTTTTTTTCTGGACTGATAAACACACAGCTTATGTATCTTGCCCAGTCTCCAGTGTCAGAATCAGAATTAATCTTGCCAGATTTGAGGTTCTTTCACCATTGTTGCTGAAAATCCAACCTTTCTAGAATGTTAGGCCATGCTGACTGGTAAATAGTTACTGATACTGTAAAAGATCATATCTCCATCTTCAGTGCGAGGGTCTTCACGGTGAACATGGAGGCATTTCACCAGTCGACATGCTGTAACACACGACAACTTGAATCTTGAGAGTCATATTCACTTAAACAACCACATGTGCAATTTTGGAAGTTGCCAACATGGCTTTGGGTCGGACAGTGCATCCCATTAACTGGCCTTCCAACTTTCATGCAAATGGTTGCAATGGGTGGTACTCTGTCCCTTGGCACAAGTCCTGTTATGTTGGCCTCTTAAGGAAATTAATAGACCATAGGAAGGAGCAAGTAAAACTTGTTTCCCAATCTAGATTTATAACTCTGAAATGAATAAAGCTGCAGATATGAAATAATGCACATTATTTTGGCACAAACGGAACTTCGCTTACAATTTACGCTTCTTTTTTTTTACATATGATCAATATGGCTCCTGCAATTAACACCACAAATGTCCTATCAGTATACAAGACTATCCCATGCAGGGATAAGCATGTTAGCTCTACAGCTGCAGCAGTCCTCTCTTGAGTTCATGACCTTGAGGGCCTGAATCAAACAATGGGAAAATTCATGTTGGGAAATACCCTCACCTCCAAATGAAAACGGGGTGGTGCTCCATCTTGCTGGAAGATGATGCCTGTGTCTACCTTCCTATTACCATGATTCCCCACCCAGCCTCCTGTGCAATGGGCAGTGGATCTCTTTCCCAGGGGTAAAGTGGCCAGAGCATGGTGTTGACTACCCTCCTCCATCTAGTGCCAAGGTTAAAGAAACAGTAGAGCTATACCTCTACTCCCCCTCTGGGCTTTCATGGCCTGTTCTATGGTCAACTTTACCTTTACCTCATGAATTCAGTGCCAACCCTGATGTCCTTGGCATGGTCATGGAAGACCTTGTACTTGAACCATTATATATATGGATACAAGTTTAAAAAAGTTCACCCTAGAACAGACCATGAAAGCCCAGAAGGGGAGTAAAGGTATAACTCTATTCTTTCTTTAACCTCAGAGCTAGATAGGGGTGGGTGATCAAGGCCATGCCGCTGCGACTTTAGCCCCCCCCCCCCCCAACGGGAAAGACCCGGTACCATTGAATAGGAGGCTGGGTGGGCCCCCAGGGCCGATCTGAACGGGTGCGGAACCATTGTATATGAATTAGTTTTATAAATATTGGTTTCTTATGCATGTAATGTAAATTATCTGTGATGTGCAATACTATTGAGTTCTCTATGCATGAAATGGGTGGGTGAGTCGTGACGAGCAGTATGATGTTTGCTGGAACGGAAAAACAAACTTGCACATCTGCAAATTTGCTAGAATTCGAACCCGCTGAGGTCAAAAGCAAAATGGCTGACCTCTTAATCTTTAACATATAACGCTTTCATTAATTTCTATCGAAAGAGGAGATGATGTGAGAATGGGAAGCGTAGCTTTTGGAACCCAACTGAAGAACATCGCCAGTTTCACTCCACAATTTCTTAAGTTTACAGTTCTGCTCAGTACAAATTTGAAAAAAAAACTAGAAGCAGATGGCAGGATAATATTAAAATATAGCAGAACGACATATGTTTAAAAATCTGGTAACAAAAGTATATTACACTAGTGACCAGTTACTTTATTTGTAACCTTACTACCAATTAGAACTCTATAATAAACATTATACATACTCTGCGCATAAATTTTGCTCGAGCTGGCAGACACAGCTCTTATCCGTGCATTCTATATGATCATTGACAAACCGCATCTGTTACTAGAGAAGCGATAGTACATTGCTCATATCTCATATCATTCCAATCGGAGATCAGTTTTCGTCCTGCGGTAGTGGATCGTGCTAGCAGCGTGCTGACCACTTGCTGACCGCAAACAGACCAGCTAAGATTGATCGTCCCAAACCGATAATGGCGGTTTCATGTGAGATATGTGACAGGTTCATGAAGAATTGGTTCCATTATATTCAAACCTCGCATGGAAATTAGTGGTTTTCAGTCAATGTCGTGATCGTAAGTCATATTCGTACTAGTGTGATCTGTAGCGTAGGCATGTGTTTACTACATTGGCAGGTAGCTAAAAAATATATTGAAATCTGACATTTGAGTTATATCGCTGTTCACGCTGTTTACCTGTCAAGATCGCCGATTTTTTACGTCATGTTCATTTTCTGCATGAAGTTATAATGAGGAACGGACAGAGGTGTGAAGTGATTTGTTTAAAATACTGTGTTTTTTCTCTCTGAACTTAGATAACATTTAGTTTACTTTCAGTTGTAATTCCACTTTGTCTTCAGCACATAGTTTCTGAATCTCCTGCTGGCCTGGTCATATGTAAGAGTATCATTTCTTGTTTCATTTCCGTTGACTTGTGATGTGTTTCTTTACAGAAGATGACTCCATTAAAAGATAACCAAGATGTGGCCTGTTTTCTTGTCACTAAACATTCATGGAAAGGAAAGTAAGTAGTATAAGAAAGAATTTAAGTTTAATGAGGAAAGTATTGTTCACTATTATGATGTCTGTTTTGTTAACTGTATCAATCAATTAAAGGTACTTGCACACTGAAAAATAAGTGAAGAAACATTGCAAGCAGTCTGCTTGAATAGCCCCAGTAGCATGCACAAGTAACAAGAGATACAGTTTATCTCAGATGTTTGGGACAGTGTCATATGATGCCAACATAACCTCATCTTCATCAAATGTGTAGCTTGTCTGTGGTTAAGCAGTTCAGCAGTGAACACAAATTCCTGATCTCAAGTTACGATGATGTTTTGTACAGTATAATTTGTAAATGCCTTACTGGTACAGGGTAGTTTGTGATCAGTTGATTCTTCTTCGGTGGCACTACAGTCCAATGCGGACCTTCACCTCCTTAATGGCCCTTTCCCAGTCAGCTCTGTTTTTTGACCTTTCTTTCCAGTTGTTAATTTTACACTTCTTAATGTCTGTTTGTCACCATTTCCCTCATTGCTCCTGCTCTGTACAATGTCCGCACATTCCACGTCGCTATCCTCAACTCGTTAATCCTTTTCCATTGCGTAGGTCGATTCCATTCTATCTGACTGTTCCGAGGCCACATTTTAGGTTTCCTAACGATCCGTTTTTTACAGTGACAGGTTGTCAGCCTGTCGCCCAACCCCCAACCTGGAGGGCCAGTCCGCCGAATTTATAACCCCCGGGGCAGGGTGGCCCAGCTATACCCCCAGGCACTGGGTACCCATTTTGGTCGCCTTTTACGACCTGCATGGGCATCAGTGGGACTATTCTTTTCCCCGGTCACCACACGGGGAGTGATCAGTTGATTACTATAAAGCAAATCAAGAAATTGTATCTGATTTTATTGAATTTGAAGATTCATCATCATTGACACAAAACCCTACTACTAGGTCCTATGTAATTCACATACTTATAATGAGATCCATATTGATATTGCTCATGTTAATAAACAGTAGCATAATATATATAACTGCTGTGTCGACAGATACAAAAGAATCTTCTCCATTGGCTCAGTGGGCATCTCGACCTACAACCCCACGTCATTTGAGGTGACCAATCAGTGGTTCTACAATGACTTCATTAGTGTGTTGCCAACCTTGAAGGGAACTAGTCAGCAGAACAGTGAGTTCAGGATCACATTCAAGAAGGATCGCAAGAATGACTCGATGACATTTTCTTCTGAGCATCGAGCTGATCTACTTACAGAGGCACTCCAATTTCAGCAGTTATTTGCTGAAAAGACTACAGGAATGTTGGTGAGTTGTATAGGGTGTGGTACCATAGCAACTGCAACATATCATGAAGACTGTTTGTGTCTGTTTCTGTAGCAGCTGCAACTTGTTAGGAAGACTCTTTATATCCATTCCTATGGCAGCTGCAACACGTTACAAAGACTTTGTGTCTGTTCCTATAGCAGCTGCAACATATCTCGAAGACGTTTTCTGTTTCTGTAGCAGCTGCAACATATTATGAAGACTCTTTATGTCTGTTTCTATAGCAGCTGCAACATATTAGGAAGACTTTGTGTCTGTTTCTGTAGCAGCCACAACATATTAGGAAGACTTTTTTTAATTGTGGTTGTTAAGCTATTTCACCTGTTCTCGCATGACTGATACTAGAAATGGGCTCCTCATATAATGGGCTCACATAGTATTATGCACTAACACATGACTCAGTCACTCCATGGAGACTGGGGTTTTGATGTGACCACAAAGTAACCTGTACTGTAATCGTGGAAATCCGGTAACCTGGTAATCTGGGTGTGGTGCAGTCACAAACCAGGCATAACCATGGAAACCCAGTAATCTTGGGAATGAGTGTGATTTACTCGCAAACCAAACATTGAAATCTGGTCACATACCAAGTACATTATATATAGGGAGGTTTGTGTGTGTGTGTGTGTGTGTGAAGAAACGGATTGAGACAGATTGAGGTTGGTGACATTAGATGTCTGGTGTTGGCAGAAATATCATGCATACAAGCACCATTGGTCTGACACACGGCTGCCTGTAATGCTGGAGGTGACACCATACTCTCTAAATCAGCTGGACCTTGCTACCAACCATGTCCTTGCCTCATATTACTATAAAGATATAGAAGGCATGGCTGAAGTCAAGGACTATCCTGGAGGTTTTGTGGTCGTCTGTGGAGGATTTGGAAGAATGGTATGTCTGCAGGATCATATTTAGAGTGTATTTTACTTGTTCAGACCACATGAGACAATTTTAAAATTATTACAGACTTCTGGGATGTGGTACTTTGTGGTTTGGTGGATGGGTGCTAATGTTTTTGAGAAACCTGTTGTTTCCATCTTCTGTCCTGGATGTCAAGGCAGCAGGTTTCCGTGCTGAGGTGTTACCTGCAAGATTTGAGGTTGTCACAGTTTTGTTGCTGAAGATTCAGGTTGTCTGGATGCTACACTGTGTTGTTAAGTGTGTTGTTCCTAATGTTTTGAAGGCACTGTGATAATTTGAAACATCAGGAACTACTCTCTTAATGACACAGTGTAACATCCCAGAGGACTACGCAGCATTGTATCAACAAAGACTGTAATCCCAATATTCATTGCTATGAGAGCCTCATCTCACAATGTTGCGATGTGTTTTCTGACAAACTTCACAAGGGAAGATATGGCAAAGGAACCAACATCTTAGGATTCAGGTCTTCTGGGATGTGACACTTTGTTGGTGGGTGTGTGGTTCATGACATTTTGAAGGACTGAAGTGACTTCACCCTTGAAGACAAAGGCACTATGGTCCTTCCATATTTCTGGAACCTCCTATCCAATGCCAAATGTCATATCTTAGAATACTTGAATCCTTATCAACACTGCTGTGAGAACCCTAAATCTAGCAGTCAACCAGTGTCTAGTCAACCAACGAAATTAATTTTTGATTCTGTGTAATTCAGCGTAAGTTCTCTTGATTGATTTTTTAACCTCTGAAATCATATTCAGGATGTAGTATGAATGGATTTGTGTTAAGGGGGAATTGTTCTGTAAGGTGTTCTGTGTTTATCTTGCCACATGTTTGTTCCAGCACCTGTTTGCAGCAACAAATTCAAATGAAGTTCGTCAGAAAATGATAGACATGGCTGTGAAATACATAGGGATTGGCATTAGGGTTTTGAAATACCCTATAACGCTGGACGAGTTCACTGCACAGCGACTGGGGAAATATAGGTTGGTAAGACTACAGTTTTATGTGCATGTACAAGATGTGGAAATTTATATTTGCTCTGCACAACATATAGTGACAATTCAGTGTATGATTCCTTGTGTTTGAGTGGCTAAATATCCTGCTCTGCGTTCTTGGATGACGTATCTTAACTGGGAGGCTGGCTGTCATGTCTGTCTGTTGATTTCCCTAGTCCCTCCAATCACAAGCTAGGGATATACATTGCAATAGGCTGCAGCCACCTCCAGTCCCCACTTGATCATTCACATCATTATCCCTTTCAGTTTCTTAGCGCTGTATCTTGTGCAGCTGAGAAAACATCATTAATGCATTGACTGCCAAGAGGACATGGTGTCTGCTGTGCTGCTTGAATTTAAAGCTTGAATATGTGTTCATTCCACCTCCACAGAAACTCATTCAGGGTAACCACTCTCTGGGTCGCCATTTCAACCTGGCTGTGCTAGAATTCAAAACAAGAACGCTATGCACTTGACTATGACATTTGATGAAAATGTTAAATGTTTAATTTTAACCCGTGTGAATTATTTTGAAATCTTTGCTGTGGGTAAGAGACATAAATGGCCTGTTTCAGTGGAGATGAGCATATCACGTCCGTTACGGAATTCAACATCCACAAAGTACACAGTGGTCGTCATCAGGAGCCACAGCGACGAACTCTGTGTCTCAGTGAGACATGTCTTTTGGAGCGAGACCCTCAGACATACAGCATCTGTACCCTTCGACCCTTGGCCGACATTTTTGCCCTTGTGAGGAGCCAGGACAACCCTCAGTTATTCAACGTTGAGTATATTAATGGTCAGATTCGCACCTACACAGCCACAGACAGGTAACTTGTGTCAGTATATCACAACTATATGCATATGCTTTGTCCCTGTGTAAGGCATGTTAGGTAGTTCTCCCTATGTCTTTTCTGTCTGTAACTTTCACTTCTTAGCTGACTCCTGTTGGTTAACCCACAACTTTGGTTCCAGTTCTTCCCTACATCTAAACCACTATTTTATGCTTGACTGTCTCTGGAATCTTAACAGTAGAGTTGACCACACATTTCTTAAACCAACAAAATGCACACTTCTTATCTTATTATACAATACTTTTTTTTACAGTAAAATCAGTCCAACATGTTTCGGTTCCCTATTTTGGGACCATCATCAGGGACCCATATCATGAATTACACAAAATCACAAATGAACAAATAATGGTACATATTAAAACTTCAAGAGGTAAAATGTAGGTTTTCTCAGTCATTTTTTGTGGGTCTGCTGTGTGTCAGAAGACAGTACTGTCTTAGCCTTCCATAGGCAAACACAACTTTTGACACACTGCGGACCCACAAAAAATGACTGAGAAAACCTACATTTTACCTCTGACATTTTAGTATGTACCATTATTTGTTGATTTGTGATTTTGTGTAATTCACAAAATGGGTCCCTGATGATGGTCCCAAAATAGGGAACCGAAACATGTTGGACTGATTTTACTGTAAAAAATTGTATTTGTAATAAAATAGGAAGTGTGCATTTTGTTGGTTTAGAAATGTGTGATCGAATGAAAATGCATGGTATGAACAGTATAAAGTAGAGCTGACATTTTGCAGTGAAGCCTTACTACTCGTTGGCCAAGCTACATGGCATAATATCCCAGTAATTTTCACAATTCTGTGTAACTGCTTAGTTGCTTGATTCTGTTTGCAGGGATGCATTGTTAGCCTCTCTGTTGGATGGAGTAAGAGCATCAGGGAACCGAGATGTTCATGTCAAGATGGTTCCGACTCCCAGAGGCAAGCGGATTGGTCCTCTCAGTGTTCCTGTCGAGGAGGAGGTAGAGACTGCAGATACTTCCCATGCTAGTGTATTCTATGTCTCTTCACCCTGTAGCTAAACAGAGGCACAGAAAGAAGTCCCATGAATTGATGCCCTTCACACTTATTTCTAGCTGTTATACTTCCTTATATTTCCCTTCAGTTATCTAGTCATGTTATTCACACATATATTGGTAGTAATAACCTTCTTTAGTAACAGGCACTTTGGGCTGGTTGACATTGGCCACAGGGGGCTGGAAGGGAATGGAGCAGTTGGCAGAGAAAGGGGTTGCCTCAAGTGCCATCATTCCCATCATCCATGGTACTTCTTTCTGCATTCTTATTATAGCAGTGCTATCACTTAATTATGCTGGAAAATTATTTGAGAGGTTTACAGTTCTCTTATCATGCTGATGGTTCTTGGAACTGTGCCACAGTATCTGTAGCCCTTCCCATGTTGCATTCTTTTGTACAGATACACAACACTCACTTGCAGGTTCTGCTGCTTATTTCTCAAAATGACATATCTACAAAGTTGGAGCAATCATAACATAACTTTTTTTGCACAAATAAGTACTAATATGTGCTTTTGGAAATGGAGTACTCTGTTGGTGAAAGTTTTATCAGTAATCTAAAATACAGCCAAAAGATCTTGGTTTCTTGAATCTCGTGTGTGAACTAAAACAGTCAAATGACTTCTTCCAAACATGAGTACAGTGAATCCTCTGTTGATTATTTTTAAGGGATCATGGAAAAAATACACAAAAATGAGAATTGTGGGAAAGCATTAAATGTGTCAGAAACACTAGAAAACAACAAAAATTAAAAATTTTTACATTTTGCACTTAGGCCTACAAAAATAATAAACAAATAAAATGTTGCTTTATTACTTATGTGCAAATCACATTTTTGAAAGAAATCTATAGTTGACAACTGTTCAGTTGAAACCTTACGTTTTAGATGAAACAGTGCCATTTCTGGGTTTGAAATGTTCTGTTCATTGCCCCTGCCAGTGCTGTGCATGTAAAAGAATGATTAACAGTTCTGTAAGTGGCATGGGTTTCAGTATAACTCAGCAATGGTTCAGGGACACATTCTTCTCCCTCTCCACCTTTCCCACTGTTCCTGTCAACGTCACAATCATCACAGAGCTAACTGATGCTGGAAAGTCCCCAAATGAGAAGCTCACATTCTATAGATGGATTAAGTATTAAAGGTGACATCTTCAGTGTCTAGTCATAGTCAGTCCTTGTCGAAGGCAGCATGCTTTTTCAGATTGGTGGATAACACATAACTTTTGCATTCCTTAGAAATGACATCATTGTGAGTGGGTGGCATAGCTGTCCACCAACAACAAAGTACCTTGCACACCTGTGGAGGCATCCAGTGCCCCTAAGAACTCATGAAAATGATTGTGGTCGTCCATGCTCTTTTGTTTGCCTAGTATTTCATGTTTTTAAAGCTTCATGGCTTTAATGAATTTCCAACCATGATTGGCACAGATAACAAAATAACAAGAATAATAACAAGTAGTCACACCCCTGTAATTGCCAAACTTGGCAGGGGGAAGCAAACAGCATGGTATGAGAAAATGCAACACTAACAACTGCAGAAGTTCATTCTCAGGTTTGCCACTTTACAACTAAGCCTCCCTTGTGTCCCCACCACTCACCATCATTCACACTTGGCTGACTCAGCCACATTTTTTAAGTAAACCACAAGTACTAGTACAGTTAAGTTACCACTACTGTACATTCCAAAAACATCACATTACTTTTGCTACATTTTTCTCAGAAATGATCATTTTGGGACTATTGTGGGTCACAGCCAAGAATTCTGAACACCTGAAGCAGTAAAATCACACTTTTGAGGAATGATGCATCTCATAAAGTTTTATGTTGTTTGTACGGGTGGTTTATCGCGACCAGAAGACTGAAAAATACAGGAAAACAATGCATACAGGAGCTGTGGATGGAGGTTTCATTGTATATGGTTAACAATAGATCCCGATTTGACTTTTATTTTCACTTTCTGTGTTAAGTGACCTTAGAATACATCTAAAACCAGCATTCCTCTTTTATTTTAGAAGTACGCTGGTCTTGTCCTCCATCCTTTGTTATTATATTAAAGTATAATACTATTAGGATGTTTTCTTTTGGAAAACTCTTTATTTTCAGAATAATGAATGGTGTTAATTCCCTACAATCAGCCAGAACTGGAAGAATCACAGGTCTCTGTTTTTCATGTCCTGTTGTTTGACAAGTACTGATTTTGATCCTTTTGCATCAGTTGTGGTGGTAGGCGTATAAAAAAGACTGGGCTTTCATCTTTGTTACCCATTTGTCCTAAGAGGTAATCATGTTTTGGCACAGATTAATTATAAGGCACTGGTATGTTATTAATTTTTCAAGGTAGTCTGAGAGAAGTTGTGCTAATTTAGTTCTCAAACGAAGACCTGACCCTTTGCAGTGCATAAATCTCACTTCCCAACCACAGAAATCTTGCCCTATAATCTCCAGGGATGTAGTGACTTTTCCAGTGCCACATTTATGTTGTTTCTTTGGTAACAGGAAGTACATTTTATGTTTTGCTAGCACCAACTCCCAGAAATGTTTTATTAGTGGCCCTGGAATTCCGCTGCTTGGGCCCACAAAATGCTTTTTAGGTTGAGTTGGCTGCCTTTATTAGTAGTTTGTTCTGTTTTGTCCATCATCTTACATTCTGTTCTGTGACACAGGATTTCCATGCTGTGGCACAGATAGTGGTTTTTTTTCTGCAGGTTGAAAATTATGTAGTAGTTGCAGCACATTGATTTTGGTATATTAGATGCTGTTGTACCTTTTATTTCAGCATTGTCGGTTATGATTTTTACACAGTAATTTAATTTTAACAACTCTCTTGAGTAGACTTGAAGAGATCTGTTGGCATATCAACAGTGAAATCAAGCATATAAAATAATGTGCATAATTACTGCAGCAGATGTGTAATTTTCTTTATAGTCAGTTAGCTGCTGCAGATACAAAAAACATTTGTACTGTTTACAGAACGTATTTAACTTTCTTTGTGATTATAAGGCAACAACCCATTTTTCAGATGCTTAGTTACGAACAAATCGCACTCTGTTGTGCAATGACCTAGTCCTTCTGTAGCTTGCTTTCTTTCAGTTTCTTTTGGTCCTTCAGATGTGTCTTTGGAAGTGTTGTCTATAAAATGCAGAAATCTGCAGATGCTTTAAAATGTTTCCAAGGAAATGACAGAAACAAAAATTGGGATGGCTACTGCTGGTTTTGTGAGAAATACAGTCTTAGATTGGGCTTCTGTACAATACCCATAAGCTGAAATGTGCCAATACACTGTATGTCTTTTTCTGTGTCCGTTGCTGTCGCTTATTTAACCTTGACCACTTACAAAAAAATTGCACATTGAATTTTTGAATTGTTGCACATAGTGACTGGTCTCATTCACAGTTTCCTGTACAATGTCCTCTTAAAAAACTGTTCAAATATACGTACAGTGTCAGAACCTTAGCACTATTTGGAGGTCCACTTATTGCAGTAAATGTTTTCTTGATGTCTGATGTAATTGTTCAAGTCCTCCCACAGAAAACTGGAGTCAGTCACTTAAGCATCTTCTCCCACATCACTGTCATCTCAAATGCCAAGTAACAATACATTATCTTCTTGGTCATCAAAGTCAGTATCACTGCTTTTACTTGTGCCTGACAATTCACTGTTTTCAGACTCTGAAAGTTTTTCTACAAATTCATCACTATGTAACATGCCTGAAATATTGCTGATCCCTAAACCCTTTTTGCTACTTGAGGCCAAGTTTGCGCACTGAAATTTCTACTCATGGCACTCTAGATCGTTGTACTTCCTCAGACATGTGTGCAGAGAGAGGAATGAACATAGCACATATTCAGTTGTAGAACCAACAAGTAGTTTAATATAAATCATAAGATTGTAGCACAAATTATGTGTTGTGTACAAGCACTTTACAAAACTCTCATATTACAAATATGAATTCAAATCCAACCATGGGAACTAAATCAATTTTTATGTCAGAAAATGATCTCTATATTAGTTATACATTTCCTGTAGAGATCACATCACATCAATTGGCCATTTAGAGTGCAACCTTATGTTGTTCAAAAATGATTAGTAAAATGATGATGTTACATAATATTGCAAGTACCGGTGTCAAACAACAAAGTTTGTTACATATACATGGAGAACATTCCAATACAGTAGTCCCTCAGACATCCAGACTCTATGGGGGGAGTGGTGGTCCAGATTACCCGGGAATCTGGATCACCAAAGGGGAAACTCCGTGGTATAGGTAACTTACAAAAAAAATCATCACTCAAAGCTGAAATATAACTCCTTAGAGCCTAAATATTGCACTTAACAGTAAATAATAATAATAATAATAATAATAATAATAATAATAATAATGTTAAATGGGACTTTTGTTGCTATCTTTCAAGTAGTGAAATAAGAGAGAAAGAGAGCTACGACACTTGGGGGATCATGTCCTTACTGCCTAGCTCTTCCAGCTTCACCCATGCCACCAGTCTTGAAGAACGGATTGTCTCAGGTATCCCCCTGGTGATCCAGACAATGACTGCAGCACCGGGGGATGGGGAAGAGGGTTATAGTTGGCCCAAAATTGTCCGGATTTTCCGGAGATTCAGGTTACCAGGTCCGGATTACCAAGGAACTACTGTACCTAGAAAATTTTACAGAAATAATGATAATATCGCTAAAACCCTTCATATTATAATACAGTTAAGATAACGCTGCATGCTGAATGCATACTCTTCCCTTCACTACATATGATGCAGATGCTGCGAGCTCCCACTTTACTTCACAGCATATGATGCATGCAGAATGCAAGTACCGGAATGTGAGCATACCCGCACCCCATATTAAACTCTGCTTTACAAGAGGCTGGTGTTACATATGCACAGATAGTTAGATAAATAAATAAATTTTCAGTTTTTTGTGTTTAATTGTGAAAATCTGTTTCCGTTAGGTTGAGTCACATCATCTGCGGATCCTCCAGCAGCCTCCTGGGAAGAAATCATTTGCTGAAATTGTAGAAAGATTTAATGCAAACATTCCATACAGTGGTCTTCTTCATTCTGTGACACAGGATGTGAGTATTATGCCGTCTGTAGCAAGTTATATGCACCTAATAAGTCTCACTCACTGATCATAAGTTTCTGTGCAGGGTTTGTTTGCAGAAAACAAAGAGAAACTCATCACAGCAGCATTGCAAGCACTTGTTCAGAAGGAGGGTGACCAGTCTGCCATTCTTCTGGCAGACCTGGAAGCTCAGTTTCAAGCATTGAGACGTCTGGTGGCTTCCAAAGTGGGCTTTGCTACCTTCACCATGTTGCCTGGGTGAGTTCATGGTTGCCAAAAGCTTGATAAGCCTTCTGCCCTTACTCCATTATGCTGTTTCACACTTCAGACACAGGACATATGATGTCAGATTTATAAAGTTTGTATCTAAATTATATAATTCATCATGTGAGTCCCAACCTTGATGTATGTCACAATTCATTGCCTTGGGTGTGGGGCTATGACATCAAACCACATTTGCTACAGTTGCTTTTTACCCATCACACCCTGCTTGGCATGTTTGACAGTTTCCATGGTTAGCAGTTAATGACATGATGAAACGGAGAACTCTTTTAGTGTTTGGTTATAGGTAAGTAATTACTGGGATTTCCCAAGGTATTTAACAGGTTTTTTTTTGTTGTTGGTCATATAAGTGCATCGTTCATAAAAAGTGGTTGAAATATTTCATAGTGCATAATGATGATGCTAGTAATGAAGAAGGGATCAGTTGTAGTGGTCAACTTAGTGACAAAAGTGATGATACAGTGCATGTTGAGATTAATGGATCTCAGGTATTTCATATGCAATAATAGCTGAATCACATTATTGTAGTTGTCTTTCTGCCTTGGGACTCCTGTAGTAACCCAGAGATCCACATGCGGGACTACTGTACCTCCAGAATATGTTACTTGGGCAGATTCATGGCAAATATACTATAGGATGTTTTGTTTGAGGTTTAGTGTAGTTTGTTTTTGTGTGGGCACCCTTCTGAAACATGAGGTAGTGACCTACGTCTCCCATTTGGTGCAGAGACGATAACTCCACACTGAATCAAGATCTTATTCCAGATTGCACAGTTCTAACTCTGGGAATACTCATTCACTTGAAAAATTATACTGGGATGCTAGAAGGTGAAGGAATTTTCCAAAGTGCCTATGCATTAAATACTACTCTATAATTGAATCACCATTACTGTAATGAGTTAATAAATTATTATGAACCAAAAATGGTGAAAGAGGATATGGATTAGCAGATAAATATTATGCCAACCTATCTCGTGATGGGCACATGGCTGTGTTTAATAAATAATCTATTTCTTTTTCTTTACTACCATGATTTGCATTGTAGTGGAATGTGTAATTACGTGCTGCATTTGTTCGTTTGTGTTTGTTATAAGAGTGTTTATAGCATCTGCTTTTATGCTAAGGACAGGTTTCGAGAGAGTGTTGGTGTGAAGGTGGTAAAAGCACTGAAGAGGGAAGACGAAGGTGTGACACATGCAGCCATTGACATGGTGTGTGCCCTGATGCACCCGATGCATGATAACTATGATCTGCGGCAGGAGCAGTTGAACAAATCATCCCTTCTGTCCTCCAGCAAGTTCTTGGAGAATTTGCTTACCATGTGGATCAGCCATCTGGTGAGCCTCAAAGAATACTGGAATAATTAACTTTAATACGTTTTTAACAAACATTTCAGTTGATTGGGTGTCACTGTCTAGTGTTTGAGAGGTCCCAGGTCAAAATGTTGGTCTATATATCTATCCTGACTGAGGTGTCCATGGTGTTCCTCACTTTCTGCAGGTAAATTCCAAGATGGTGCATCAAAGTAGGCCACGATTCCTTCCATCAACATCCTTTCCAATCTATTACTCACTAACGATCTAATCGTTTAGCTTATATAATCTTTAATCTTGACAGTATTGTTAAACAAGACACACTTGTGCCTGTCAGCTTGCAGGAGTGAATGTATGCAGTCCAGGTGGCAAAGTGTTGCTTTTTTTTTCAGTACTAATATCATTACACCCAAGTTAAAATATGGCCACCAGCACTGTAGTAGTGGGAGGTTTAAAATCTGTTCCTGGATGATAAATGCAATCAGACACATTTTTTTCAGGTTTTTGGTTTTCTTTTGTGCACTGTTTTCTTGTAGTGTTTGTGCTTTGTGTACAAAAACCTGCTGTCTGGCCATTATAGTTCTTAGAAATATATAGCAATTTTTGTCATTCTTAGCTTTTGTTTTTTTCGTATTTTCTGTTTAAGTTATTGAGATAAGTTTTTATGTGTCATTATGTCATAAATGACTAATTTTTATACAGCTGTCTACTGTTGATGTGTTCAAAGGAACATTACATGCTGCCAAATGTACACTTCACTGTTGAGAGCCATAGAAGAATCAAACTGCCTTCTTAAAGTGAATGTTCTTGTGATGTTTCAGAACCATGGTACTGGGGCACTGGTGGTGTCATCCATGTTGGATTTTCTGACATTTGCACTCTGTGTGCCATATAGTGAGACAACAGATGGCAAGCACTTCGACAGTCTGCTGGAGATGGTGGCCAACCGGGGGCGCTCTCTGTTTAGACTCTTTCAGGTGTGATGTTTTTAGAACTGAATTCACATTTAAAAGGTGACCCTGCTTCATGGATGTGAAGTTCAGTTCATATTCATAAATAACCTCCTGTGTCAAGATACATATCTTCATACATGTTTTCAGCCATGAATGAAGAGGGTAACGAAATTATGGACTTTGTTTAGTACTGTAGGACTTCCATGTTCATTGGGTTCTTTGTCACCAAGGCTTAGTGGATCCTCAGGTTGCAGATACAGAAGAAGGCCTTTATTTGTGGTGGGTAGCTGTGAATATATTGAATAAGCCGTCAGTCAGATGACAGGGAGTAGTTCTGCAACTTGGGGTTGGACAGGCAACTAACAAACCCTTACCATAAAAACCCAGCAGTTACTAAATGTTAAACAGGGTATGGGACTTATCAGGCTGTTGTGAACTCAGTAATGAACCTTTGGGTTCCATAAAACCTGGGGGATTTTTTGACTGAGTGACTGTTAACTTCTCAAAAAGGGCACTGCTCCACAGAATTGAATGTAAAACAGAATAAATGTAAAAGGGAAAGAATTAGAACTGATAGAATTCTCTGCCATGTTATGATATCAGTCTGTAGGAACAAGGTGCTTGGGAATATATTTGGAAAATGAAGATTTTGTTTACCATCCCTGTAACAGGTCAGTTGGGCTTAACACTGGAAAAAATGACAATGAGGTGTCCTATCATGTGATGTTCTCTCTACAGTACATGCCCTTTCCTTCTATACACATATGAAAACTGGACCAGCTTTTTAAATGTTTTCTTACAAAGATGCTTTCAAAAGAACATACTTCCCTCACATCCAACTCTCTTGGAAGGAAGATGACGATGATAAAGATTCCGTCAAATCTTACTCATAAAAGCATATGGCTCACAGAAGCACACATGCAGAGCATCCCATATAAGATACTCCTCATTTGTAAGAGACCGTAATATGTCAGATTATATTTAAGCTGTGTTACAGTACAAGAGTGGAGATAAGGTATCAGACCTTCATAATGCACTGTTGTCTACTCACAAGAGTATCTTTGACCTTAACATTGGTGACACAGTGGAAAGTCAGACCATTAGATGTTTATGACTGGTAACCCTTGTTTCCCATCAAAAAATACATTGGGCTGTAGTACAGTTGTGTCTTCTGTATGTCAGTTAATAATACAGTTTAACCCCAATACAGTGCCACCCTCACTGAGAGCCCATGAAAGTCTAAACATAAACTCCCTATTATACAGTATTTCAATTTACTGCAACCCTCAGTATACTGCCGGTGAACAAATGGTGGTGCTGTATTGAGTTTGTTTTATTTTCTGTGTTCTGTGTGTTTATAGCTTTCCATAAATTTACTTTAGGCTTGTTGTAAACTGAACACCTAACAAATGGCAACTAATAGAAAGTGACAGATGCAGTAAGAGAGACTTTTTGACAGGACCTGTATGTTTTCTGACAAGGTTAGCCCACAGGACCCTATCCATGCTGTCAGAGTCAAAGCTGTTCTCATGAATTTACAACAGTAGATTGGAGGTGAGTGCTTAGGTTAATATTCTGGCTACTTAATCCCCAGAGAAAGAGCCTGTGGTGTGCATTGAAGAAGAGGCTTATCTTGATAAAGTCTCTCTCCCTGCTGGGCCTGATGCCAGTGTGTAGAGAGTAGAGTTGCAAGTGATTGGCAAAGGTGATTGGCAAAGTTGTCCATTTTCCTGACACGTGCTATTGTCATAAGAAAAATGTGTAATTAAGTATTTGATGAGGATGTTTTATTATGTTGGCAGCATCCTTCATTGGCTGTGGTAAAAGGAGCAGGCCTTGTAATGCGAGCTGTGATAGAGGAAGGCGATGCTGAAGTGGCTGCGCGCATGCAGGACCTAGCATTGGCTGAGGGGGCATTGCCACGTCATCTGTTGACAGCCCTGTTTATGCATGGGACAGATGGTCGTGTCCTCACTCATCGACAGCTTTCTCGCCATCTGGTAGGCCTGTGGGTGACTGGCCACCCTACTGCAATGGGCTTGCTCAAGAGAATAATGGTAAGGTCAAATAATGCTGACATGACATAACACATCATATGGAAGGAATAAACTGAATACTGGTAGTATGAGAATTAATATTACTGAAGCAGATGGTGAGAAAATGAAATAATTTGTGATATGGTCCAATGGTCAGCTTTTGTTTGACAATTATGAACATCATAATTCAGTAACAGCAAAGAATTCTGGAAGAGTTTAATAGCAACAGATTGATGGTGGAAGACTTTGTATTAGTTGAAATTTGAGGTTCTCATGACCGAGTATGCTGTATTTGCCTAAGTGTAACATGACCCTGCATATGAGATAACCCCCCTCCCCCTCCACCATCTTCAGTTTTCAGGAATACAGTAGAACCCCCGCATCTGCGGATTCGGTATCCGCGGTTTACCGCTCGAAAATATTAAATGGAAAATTCCAGAAATAAACGATTCATAAGTTTCAAATTGCTCTCCATTCTGAGTAACATGGTGAAACCTGCCCACCCCGTCACGCTCAGTACATCACTCATCTCTTTTTGTCCTCTGTACCCACGCTGGCCCACTTTACTCGCATCCACAAGTATAATAATGTACAATGTATTTTATTATTATTTAATGTCGGTAATGTTTTATTGTGCGTAATTTATCAATTAAACTTTATCATAGGTATGTATGTAAACGAAAAACGACTTATATATAGGGTTCGCTACATCCGCAGTTTCGGGCATCCGCGGTAGGTCTTGGAACGTATCACCCGCAGATACGGGGGGACTACTGTATATCTGTGCAGAATTTGTATAATTTTGTGTGTGATTATAAGGACATTTCGATGATGAATTGTCTTATATTTGTGAAATGCTTTATTGCCATTGCTTTTCAACTTGTCTTTAGAATGTGCCATTAGGAGGTTTCAGGCAAACCAGGAGGGCTTGAAATTAAATGGTACACATCAGCTTCTGGTTTATGCTGATGATGTTAATATATTGGGTGGAAGCATATATACCATAAAGAAGAACACCGAAGCTTTAGTAGTCGCTAGTAAATGTTGAGAAAACTAAGTACATTTGTTTTAACATCATGAAAGGGACTGATTATTTTGTGTTATTATAAACAAGTGTTTTTATAACCATGGAGAATAATGTTATGGTTAACAGTGACACAAAAATGAGGTGTTGTATAAATCAGTGTTGTTATAACTGGGTTTGACTGAATATACTACGTCTCAGGACCAGCATGCAGGACAAAATTATAACATAAAGATAGGTAATAAATTCTTTGAAGTGGTGGAACAGTTCAAATATTCGGGAACAACCCTAACAAATAAAAATTCCCGTCATGAAGAAATTAAGAGCAGAATGAAGTCAGGGAGTGCTTGCTATCATTCATCGCAGAATCTTTTGTCCTCGAGTTTGCTGTCCAAAAATATAAAGATTAAGATATACAGAACTATAATTTTGCCTGTTGTTTTGTATGGGTGTGAGACTTGGTCTCTCACATTGAGGAAGTAACATAGGCTGAGGGTGTTCAAGAATAGGATGCTGAGGAAGATATTTGGGCCTAAGAGGGACAAGGTAATGGGGGGGAGTGGAGAAGACTGCATAATGAGGAGCATTATGATCTGTACTCCTAACCAAATATTATTCAGGTGATCAAATAAAGAAAAATGAGATGGGTGGGGCATGTGGCATGTACAGGAGACAGGAGAGGTGGATCCAGGGTTTTGGTGGGGAGATCTGAGGGAAAGAGACCACTTGAAAGACTTAGGCATAGATGGAATGATAATATTAAAAAGGTTCTTTAAGAAGTGGGATGGGGAGGCATGGACTGGATTGCTCTGGCTCAGGATAGGGACAGTTAGCGGGTGCTTGTGAATGCGGTAATGAACCTTCGGGTTCCACAAAATGCGGAGAATTTCTTGACTAGCTGAGGGCTTGTTAGTTTCTCAGGAAGGGCTCTGCTCCATGGAGTTATTTATTTAGTTAGTTGGTCCGTCGGTCGGCGTTCGTTCGCTCGGTTGGTTGGTGAGTTAGTTCAGTGTTAAGTATGTGTTGTTTGGAAATCTGACAGTATATTTTTGATTTATGTATGGTTTATTTAATGACACTGTCAGTAGCTTGGACTATAGAATTAAGACACCATACAGTCCGACAGAGGGTTACCAACTTTTCCCATCCTCTTACACCTTGAAGGTGTGGGCAGTTGGTACCCATCTATCAGACTGTATGTTGTTACATCCCATAGGAGTGCATTCTTATTGCTGTGGAAATGAGGCAGTGAGCTTGTAAAGAATATTTCAAGAACTGCCCACCAGTACTTTTGAAAGATTTGAGGTTTATTCAGTGGTGTTGCTGAAGATTTAAATGTTCTGGGGTATGATGCTGTGTCATTGGGTGAATAGTTCCCAACTTTTCAAAGGACCCCCAAGATGAAAGCACTGTAATCGTACAAAACATTGGAAACTACATGCCTAACAATGTAACGTCACATGCCAGAAGACTTGAATCTTTGCCACTAATCTCCTTATCATTGTGATAGAAATAGAAACATGTTGGGACAACTGTTGTCTTGTTTGTTTTGTGATTTTGTTTCACATCAGAAGCATGTGGCCATTCAGATGTTACCCTTCCTTTATGACATGTGAAAGCTGTGTAAGCTAACTGTGTGGTTAGTGATTTAATTAGGTGACTCACACTCATATTGACATATCAAACAAGAAAAATTTTAGATCTTAAACTGAACCTTTTGGTCAAGTGAGTGGCATTCATGCATCATATTAGGAATGTCCTGCATTCAACTATTGGCTTGGAGATCAGCTTTCCTAACTGAAATTTCTAATAGGTTTTCTCACATCAGCCAGGCAGATACAGTGAAACCTCTGTCTGTTTTTTTATGAAGGGACCATGGGAACATGTGAAAACATTATGGGAAAGCATTAAATGTGTTCGAAGCACAAGAAAAGAACAATGGAAAATGAAAGTCATACATTTTTGACTTACACCTACAAAAAATAACCAACAAACTAAATGTTACTTTAACACCCGCATACCATTAATTCTTAGTCTCTCTTTATGAATTAAAAAATAACGCCTAATTTGGAGACCACATCTGTCTATCTGTTCGTGACCTAATATCAGCGACTACACCGTTTGTTGGATTTTCAAGAAATTTGATAATAGGTGTTCTTTACAGAGGGCTGCCCAGGAAGCGTGATTTCCATGATAATCGGTGCAGTGAAGGGCATAGTTCATTTAGTGGGATGTATGTGAAAATTGCACATATTTTCTACACTTGTCCAATTTAGATAAAATTCAGGACAGGAGATGTCCACAAAAATTTATTGCATAATTGTTAGTTCATAAAAGTCTGCTTAATGGAAGCCACATTTTACTTAATGGGCATAAACGAATTTATATTCATATTTTTCACATTTATTATGTGACTTGGTTGAAATTTGGTATAAGGGATCTGAACATAATGATGTTGATCATTCCAGAGTTTCATGAAAATCAGCTTGCGGGAGGTTGTGCTTTTCTTATGGTTGTAAATAAAATAACATAGATGCGTGTACTGACATTGTTCTCCATTTCTTCCCAACCCCCGCCACTTCACCTGCATTCTTTATTTAGCAGAGGTGTGGTGACATTTCTTAGTGCAGTTACTGCTCTAATGTTGGGCATCAGTGTGGAAAAGTTACTACTACTACTTTACTTCCCAAAAACATTACATTCTTTTCACTATTTATTTTCTCCGAAATGATCATTCTGGGAGTACTGTGGTTTAATACCAAGAATTGTGAAAAGTTGATGCAGTAAAATGAAACTTCAAGGACACTGCATCTGACATAGTTATACTTTTTATATGGGCAATTTTTGGGACCAGAAGAAGTGAACAATAATTAGGGGAAACAGTGCATGTGGGAATGACAGATAGGGGTGTCACAGTATTAGGTTCGTTCTTTAAAATTATCCCATGCCCACCTCCTTCCACATCCTTGCTCATATGTAATGAGTTCACTCACATGCACTAATTTTGCCTTTGGAAACAAGTCTACAAAATTCTTAAATTTAATATTAAGCTTTTAAAGCCTAGTGGTTACTTCATGTACTACCAGCTTTAGCATTCAGAAATTCTATAGTCTTGCCACACAATGTATTTGTGTGTTTTGTATGGATCTCAGAACAAAGAGCAATTATTTTCCTATACAGCATTAACTGATTGGTCTTTATAACTGAGATGGTGTTTTCTGCGTTGTACGAAGTGGGTTTTAAGACTTAAGTAAATGTTATTATGTTTTGTCCTCAAAGGGTTAATATAAGGTGTGTGGAACACTGTTATGTTTGACGAAGCAGAATGTGGCAAAAATGTGTGGTTTTGTTCCAACATTTTGCCATTGTACTGTTAGGAATTCAGTTTCTCAATGTATTTGTGTTGTCGTGATTTGTCAGTGTCTGTATGGTATCATATGGTAGGGTGACATTGAATGATTAGTTAGGAAGGATGTGAAAGGAAGTGGCCATGGCCTAACATGAGTTATTATTTTTGAATTTGTCTAAGGGACACGATAACTATGAACCTCAGGGTCCAAACTGGACATCTCCTGAATACAAGTCAGAAGCATTACTGCTTGAGCCACCTTGTTCACTTCCTCAGACATGTTATGATAACCTTTAGTGTGATCCAGATTTTGTGCAGCTCATGTTTATCCACACAGTTTGTGTATTTTTTCTTACTTTGTGATGTGATAATATCCTTTACCCCACTTAAACGTATTTGCCCTACTTTACAGCCTTCAGGTCTTCTCACTTACCTTGACTCTGAGGATAAAGTTCCTGATTCTGCATTAGAACAAGAGCATCTCAACACAAGGGACAATCTGAAGATTGCTCAGGATCATGCGAACAGGAACAGACGGGGTCCACACTGGATCACTATCGAACGCCAGATAAGGGTTTTGGAGAAGCATGTGGAGGTATGGAAGTTGATTAACTTGGGATTCAAGTCTTCAGAGATGTAACACACTGTCACGGGGGGAGTAGTTGCCGACATTTTGCAGGATCACTAACTACTCACCCAGTGACACACTGTCATGTCTCAGAAGACTTGAATCTGTGGCAATACCACTGTGAGAACATCAAACTTTGTATTTATTGACCCAGTAACTTGGGATATCTATTCATTTCACATGCATATGTTGGTATAAGATGAGTTAAGCCCTGAGGCGTACTTAGCATGATACACTGGGTTATATGAACACATGATGTGCCTCAGTGGAGTCCCCATTGAACACAATGTGTACTATCCTTTCTCAAATTCAAATACTCCATGTGCAGCCAGGATAACAGAATAAGTATAATACTAGGCTATGGGTTGAACAACTGAGGATGCATGGTTTGATTCCCAGCAGGGGCAACCCCTCCCTTTCCCCAGTTTAACTCTATTGGCTGTCACCACACTTACTGATTACCACCTCATGCGCATTTTCGCATATAGAATCTACGTCACGGTGCTGGCTTTCTTTTCATCTTGGACTCTTGACCCTCGAAGATGGGACCGATACGTTGTCCCGAAACGTCGGTAAACAATTACCACACTATGCTGCGTAATATCCCAGAAAAGCGCACGTCTCATCAACATTGTGGTGGAAGCCTAAAATCAAGGTTAACCCTTCGGTTTATCCATTTGTGTATATTATAGCCCTAGAGGGATACACTGAAATCAGAATTTCACTTGAAACAGCTTCATAGATTGTATTGGCGAAGTATGATGCTCCAGTGCCAGCTGAAGCATATGTACCTGTTGACTGCTTAATAATAACTGCCATCTGGTGTAACTGTCATCAGCTATAAGAATAAGAATGGGTGGGTGGATGGATGGACAGATTGGGACAGATGGAGGTCACTCAAAAGTACATGAGGCTTAACTTAAGGTGTGCAGTAGTATGTACCCCTTGTCACTATTTTCTGTCCCATATGCATTCCAGACATTGTGTACGTCTGTTTGGGCAACAAACATTAAAGAGGAACATACTGCTTCCATCTTGACAGCTGTAAAACCATTCTGTCAATTGACTTAACTGAAATGCTTGACCTTTATAGTTGGTCATTTGGTTTAACATTAATCGGCTGAGAGGGATGCCCTTGTCCTGTAAATGTAATTCTTCACAGAGGAAAAGAAAAATGCTGTCCTTTGCAGGTGCAGGCATGGGCATTTAGAAACAAAAATAACTGCCTGTCAGTGGCTGCATTGGGATTTAAAGGCCAGATGATAAAAAGTTAAATCGCTTTGCAGCCACAAGACATGTCAGTTAGGAGTTTCTCTGGAATGGGATCATTTCAGGTCATGTTTTATAGGATCATTGTATTTAGCTATATGCATACTCTGCCCAGAAAATGGCAAATCCCACATATAAAACAAAGCATTGGACATTACAGCATGCATTGCGGCACTGGGGCGATAGGATGGGATTGGAGAGGAGAGAAGACAAGCTGAAAGAAAGGCCTATTGTGTTGCGGAAAAGACGGGAGCACATCAAGAGCGAAGCCAACTGGAACCTCTTCTATTACAAGTTTACTCAAGACCATGCACTGCCAAACCTGATATGGAACCATAAGGTGAGTGCTGCTTCATGTGGCTGTATGGGTAAGGTGAAGGTAAAGTTGGTTATGTGCTTTAGCAAGCACCATGCCAGGAAGGCATATTTTTGAGTAGAGATTTATGCTTCATGTATTCATAACCCCATGATAAGTGGGTCCCTGTCACCACGGCATGGCACGTCCTCAGGTTGCGGGTGGAGGAATGGCGTCAGGATATGGAGGGTAGCTGCGAATACATTGAATAAGCAGTCGCAGACAGCCGACAAGAGGTGGTCCTCCAGCTTGGGGGTTGGGGAGGTGCTGACAACTCCTCACCGTAAGAAATTATCATGTTACGAAACAGATCACAAAGCCTCGGACCTGGACTGATTCTTTGGGCTCAGGATAGGGACAGGTGGCGGGCTCTTGTGAATGCAGTAATGAACCTTTGGGTTCCATAAAATGCAGGGAATTTCTTGACAAGCTGGAGGACCTGTTAGCTTCTCAAGAAGGCCTCTGCTCCATAGAGTTAGTTAGTTATGTTAGTTAGTTAGTATTCATAACCAGAGCGCTAGATGGAAGTGGGTGATCAGCTTCATTCGCTGGTGCTTTCTGTTTGCAGAACGAGACCCCTGTGCCCATTGAGTAGTAGTCTGGGTGGGCCCTAAAGCAGGTCCAGATGCTGTATAGTAGGGAGAACTCTTGTCCCTGCCAGAAATTGAACCATGATTCTTTGGTCCTCCAGCTGGTACCTTTGTTATTGTACTATCTGAGGTATCCCAATTCCTAGATTATGGTTTCCAAACATTTACAGTAAAATCTCATTAATTGAAATTCATTAATTTTAAATATCATACAATTTGAAGCATGTGATGTTCCTTTGCCCTAAACACAGGAATTTGTATACAGTGGAACCTCATTCCATTGTTCCCGTTACCGTCATTTTCCCGCATGTATCGTCTGCCTTATTTGGTCCTGAAATTAGCCCCATATAAATAACACTATTTTTTCCCGCCTCCATCATTCCTCGAACTGTCGTTTTCCCGCATCAGTCGTTGAAAAATCACGGTCCTGACGCAACATTTTCCCGCATTGATAGTTTTTTTAAAATTTGAAGCGATGGTTTAGTGCGCTGCGCACGCGTGTATTGCTTTCGTAGTGCTTTCTTAGAGTCTTGTCATGGCGGGAAAAACAGTAAAGACAGACTTACTGTTTTACTTTGTGTTAACAGTGATGGAAGTGACAAACAAGTGCCGATTGTTATCGGAAAATCTCCGAAACCATGATGTTTCAAGAATGTAAAAAAATTACCCGCCAAATTGAACGATAAAGCGTGGCTGACCACAAACATTTTTTCTTCATTTCTGCGTTCATTAGACGCAAGTATGGGTGCGCAAAACAGGAACATTCTCCTCTTTGTGGACAACTGTGCCGCACACCCAAAGGATACATCGTTTCTAAGAAATGTAAAAGTCATACGGTACCCGGCAAATTGCACAAGTGTGCTCCAGCCCCTTGATTTAGGGGTGATAAAGAGTTATAAGCAGCTTTATAGAAAACGCCTCGTGCAAACAGCTGTTTGCTTAATGGATGCAGGCAAAGATACGAAAAAGAAGATAAACGTGTTGGAAGCTTTGCACTACACTGTGGCAGCCTTGCAACAAGTAACCCAGCAGACAATCGAAAATTGTTTTCGGAAAGCTGGTTTACGTGCAGGGACAATCTTCAGGTGATAGAGACGTCGTATTGACCAACGATGACGACGATTTCCGCCAAGACTGGGAAAAGTTCAGTGGCATGAACAAAGATAAATTCGAGGACTATGTCTCTGTGGACAGTCACGTGGCAACCTGTGGTGTAGAAACAGTGCAGGAGCTGTGCATGAGCCTCGTGGCGTCCGGGAGTGTGGAGGGGGAAGAAGGAGAAGAAGAAGCTGGCGAACCCTAAGTTGTGCCGAGCTTTGCTGAGACGCATGAAGCGCTGATGAAAGTAAAATCTTTGTTTTATGCGCACAGCACGAGTGACAGTGATCGTGAAAGTGTTCTAGGCCTTGAAAAATCGTACTTTGAATTGAGGAGTAAAGTTTGCTCAAAACAAACGTCAATGAAAGATTTTCTCAGCAAGAAGTAATAATTATCATTAATTTGTTCTTATCTATAATTTTTAATGGTTTCCCGCTACTATCATTTTCCCGTATGTATCGTTTTTGTTTTGCATCCCCCTGAAAAACGATGGATAGAGGTTTCACTGTACTTTTTAATCCAGTTGAATCAAAATATGTTTAATTTGTAATTCAGAACTATATTGCAGTCCTTTAATTACTAAAAGTTGAATAATTTGAAATACAGTGTGTCCACAAAGTCCCTTCGGGGTTTTGAAAAATTGTGGCGCGCAAACAAATTGAGCTAGCCACATGCGGTTTGCGGCAGATTACAGTGATACTCTGGAAGTTTTTTACTGACCTCAGTAGACCTCGATGTGGGCTCCCATGGTAGCACGGAGAACGTCCAGACGATATTCGAGCTCTTGCCATGTTCTGTGGAGCATCCTCAGTAGTAACCATGTCGCATTGGGACTCATCGCTATCACTGTCCATAATCAGCTCTGATATCTGACTTGGATTCAGCAGGCAAGCCCTCTTGTACACGGGTTCCAAAGGCTGTTCCTTCTGCATGGCTGTGCAATGTGTACTGAGTATGTAAAATTTTCCTTTCATCTGCCCTAGCCCTACTGCCCACATAAATTGCACACATGTTTTGAGACATGAAATCTGAAGTGTTTGTAAGCTGACAGAAGGGCTCAGTTTTTGGAATGTAGGCTATGTCAGACGTAGTTTGTATTACAGTTTATCGCCTCTGCTTATATCTGGGTAACCCTACACACAGCTGTCGAATGGCAGAAGTCTAATAGTTCACGCTGTATGCCTGCATGTACAGACAAAGACAAAGAAACAGATTTTCCAGCCTTGCAACATCTGCGTTCACATATGTGAACATTTGTCGTTTAAAGGTTAATGTGGCCTTGGTCAAAGTTTGTCAGAGATGAATATCTAGCTTTTCCGGAACTTAGTATCATCAGCTCAGAAGTTTCCACCTTGCCTCACCTTCAGCGGTTATTTTTATATTTATGTAATTAAGGCAGTAAAGTAGTTACACAGGTTGTTGCAATGGCTCTCAACTGTAAAAATTATCATGTGTCATGTCCACATGTGGTTTGTTCAGTGTCTCAGCCCTCATCTCTGGTAACTTGCAGACACGAGAGGAGCTGCGTGATGCCCTGGACAGTGAGATTCGCACATTTGCATCTGACCGGGACCTAGCAGGCAACGCCCTGATTGCATGGAATCACCATGAATTTGAAGTGCAGTACCAGTGCCTTGCAGATGAAGTGCGCATCGGCGACTATTACCTGCGGCTCCTCCTGGAGAAAGAAGACTGTCCAGACTCACCAATACGCCGATCGTATGAGTTCTTTAATGACTTGTACCACCGGTTTCTTTTAACAACCAAACCAGAGATGAAGTGTATGTGTCTGCAGGCAATGGCTATTGTGTATGGACGACATCATGAAGACATTGGTCCCTTCAGTGATACTAAATACATTGTTGGCATGTTGGACAGGGTGAGTGTTCCACAATTTGGATGCTTAACTGAATTTCATAGTGACACACTTCATCAATGCCTCTCCCAGTCTTGTTGTATAGCAAAGACAAGGGGTTTATGGCGGTACTCACAATTTATAAAACCATCTGACTCCTTATTAAATTAAATTTTTCAGACTAACTGATGCACTTGTGCATCAGTTGGTCTGAAAAAAAAAAAATTTGATTTAATATGACGAAGATGCACAGTGTCAACAATGTGAAATTCATCTGACTCCTGTTGCACAGCTATCAACACAAGCTTTTGTGACATAAATGTTTTGACCTACATGAGGTCATCATCATTGTTTCTGTCAACGCTTATATCAGCTTCATGTGGTCAGTATGGGTTTTTCTACCATGTATTTTAAAACAGTTTTAAATTGTCATAATTAATATTATGAAGAGGCAGTAAACCAGCAAGTATGGTGAAAAGCGACTGAGAAACGATGATGGGTGTAACACTGGAAAACTGTTATAGATGGATGGACGGACATACAGACAGACAGACAGACAATTAATATGATATAATGGAAAGTATTGAAATTATTTGGTAAACCAGATTGCCTACCTGGATATTGAATGAGATTAATTACATGCTTATGGTATGTATGATATTTGCCCAAATATAAGGTGAGAATCTTTATCCTAGTTCATCAACAGAAAAATATGGGTGGGGAAGGGTCACCTTATAATCACACACAAAGTTAAACATGTTCTGTGTAGATGTGTTCCTGAAATTTGAAGTTGCATTATTTGGATTAATACATTGTATCTTTAATGCCCTGAATTTTTTCATGTATTATAGTTGAAACATGTACATCAAGAAGCCTTCTATTTTGACAGATGTGAAATACAAGCTAGTTAGTTTTAAAAATTGTATCATTAAAAGCTGCTGTTGTGAAAACTTCTGAGATGATACTCAGCTGTGCATACATCCTGAGCCATGCCACAGGGTCAGGCACATGCTGAATAATGCTGGGGAAAGCTTCTGTAAAGTGAAGAAGGAGGTGACAGGGTAAATGGAAATAGGTCTTGGATAATTAGATTGAGAAGATAGGAAGTTGGTAGAAATGACTCAGGATTGTGTCCAGCCTTGGTCTTTGATATACAGTGTTGAACCTTTGGCTTCTACTACTAGAAGGTTGGTGAGTTACTTATAAAGTTTATTGAATGGTTATGGATTTATCTGTTGGTGATGTAATTCTAGTTGTTTGGTTGTTTGGTCCTTGATTGGACTCTGTGCTGAGCCAGTTTGGTCCATTTCATGTTTTTTGAGATTTGTGAAGACAACAAACAGGTACCTTAATGGACTGATTTAAATTTCTGGAACACCTGCTATCATATCTTGCTTTCTGTTACAAAGTGCATAGACAAGATGGAACGTGACCGCTTGGTCCTCTTCATAAACAAGCTGATCCTGCATCGCCGCAATGTGAAGGACTTAATGGATGCTGGTGGTGTACGGCTGCTGGTGGACTTGTTGACTCTTGCTCATTTACACACATCCAGGTATGCAGGGCTCTGTGATAGAGGCATTGCTGTTCATCTGCTCATATAATCTTTTGATAATTGTTTAACAAGTGAAACATCACGAACATGTAACGGGACTTTTTCCATTATCAGTAAACACAAGCAGCACTGACAACGTTTCGAAAGCAGTCTGCTTTCATCTTCAGGTGAAAACACTAATCCAAACAGTAACAAACTGAACTAAAACTAGCAAGTTATCATGAATCACATGTGAGAAACATCAAACATGTACCTCAGATATAAAATACAGTCTGTCTGTTACTGTATTTTATATTTGAGGTACATGTTTGATGTTTCTCACATGTGATTCACGATGACTTGTTAGTTTTAGTTTAGTCAATTATTGTTTGGATTAGTATTTTCACGTGAAGCTGATAGCAGGCTGCCTTTGAAACGTTATGAGTGTTGCTTGTGTTTAGTGATAATGGAAAAAGTCCTGTTACATATTAGTGATGTTTCACATTGCTGTTCATGTTTACGATATGTTTCTCTGATACAGTATTTTGCTTCCAGGGCTGTGATACCAACCCAGAGTAATGTGATTGAGGCTGGTCCAGACATGATGAGGGAGAGTGAGGGAGAGTGGCATTACAGTTGTTCAGGGAGAGGAGAGGTCCAGTCAGTTTCCAGGAGGTTGGATGTGTTTATGTTGTGCCAAGTAGTGGGCTTAGCCTTTGGAAAGCCTGATGGGTGATCAGAAAGTTTGAATTGTGTGATTTGTAAACTTTCCTTTCTCTACATATTTCCACTGAACACACACTTCTGTCATACTGTGTTATGAAATTTTCTGCCCCATCTCTGTTGAAGTCAGTGTTTATTGAAGTACCATTCAGTGGTTTTTCCATGTCGTTAGTTATAACCTTCTAAATGGGTTAGAAATGACTGAAGGAATATCTGGGAGGCCATATGTTTAAAATTGAAGACAGTATAGGAACAGTAAATTAATAAAAACTTGAGGATGTATAATTTTATCTGTATAGTTTATTAGATACTGTTTTTGGCAAAAGTTGTAATTATGTCATTTAGCTCTGAGTCCCTTATGTAGCCAAAAAGTTATAACGTTTTTTCTGTAATTTCTATATCCCATGTTTCACTGTCATATGATACAGTTGGTTGGAGAGAGCTGTTAAATTTTTGTTTGTATGCTTTTAAACTAACAGTGGTTTGAAAATTTGTTTTATGAAGCTCAGAATTTTGATGTCAATGTTTTTATGTTTTCTGACTCATGAAGAACAAGACACAGCTTCTCACATCAATATAAATCATACTACTGGGAAGTGTAAAAACGGATGGAGAGAAAAAAGAATATGTACCATGTTGTACTATGAAGGGGGCAGTGAGATAGCTTGGTTTGGGTTGGGAATTCGGGAATTGAGAGGATTGAGGAGGGGAGTGGAAAAGCAACATGTCCCATATGTAGAGAGGAAGAGAATGACATTCATTGGCTTCTGAAATGTACAAAAATTCAAAGATGGAGAGAAAAATATATGAATGGTTGGTGATTATATATAAATGGGGAGACAGCATGTAAGAAATAAATTTGTTGCTCTATGATTATATAACTGAGAAGCTTAGGAAAAATTTTTTATGTAAGGTAAAAGGTAAGTAGGGAAAACAGAGAAAATAGTACAATGGTTTGAGGAAGAGAATAGAGAACTATTGTAATAATAGCTGGTAAGTTTAACTACCATATTGTAAAGGATACTGATCATATGACTTAATGTAAGGGCTCTGTACTGCAGAAATCCTGGTACTAGCAGTTACAGCCCTTTAGTACACATGCTTGACACTCGACAAATAAATATTTATCTTAGGGTATCTACAGATCTTAGCAAACATGTCTGGCCTGTAGCTTACTGTCTTTAGAACTATTATGTTAGTTTGATGTAGGAAATGTTAATACTAAGGTGGAGCTCTTGTTTTACTGTCTGTCAGATACGCAATCTCTGGGCGTCCAATGTACTCACAGCCAAGACAAAGTGTTGGGCTCAGGGAATGGATGGGTGGCGCACATTGCAGCAGGTGCCCCAGCTGAAATGGTGTCTCATGGCAAAGGGAACACCAGTGATGAATGAAAGTGAACTTGCCACACTCATCCTGAACATACTTATCCAGATGTGCCAGTACTTCCCTAGCAGGTAAACCATTCATGTTGGATGACAGCCAGCTACCTAACCAGTTAATTTTTTTGTGAGTTTTGAGGTTCTCACAGTGGTGTTACTGTAGATTCAAGTCCTCTGAGATGTTGCCTCTTTCCCCCTCCCCCTCTCCAATGGCTTGACAGCCCCTTGGGGGCCTAGGCCGCCTCATTTTTCAAGGCTTTATGATCACACTCTTTAGACACCACATTCGGTAGGACTCCTCTGGACGAGGGACCAGCTCGTCGCAGAGACCTCTACCTGACAACACACAACACTCACAAGAGACAGACATCCATGCCCCTGGTGGGATTCGAACCCACAATACTAGTAAGCGAGCAGCCGCAGACCCACGCCTTAGACCGCACGGCCACTGGGATCGGTGATGTTGCCTCTTGTTAACTATAATCATTCAAAATGTCAATAACTGTAAACCAGTTGACGTGGCACAACATCCCAGAAGACTTGAATCTACAGCAGATTTGTTCTTCAGCATTCACATTTTGTGCATTTCTGCTACCAGTGATGCGATGCAATCAGATAAGCATGAAGTCAGTCAAGTCTAACTGCACATTACAGGGATTTAGGAAAAAATTAGCACAGATGAATCTTTGAACTAGTTCATTAAAAAGCAGCAAGTAGCAAGGAGTTGTTAGAATGTGGTGTGTGGCTTAAAACTGAAAGGTGTGTGGTGTGAGTGTGTGGACTAGATTTGCCTATCTGAGGACAGGGACCAGTGGCAGACCCTGGTGAACTCGGTGGTGAACCTTTGGATTCCATAAAAGGCAGCAAATTTGACCAGCTGAGCAACTGTTAGGTTCTCAAGAAGGACTGTGCTTTATGGAATACATACGTGACAAACAATTATTTAATCTGACCATTAGTGGCTTGTCCCAGAATATGAGAAACATGTTGCCCCAGGTGCAAGGATCTATGTCATGTCCAGAAACCAATTGTTAGGTTGCTACAGTTCTAGCCTTTCAGATATTGTATATATCCACAGAGATACTGATGATGCCATCATACGACCACTCCCACGAGTCAAACGCCTGCTGTCTGATTCTGTGTGCTTGCCACATGTGGTTCAGTTGTTGCTGACCTTTGATCCAGTGCTGGTGGAGAAAGTGGCAACTCTGCTGTGTGAGGTGATGAGAGACAATCCAAACATCTCCACGCTGTACCTCACAGGTGTATTCTACTTCATTCTCATGTACACTGGGTCTAATGTTCTGCCTGTGGCCCGCTTCCTACAGTTGACACACACCAAGCAGGCCTTGAAAGGGAGTGATGTAAGTGGAACAGTGCAAATAATAGTGTACAGGTCATACTGCAGTGTAACTGTACACCAGTAGGCCTTGAAGGGGAATGATGTGTGTGGGATGGTGTACATAATTGTGTACTGGTCACGTTGCAGTGTAACTGTACACCAAGTAGGCCTTGAAGGGGAATGATGTGAGTGAGTTGGTGTACATAATTGTGTACTGGTCACATTGCAGTGTAACTGTACACCAAGTAGGCCTTGAAGGGGAATGATGTGAGTGAGTTGGTGTACATAATTGTGTACTGGTCACATTGCAGTGTAACTGTACACCAAGTAGGCCTTGAAGGGGAATGATGTGAGTGGGATGGTGTACATAATTGTGTACTGGTCACATTGCAGTGTAACTGTACACCAAGTAGGCCTTGAAGGGGAATTATGTGAGTGGGATGGTGTACATAATTGTGTACAGGTCATACTGCAGTGTAACTATACACCAGTAGGCCTTGAAGGGGAATGATGTGTGTGGGATGGTGTACTGGTCACATTGCAGTGTAACTGTACACCAAGTAGGCCTTGAAGGGAAATCATGTGAGTGAGTTGGTGTACATAATTGTGTACTGGTCACATTGCAGTGTAACTGTACACCAAGTAGGCCTTGAAGGGGAATGATGTGAGTGGGATGGTGTACGTAATTGTGTACTGGTCACATTGCAGTGTAACTGTACACCAAGTAGGCCTTGAAGGGGAATTATGTGAGTGGGATGGTGTACACAATAGTGTACTGGTCACGTTTCAATGTAACTCTCAATCAACAGTTGCTCTAACTTGTCAGTGGTGTTTCCACCTTTAGAGTCTTGATTCAGCTTCTGTCGCTGATAAAAACCTTATGTGACTACTGCTGCTTTTGTTAGATTTCAAGGCTGTAAATACGTAAATGGACCCAGTCATTGAAGCCATCATTTGCTAAAGATGTTCTGGACATTGGTCAAAGGACAGACAGGAGAAACAAAATACTTGATCTGTAGTTTCTGAATATAGTAACCATTGACATGGAACAAGTTTGTTGTTTGCAAGTTTATGGAAATAATTGCCACCTGAGAAATGTGAACCGTTTTCATCTTAGGTTGATTAATAAGCTGAACTGTCTTTGGGCCATAAAGAATTAGGTGGTCTGTAATTTTACTGTCACATGTTTTGGGCCATAATGCTGGATCAGATAAAAGTTTATCATGGGTGTTTGGGGGATTTGAATGTCATAAAGAAATTCTGAAAAGTCAGACTGAAATTCTAAATCCTCTTTTATACTGTACTCAGTACTAGTTACTCCCAGTGTAAAGCAGTTAATACAAGATATAGAAGTTGAAGTTCTATCTTGTTTACACATCATGCTTAGTACATTTTGATGTATAATATATATGCAGATTTATAGATTTTTTTACATTCTTCAAATTCATGCTTCTTCTCCTCTTCTCTTTGTGTATTCAGCACTGATTGTTTCTTTTAACACATTTTGGGACATTTTTAATTTTTAGGATCACACTGAAATATGTGAAAAAAAAAGAGACTGACTGGTCACCAAGAAAACAGAATGTAAGTCACTAATAAGAGAGGCGAAAGAGAGGGTCACTGGTCACACAACATTGTTCCTACACTTTTATATCAAATTAAATTCATTAAATGTGCAAAACAGAGCACCTAGCACTGAACCATCTTGATTAATAGAATTGAATTCAAGTTACAATTTCTGAGGTCCTGAGTAGCTGCTGTGCAGTTTAAATGACTGTGAAAATTAAACTGAATGCCAGGCTCCATGGAATCAAACAATGGCACAGATCTTTCATTACCACAAATTTCAGTAATCGAACTGCTTTGAACACAAACTGACAACTACCACTACAGAACAGATACTCAACACCTCATTTGATTTCTAAATTCCCATAGATATTTGTCAAAGCTGTGACTGTTATTTTTTGTGGCAGTGAGTTATGTAATACAAGAAGGAAATGAGTTTTCAAAGAAGTGAACGCCTGGCGGTTCTTTCACAGTGCACCACCCCCCTTTGCTCTGGCTCAAAGGTAGTACAAGTAAACAATGTCTCCCAGAGGTTCAAGAATTACAAATTTAATAATTAACAAAGAAGGCACACAATATAGAATGACAACGTGTGCTCACTCTGTGACTAATCAGAACTCAGCTTACCCTTCTTACACATGACCCCACACAAATACAACCTGGGCAACACCATGATATTAATAATACATAATTAAATAATCATAAAATCATATCAAGCCAAAATAGAAACCAAACCACGACGTCACCCCAGGGGCCGGACTGATGTTGCTTCTGGGAAGACCGAAACTGAATTTGGTAGTAGCTGCCGGAACAGAATTTTGGCTGTAGTGCTCTCTTCGGCAACCAGTACCAGTCTGACAAGCTCAGGTCAAACTCGTAAGGGGAAGGAAGGAAGTTGGGAAGGGGGAGGTAAGATAGCAGATGACGGGGAAAGCAGGTATGGTGACGTGGAGACCTTGCTATGTTACGTAGCCATGGCACAACAGTCAAAAGTGTATGTGAAACCTTATTCTGACCATCTCCAAAGATATTGTTATTGTTTGGAAGTTGTGTATAGCACTGCAAGACCCAAGCTTGTGAACAGGGAAATGTGGCCACACCACTCAATTGCCTCTATGGCCAGTCCTGACACCAAGCAGACCTCGAAAGGGAGTGATGTAAGTGGGACGTTACATGTAATTGTGTACGTGTCGCATTGCAGTACACAAAGCAGGCCTTTAAAGGGAGTGATGTAAGTGGGGCAGTATGCATACATGTGTACAGGTCACATTACAGTGTGGGCAGGCAGGAGGATGGGTGGGTGGACACGCACACAGTTAAGTTTAAAGTTGAAATAGTAACTTGTATTTTAATGTGTAGCAATGAAATATTGCATTACTCTTTTCAAGACTTGAATATTAGGTTAACATCCAACTGCTGTCTTGACATGTTGACCTTCACAAAATGTGATACTGTAGAGTGCCACGGCCCTTTTTGTAGAGTGCCACGGCCCTTTTTATATGCAGTTGTTCCTTGCTTGGTGTGGATTTACACAATAAGGTTTTGACTGCAGATTGGTTTGCGTGCTTTTACACAGGGAATCGTGGCCAGGTGCTGCATCAGGTACTTTGTATAGAGAAACGTACACATCTGTAGTGACTCCCAGTGCTTTAGAATAGTCAGTTTACTTTCCCATTGTATTTCTACTTCAAGTGCCCTTGTATCTAAAAGGCTAATGCTTGCTATTATGCTATTATGTTAGCGGATTTGGTGGTCATGATTAAGGGAAGAAGGTGGCATAAATATGTGGCAGTGGAGTGTATTGTTGAGTCAGTACTAGAGTGTCTTCCCCTGCTCAAAAGCTCATAGCATACCTCTACATAGCAGTATCAATGTACTGTCATTGCATGCTGTAATTCTGTCAAGTTGAGTATTTTAGTATAAATACAGCTGTCCTGTCAGAACAAGTTATTGAGGTTGCATGTTTTTGAAGAAGCTTGTGTTTATATAATAAACTGTTACATGTACACAGACGCTATTTTCTCAATAGATTTTTTGATTGAAATTTAATAACAATGTTGAAAACCACAACAGTTACCCCATTTAAATTTCAGTTGGTTTTATGCTGGTATGAAACACATTTTATTGTGAAAGTGCTTGTTCATTATTTTTCCTCATTCCGTTATCTAGTTTTTCTGTAACGTTCAGCAGGGATTAACTGTAGTGTATGCGCAATGACTGTGGGATGGTGGTGTTGAGTTTTGGCTGCACTGAACTTAACTGACATGTGCCATGTTGTGTTTGTTCACAGAGCCTTCTGTCAGAAATCATGCAGAGGAGTGTATTGGGACAGCTTCTGCCAGAAGCAATGGTGAATTATTTGGAGAACCACGGGGCAGAGAAGTTTGCGCAGATCTTTCTAGGAGAGTTTGATACACCTGAGGCTATTTGGAATGCAGAAATGAGGCAAGTCCCATGTAGAGTCAAGTCTGTTTGCATCACTGATATGAGGTATAGTTTCCTGTTGTGGGTGTTACAGAATCTGTACATCTGTTTAAGGTTCTTCCTAACTCGTTCCTCGGAGGAATACTTTTAAGGTTTGGTGGGAGGGTAGTGAATTTGAACAGAACTCATTCTTTCATGGTTACCATTTCACGTTTTTCTGTGTACAGTCTGTTATTTGTGTTACATGCTGTCTCATGAAACCCACTTCAGCTAATATGAAGGTTGCCCAGAAAGTTTTACAACACAATTTTTTTTATTGGTAGTAATCTATTATATAATTCTCTGAACATACACGTGGATAACTAGATGGACATTCAAATTTAACCGCAGAAGAAATTTCTGACTTTTCCTGTTGATTTTGACTGAAGTGTAGAAAGTGTTGCAAAACTTTTTGGGCAACCCTCATATTAACCTCTACTGACACTGCAGTGTGCAATTAAATGGCATGTGTGAGTGGTTTTACTGGCTGAGCATTGCATTTTTCCAAATGCCACTACTTCAAAGTTACAGTCTGGCTACCATGTGATACTGGGGGATTTTAAATACCATATTCTCAGCTGATAAAGGTTAATCTTCTGTCATCATCCCACAGTCCATGTATCCATGTTGTATCATAACATTGGTCATTGTGAGATTAGACGTTTTTACAGTGGTATTGCTGAAGATTCTGGTCTTCTGGGATGCAGCACTATGTTGTTGGGTGAGCGGTTGGTACGCTTATCCCTTGAAGATGAAAGCATTGTGCTCCTTCAAAGCATCAGGAACCACTCACCCAATGACACAGCATTACATCCCAGAAGATCAGAATCCTCAACGTTGGTCAAGTGTCTGCTGTGCATGTTTTAAATCATTTGTGTCTTGAGACTACCAATCATATAAAAAATTGTATGTGACACCGAGGATCGGGATGTAAGTTATGGCTTCTACACTAGAGTTTTAACCTTTTTAAAGACCTGTGTTCACGTGTGTGAACACATGTAAGAAAACAGCCATAGATATTCATTTCGTATATTCAGGCAAGAATGAAGCATACTGCATTTTAAAGACATGCTGCATAATCTTTGTTTTATTTTTGACCAGCTGGTTTCATAATTTTATCTTTTCCTGTTCAAATGAAATGTTTTTCATAAAGCATGCACTGAAATTTAAATAACCATCCCAGTAGGATGAAGGTTAATGTGTGGGGTTTCAGCCTTTTGTGACTGCTTTTGATGAATTTGGATGAGACAATGTGGCTGGCGAGTCAGCTTCACCCACTCTCCTGCTATTGCACAGATCACTGTCAGCTCAGACAAGCTCCGTCTTTCATTAAGTGAGGTTTATTGCTTTTTATGCTTATGGAATGAGGCTGTCATGGAATCATTTTATTATTTTATGCTTCCAAAAAGTGTTTGTGTATTATAAAAAGATAAATATTATTGCTTCCCCCCCCCCCCCTTGAGGTTATTTCGTATTTGTGTTACTGGTTTTTGGAACCAATGAGGCATCTTACATTGAAAGTGGGTTTAGATGTTAAATGTGTATGATGATTGTATGTCTCAAATAATCATAGATACCTAGACCCTGTATCCATGTCTTCTTCCCCTTGTTAAAACATTTTGCATGGTATATAATTAAATTGTTCTAGTGAGCAAAAGATGCTGGGTGTTTGTGCATCAGTCTTATTTTTATTGACTTGGCCAGGATAGCATAGTTGGTACAGCGACTCATTACAGGCTGGATGGTCCAGGGATCAAATTCCGGTGAGGGTGAGATTTTCTGCACCCATCCAGACCAGCCCTGGAGCCCACCCAGCCTTCTATACAATGGGTACTAGGTCTCTATCCCATGGGTGAATTGGCCGGGGAATGGCATTAACCACCCACCCCCATCTGGCGCCGAGGTTAAAGAAAGAGTGGTGCTATACCTCTACTCCCCCTCTGGGTCTTCATGACCTATTCTAGGGTGAACCTTTACCCTTTTTTTTTTACCTTATATTGCAGGAGAATGCTGATAGAGAAGTTGGCAGCACACATAGCAGAATTTAGTCCACGACTCCGAAGCAACACACGGGCTCCTTATCAATATTGTGCAATACCAGTTGTCCGCTACCCACAACTGGCTGAGGAACTGTTCTGCAACATTTTCTACTTGCGTCACCTGTGTGACACCACTCGCTTCCCAGATTGGCCAATCAGTGATCCTGTGAGTAGACTGCTGCTGCCGTTGCTGCTGCTACTACAGCAACAACAACAACAACATACTACTACTACTACTACTACTACTACTACTACTACTACTACTACCACCACCACCACCAACACCACCACCACCACCACCAGTACAGATGCTAACAAAACTTTTTGTATGTTAATTATAGGGAACTCTGTACAGTCATCTTCAACAACGGTGGGTTATTTTATGACAAAGATTTCTCCATTCCTCTCAGTTGTTCCATAATAGCTTTGCTTTAAATTAATTTTAGATTATGATAACTTGTAGCCTGAAAAGTGGTTACCATTAAGGAGGAACTTGCTACCTTTATCTTCAGCAGATTTGACCGTGGAGGCAGTATGTTCCTCTGAAATGGTGGTAACGATGTAACAGGCTACATAACCAAGAAGACCAAAACCATCTGATTCTTTGTCTACACAGTTGTCACTCATTCCGTGCTTTAGTTTCGAAACTGTGAGAGATGCTGTTGTCATCCGAACCACTGTATCCCTAACATATCTGATTTTGCTTATAGTGCTATTTTCAGCCCTTGCCTCTTGCTCTCAATTCAGATCTTTCTTCATGCCCTCGTTTTAGGTCTGCCTCACACACTTATTTCTGATGATGCCTCATACCGTCATTTTAGATTTGCCAGATGCTGTCATTTCAGATTGTGCTTAATGCCCTCATTTTAGATCTCACCACATGCCCTCTTTTCAGATCTTGCCTTGTGTTTCTTTCACATCTGGCCTTGTGTCTTCCCAATCTTGCCTCATGCTCACATTTCAAACATCACCACATGTCCTTTCAGATCTCTCCTTTCAGATTTTTCCTCATGCTGTCATTTCAAATCTTGCCTCATGCCCTTCTTTCATGTCTTGTACCCTCCTTTCAGATCTTGCTTCATGCCCTATCAGATCTCATGACATGCCCTCCTTTCAGGTCCGACCACCTTCTTTTAGATCTTGCCTTGTGCCCTCCTCACAGGTCTTGACTCCTGCCTTCCTTTCACATCTTCCTACATGGGCCCCCTCAGATCATACCTCATGCCCCCCTTTCATTTCTTGCCTCATGCCTTCTTTTCAGTTCATGTCACTTCTTTTCTGGCCAGTACATTTTTGTTATTATTAGCATCCTTCCAAATGTTAGGCCCAGTTTTCTTCTTACAGATGAGAACATTACATATTTCTTTGTCTTCCAAACGATCATCTTTCACTAGCTTAATGTTTTATGATGTATTTACAAGAGATTCTACAAGATCCAAGGCTGGCACAAAGGTATTTGGTGCCCTAGATGGGCCCTTGGTTGTATGTGCCCTAGTAAGTTTTCATAAGCAAATGTAGGAACTCCACTACTTAAAAAAAAACATTGTTTAATAACATTTATATGTTAATGTTTTGGTTGCATAACTTTATATATGTAACCAGTTTGTCATTACAATAACTCATTCAAGGAGACATCAATGAAATGCTGTTTGTTGGTAAGCATCATTTTGCGGTAAGCCACGAAAAGAAAATAAACATATTTTCAGTATGTAGCTGTCACCTTTGACATACTGTTACATTTTTATTAGGATTGTAATCAGAGGCCAGCCCAACTAAACAATCTTAGACGTTCTTTAATATGTGTACTAATATGCTATATTAACAGTCCTTTCATGTTTAACAAAATTACAGTTAAACCCTCTTAAGACATATCTGGAACATTTCAACAAATTAGGCTTATAAAGTGGGGAAACATCTTAAAAGGGTAAGCCTGAAAACTGTATTATTTTGTAATTCTGTACTGAAATTGCCATTCCCTTTACTTGAATTTTATTCCTTATAAATTCTGCATTAAATGATTCATTTTCACCATGAAACCACCTTTCAAGTCTTGACTTCTTTCCTGATTTTGACACGTTCTTGAACACAAGACAGGATTTCTTCACACGCACAACTGGTAGAGGAAGAGCCCATGCTTGCCAGTACTATTCCACAAATTGCAGTGCCACCTGAATATATTTTGAGGTTTTCATCTTTTTCTGCCCCTGTTCACTTACAGGCTGAGTACTGTTTCTTGTGCTTAAGTTTACACAGAAGTGTGACGTTCTTAAGTGATTATTTTGCAGGGCAAATTTTAAATAGCACCCACCATGTTTATAATTCCAAATTTTCTTATATTTTGAGAGCACCTTATATTTTAGGCTGGTTTTAACTGGTAACCATGCTGATCACATGTTCAACAATTAGTAGCTGTACAGGACAAACAATTAGTGGCTGTACAGGACAAAAACTGTTCACACATAAGGAATTTTAAGTTGACAATATTTGTAAATTTTGCAATCTTCAAATTATTGGAATTAAAGTAAAACAGCCACAAAATTCTCCATTAACCTGATGCTCATTCATGTTGTATGTAACACATGCACCATGACATTGCATCACACTGCATGAAATGCACGTGTGGAAATTGATGGCCCCACAGTCGGAATGTTATGTCACTTCCCACGGCATATTTCCACAGGTTAACGTTGAGTTGGTTATCCATGCCTCTGATCCTTGGTGGAAACAACCTTGGAGATCAACCTTTACAAACTGAGAGTGTTATTTAGTCATTATATGTTGGGAACAAATTGACTGAATGGGAAATTGTGTAAGATTCTGATGCAAAAAAGTACAGAATGGGTGGAAAACTCATTGCATCATGAAATGTGTTAATTATGTTGAGAACTTTTGGTACTAAATTGGTCTGACTTCATAGATGTGTGAACTTCTTAAGTGGGGACATCTGAAGCAGGTTCACTGTATATCAGCCTATTTTCTAATAACAGATTAGAACATTACAGAATTGTAAGTAATTGGTAGTATTTTTATTATTTATTTGGAATCTTTTAGTGTATGTGACTGAGATAAGCATATATTACATCTGACGAGTGGTAAGGACTGACTCCCATTATGGATCCGCTCATGGTCCGCTGATGGTTAGGGAAAATATTCTTTACCTGTATTTAAATGCATCTCTTTGTGACCATACCATGACTGGAACATGGTCACTAGTGAGGACACTCCTATTCAAACAGTGAAGCATAGTTAACCAGCTATTGACTGGAACATGACTGTTCTAGTAGTCTGAATCTTACCAAAAAAGTTTGGCAAGTTTAGTAAAAGCTGTGGTTGGAATCAAAATTTAGAAATTCTGCTATATTGTGTAAACCAAAATAGGCTATGCATTCATCTGCCAGACCACAGTAGGAATTTCTGGGACAGACTGGCAAAAAAGAAAACAACAGGAAGCATAATATGTAAATAAAGAAATAAATAAAACTGGGATTTTCTTCTGGCAACTTCTGCTGTTTTAAAAATTAAACCTTGTTGTTGATAAATATTGTCTCCAGTTATTTTATATCTACATGAAAACATGTCCTCTTTCCTGGACTGGTTTCCCCCATAAGTGTAACTTGAAGGGGTTTAGGGGAGGGGGGGGGGCAAATCCCCCCCCCCCAATATTTTTTCAACCTCAGAACAGTTTTGTTTTGCTACTGAGTTGAAGGGGGGCAAATAAAGAAAATTGGGGTGAGAGTGGGGGAAAGGGGTTTATGTATATTAAGGACTGGGTCATACCAATCTTCCACCTCTTTCTAACTTGACTCCTAAATTTACTCGTAATATCCACGTTGATTTGCCCCCCCCCCCCCCTCCCCCCCACCGCTCCAGTGTTATTAGCCAAGTTATGCCTATGGTTCCCCCTGATGTTGACATCATTGGCAACTTCTTGGTTTGCCTAGTGTTTAGTGCCAGCCCTGACCACCCCCATATGTTTAGCATGTTTTCTAATATTTATTCTGTAACATTGTATAAAGTAAGTTCTTGCTGAAATTCCAAATTTTGTAATTTGTTCATTCCTTTATGACTAGTTGATATGCTTGTCCTCCCATATCTCACAGCTTCACAGCAGATGTATCACCTTGAAAGGGCACCTGCATGTTGGTTGTGAGATTTAGTTTTTGTACAAACCCTCAACCACTGTAGTAATGACAGGTGGCTTGATACGGGCAAATCAGTAATGGGCAATCTTGTGGGAGATACATGAACAACCAAGCAACCAACCAGCCAAGCAATAAACAAACCAAAGAACCAAACTCATACATATATATATATATATATATATATATATAGACACACAGAATGTGTTTGCATGTGTCTGTGGATAGCTGAGGAGCCTTAATACTGCATGCTACAACAACAGCTGAAGGAGTTACACCTTGTGTATAAATTATAGTCCTCGGCTAAGGTGCAGGTTCAGTAATGTATCATTCTGATAAATAGTGTTTTGGGAAGTCACTGTTACTCAGTTGACACTTCACAAAACATTAGAACTGACTGTGAGTTCTAAATATAAATTTTGTGTTGATTGAGAGTGGCACAATGGTGCAGGTCACCTCTGTTTAGAGCCAGGTTACGAGTGTCAAACAAAGAAGATCCACCTGCATATTATACAGTAGGTCCAGTCTGGGACCTAAATTCCTATAAGACTGTCAGGTTGCAAGTAGTGCATGCCACTGCTCTGGTCTGCAAGCAACATGTAGGCAAGCAGAAAAAGAAAAGAACTGATAACTTTTCAAGGGCTGTCCAATGCCATAACAGAGTGAAACAGCTGGAATGTGCTTTCTTTATAATGAAATATTTTACTGCTCCCCTTATCGGTCCTTGTGATATGTGTTCCATGACCCTATAATAAAACGTCTGTCTGTCAAGTGTTTTAGGAATATGTTATTTCACATATCTTGGGAAGTCTGTGGGACAGATAATACCAGTTACGAGACAGTGGTGCCAAATATTAAAGGTATTGAAATTATTTCATGAACTGTACAAAATATATGTTATTTGCATGGGATATGGTTCCCTTCCCAGTCAACATTGCAGATTAAGAAATAAAATCTACTTGATGTCATTCAACATAAAAACTGGGAATCTGGATTCAAATTGCATCCAAAATCTCTGTACCAAAATACTTGCATATTGCTTTAGCAGCTGTAGTTGCTGAATAATCTGACACAAGGATGGAGTACAGATTGTACTGTCTTTGGGCGTTTTCAATAAGTCTGTGATATGGAAGTCACAGACAAATTGTTATGCATGATAGATTGTTACTGCCAGTTACCTGTCACATTGAAGTGTTCTGTGTTGCAGGTGAAATTGCTGAAGGATGTGCTTGATGCATGGAAGAAGGAAGTGGAGAGGAAGCCACCAGAAATGTCTGTGGATGATGCTTATGAGGTTCTGGGTTTGCAGCGTGGAGTGAAAAATGATGAGGCTACTGTCAGGAAAGCGTACTACCGTCTCGCACAGCAGTTCCACCCTGACAAGAATCCCGAGGGCAGGGTGAGTTTTCTCTGTTACTCTGTACAGGTGGAAGATCTGCCTAGGCCATGACGAAATCCAAAATGTTGTGGTAGGCTGCTCCATACAAATTAAGCATTGTGACTTTTCTGTGCTTTTCGTACAAAGTTTAATAAAACCATCATGTAATTGTGAGGCCATATGTATTCCCATGTTTCATGTTGCAAAAAAAAAATTAAAATAAGAATATATAAAACTATCATTAAACCAGTCGTAACTTATAGCAGTGAAGTTTGGACGATAACAGACAGAATAGCTTCTATCCTGATGACTTGGGAAAGGAAAATACTAAGGAAAATTTATGGTCCCAAGTGGGAAAATGGAGTTTCGCAAATTAGAACTAACTTGGAACTCCAAAATATATATAAGGACACTAATATTATATCAGATATTAAAACTAGAAGATTGGAGTGACTGGGCCATGTGGTTCGAATGGAGGATTTTAGATTACCAAAGATTTTGAATGCCAAACTGGATAACAAGTGGAAAATTGGTAGACCTAAATTAAGATGGTTTGATGATGTCCAAACTGATATAAGAACATTAGAAATTAAGAGATGGATGTGCAAAGCGCAAGGTAGACTAGAATGGGCAAGAACCCAAGGGAGGCTAAGGTCAAACTTAAAGGACCGTAATGCCATAGAAGAAGAAGAAGAAGAAGAAGAATTGTGAGGCCATATCTATTCCCATGTTTCATGTTTGAAATTAAGTGACAGATTTTGATGAAATATTTGTGTTTGGAATCTGCACTGAAAATTTTTGGTAGGGAATTTGGTTTTGGTCCATACTGGCACAGTACATCCCGTACTTTATACGAACCACAGATTAGTGTATCTTGCAGCTCGAATGGATTTTCAGTGTTTTTAAAACTGTCACTGTCTCCATCATCAGTCACCTGAGTCACGTCTGTAGAACTGAAAAAAAAATTTATACCATAAACTTAAAAGATTATGTAATTAGCAAGTGTGAAAATTAAGCCCTGTGAGACTGCTTGGAATTTTGTAAGGATCATGGTGTGACCCTGGGATCAGAATAGACTGCTTTTAATACCCTTTTGGAATATTAAGTCCCTGTATGCTTTTGCAGGACCGTTTTGAGAGTGTAAATAGAGCATATGACTTCCTCTGCAGCCGTAGCTCATGGGCCAGTCAGGGACCGAACCCTGATAACATTGTGTTAATACTGAGGACACAGAGCATCTTGTTCCATCGCTTCTCAGAAGGTGAGTTTGGAGTGTGACAATATTGATTTCAATTTTGGGGTATTCTTAGAAGTTTTATCACTATCATCCTTCTCAGAATTGAGTCCAGTTAAAGTGATACAGTTTTGTAAAACGGAACTATAATTTGCAAAATTTGAGGTTCTGACAGAGGTGCTGGAATATATGGGTGAGTCGTTCCCAGTGTTTTAAAGGATCTCTTCTTGGCAGCAGAAGTTGAAGGCACTATGATCCTTCAAACCATTGGGAACTTTTCACCCAACAACACAACAGTACATCTCAGAAGATTTGAGTCATGAGCTATAAGTTGTTCGTAAGCATTATGCGTTGTGTGCTGGCTTGCCTGACTTCATGGATGTATAACATCTACTATCTGGGAACAGGGTAGTGGTATGGGGATTAAAGAAGTGTGATTCTCAACTGATTGACTGCACACATGCTGTAGTACAATAATGTGACACAGATCAGTGATGTTGCTAACAGACTGGCTATATTTCAGAGTTGCATCCCTACAAGTATGCTGGCTACCCGCAGCTGATCAAGACCATAAAGCTCGAGTCTGCAGATGATCAGTTGTTTTCAAAATCTGCTCCTCTCTTGGCTGCTGCTAGCGAGTTGGCATATTACACAGTGCAGTGCTCTGCCCTGAATGCTGAGGAGCTGAGACGGGAGAGGGGACTTGAAGTGAGTGGCATTGCTTCCAGAGATAGGCTGTGATGATGTTCACAGGATTCACCCAGCTCAGATAGTACCGTATTTACTCGAATGCAAGATGAGGTTTTTTCCTTAAGTTTGGTGCTTAAATATGCCGCGTTGTCTTCAATTTGTGTATGAAGCACCAAACCAGACCATGCCAAACCAGATCACTCTGAACCAGACCATGCTCAGCCAAACCAAAGCCTGCATCACCAAATTGTCATGCATAGACAAAAGAAAGAACAGAGCATGGCTAAAGTTAACTGACACAATCTTCTTTTTTTTTTTTGGACTAGCCCATCATTTAATTGTTTAAAGAAGCACGGCGTTTCAGAAGCCAGCTCTGTTTCTGTCTTCAGGCAAAGAAGCCGCTAACCTGATGGACCCAATAGATTGAACTGTTCTCAGTCACTGGGCACCATATACACAGTAAACTTCGTAAGATGTGCACCTGAGAATGGATCTAGTCCAAGGGTAGTAACAGGAAAATTGCTATTGAAAAATTAAAAATTAACTACAAGACTCAAAAATAAAACCTGGACCAATCCACAGATTAAAAACCATAAAAAGAGCCATAACTCAGACTGATCAGACCACAGACACAACACAGATATCCAGAACACATGTATTTAAAATTCTTAACACCACTAACATGATCTGTGGAGAAACTTGATGATATGTTGTAGAATGACAGTGAAGAGGATGGGAATGTTAGGAGTGAGTGTGAGGAAGATGAAGACACTGATTGTGAAGATGGGGACATTGACACTGATAAAGATAGATAGAATCTGACATGCTGCTATGTGTATTAAGTGTATGAAATTAATAGTAAAATATTTTTTCTTAGCAGATATTTTATTTTTGGGGGGTTGTCATAGAGTAGAGTCATCTTGCATTTGGGTAAATACGGTAATTTCTTGATCAGTTGAAAGACCCCTTACCAGGGCATTAGTTACTTTTTTTAGTTTTGTTGATGTGCCCAATAGCTGAGTCAGCTGTGACTATGCTACAGAATGGGCAATTACAGATTCAGGGTGTGATTCATGATGGAGGGGTACAGTTTTTTTTCACCACTACTTCTGGATTGGCTCTGGGCCTCTTCCAGCCTCCTTTCCAATGGGTTCTGTGGGTAAAGTGGCCACAGCGTGATGCTGACTCCTTACCTTTATCTAGTTACAAAGGTTAAGGTGGGCTGGATCTGTATCTACAAAGGAGTTTTAAAAATAAGGTAACAAACACTCTGATGCCAAGAACTTTATCCTGACTTCAGTGCATGTATGGCACATGGGTAGCAGATGTACACATCAAACCTCCATATGCTCATCATTGACATTTAAGCATTTTTCCACCATGGCACCAAGGCTTATTATATTCCAACATATCAAGTGTCTGTAGCCATGAGGTGACAGCTTGCTTCATATCAATATCTGGTGCAAATTGCTTGCCAGCCAGGTGGTTCTTATTAGGTCCAAAGAGATGAAAATTAGTGTGTGAAAGACTGGGAACGTACGGAGGGTGATCCATAACCTCCCAGCCATAGCACTGTAAGTTTGTAGTTACAAGTCTGGTTGGCAGTATGGGACCTAGTGATTTCCATCTCTTTGTACACATTAAGAAGCACCTGACTGGCAAGCAGTTTGCAGCATACGCTGACATGAAGCAACTGTTGTGCCAGTGCTGCTTCTTTACTTATATTGATGGATATTTGAGATAGTATTTACCCTCAAGCTGTACTAATTTCAGGTGCTGATGGATGCTTATTCACGCTGTGTTTCGGTGTTGAGTGCATCTTCTAAAACCAGTGATGTAGGGGTTCAGGTGTGCACACATATCACTCGCTGCTTTGGAGTGGCGGCTCAGTTCCAGGGCTGCCGGAACAAGATGATGGAGATGCCACAACTCGTGAAAGACGTGTGCCACATTCTGTACTTCAAACACCTGACACGGCTGTGCTCTGTGGCCACAGATTGCGTCAGTTCACTCGCTGTGGACCATATGCTACAGATGATGATGCTGCAAGCAGGGGTGCTCTGGCACCTCCTCTTCTTCATGTTCAGTTATGACTTTACACTTGAGGAGGGAGGTGTGGAACGGAGCGAGGAGGCAAACCAGCAGGTATCATTCACACTGTGATGCTACAAGTGAGATAGCTTGCAAAAACACCACCTTCCCTTGCTATGAAAATTGAGTGAGTTCAAATAAATTGGGGAGTAGAGAGTGCTCTTGACACATGTTTAAGTGGCCATAGAAGTAGTGAAAGAGTAGAAGATGTTTATTGTTTAAGTACTTAGCATGAATTAGGAAATGCATGAGACAGATGTTTACTTGTTTGGATTTTACTAATGTTTCACGAGTTTATAGTTCGTCTGTTACGTCAAACCCCACACTGATAATTCTCTGTATTTCATCAAAATATGGAGTTAACCTTGAGAAAAGAATGTTGTATGATGTTTGTAAGAGTGGGATTGCTGTACCCAGCCGATAGTTTATAACTCGTCAAGATACTTGCAGCTAATAAATAATGAAACATTGGGATGTGCCATGTGTTGAACAGCCACCGTTTTTTTTCAGGAAGTGGCAAACAAACTTGCAAAGTTGGCAGTACGGGCATGTGCCAGGCTTGGGGGCTACCTGACGGGAGATTTAGAGACGCCCAACAATTCTGTTACACAGGAAATCCTCAACAGACTCCTGACACCATACCTGGCTCGACAGTTGAGTTTGGACAAACCTGAAGAGGTCAGTCAGGCCAGAATTTAACATCCCATACTTTATTGCATAATTCACTTGCTTTCATTGCTTTTTTGACATTAAGGAGAAAATTCAGGCGTCGTATGTTTATATGTTTTGTCGTACATTTGTAAGACAAAACAAATGAAGAGTTTTGCCTGTGGAATCTGAAAGAGGTAGCAGCAGGTGCAAAATGTGACTGTGCAAGAAGCGTTCTGTTTCATTACTCCCTGTGACATGCAACATTATGAAGGAATATCTAAGATATGATAGTTATGATGTGCGGATTGATTGATGAGTTTATATGAGAAAATGAACTGTCTTTTGGAACAGTTTCCACTTATTTAGAGAAAATGTTCCACTGTCACAAGTAGGTCAAGTAGACAGTAATTCTTTATAGTGGATAAGATATTGTCATAAATCATCTTCCCAGGCTATTGAACACAAAATTTTGGACAGGCATATGTGAACTGTGTGATTAAATGTGGTTTTTTAAACTATTTGGATATAAGTTGTTAGGGATTTAGAGTTGAATGAAAAGGTTGTGATCTAGTTTTAAGTACTGTTACAGTACAATGAAACTTGGATTTTATGTTCCTTGAATCTGCATGTTCCTTGATTCTGTTCACATTTTTATTGGTCCCACCAAAACTTCTACAAGAACAACAATAAATTTTTCTTTAAAGTATGTTTGTGTGTTCTACCCAATTCCTTGATTATATTCAATCACATTCACCAACAAATGAATGCACCTGGATTACAAACTGTACATAAGTTTTATAAACTGCTACGTGTTTCGGTGCCAAGGCTCCGTCCTCAGGGAGTCTCAAATGCAAAGGAGGACAAGCACCAATACATCAATCTGGGAAGTGCAAAGCCAAGTAGTAAGATATATAAGAATGTTAAAAATTATAAAAATTATAAAATTTATAAAATGCTAAGTATAAAATTGCAGCATTATTGACATTATGTTTATCATAAATCTGTCAAATTCCAGGCTGAAATCCAATGTCTGTTTCCACTATGTGCAGTGCATGCATGCATGAACACAAACATGTTGAGTCCATACTGTGCGATCCAAGAGGATCCAGTCCTGTACATATGTTAACAGTTTTGAAAAATAAGGTAGGACAAATTTATGTCAAATATTATTTAAGGAGATTGAATTTAAGACTGAATATTATGTAAGTAAGTTTACAATTGAAAGTACTTGCCCAGTGGCATGTGGTGGTGTGTGTTGTGCCAGGAGTAGCTGTATACTAGACTAGTGTTGTGTAGTGGTTGGTATAGAAGGAGTTTGACTGTGCACCTGCATTTTAGGAATGTATGTTACAGGCAAAGGGAAACAAAGGATTTATTTCACAAATGTTTTGCTCATCCATCAAAGTTTCTTGAAGCTGATAAAACTTCTATGTTCAGTTTGTAAGCCTACTGTGTGCATTTGTTGGTGAATGTGATTGATTGTAAGAATAATGCATGGAATGAATAATATCAAATTCACATTTAACACAAATTGGCATGTTGCTGTCATTTTCAGTACTTTAAACTGGAAATTGGGGGAAAAAATAGTTCTTAGATATAATTTCCTACCTCCTGTATTGTCTCTTTGTTGTGCGTGTCGTATGTTGGCTATACTGGAATAACCTGGCTGAGCTATTTGTCTATTCTTATATGGTGATGAGGCCCAGACCAGTGTTGGTGACTCAGCTGGGTTACTCCACTGAACACAATGTATTGTGCAGAACAATGTCCACTGCATGCATAGAATGAACACACTTTGGTTGTCCTCAGTAGTACTGAGAACACAGTTGACAGGGTTGAGCAGAGTGCAAAGAATCAGCAGGTTACTATTATTAATGGGTATGTGGAAGAACTAGAATACATTTTTAGTGCAATACATTGAATTAGATTACATTTTTAATGCAATACAGTATAATTTATAGCATTTTTCAATTCTTTAGATACATAAATTTTAATTTCCTTGATTTTACATTAATTTTAAATGGTCCCTTCACAAACATAAAATCCAGGTTTCCTTGTACTTTCTTGGTCAGACTGAGGAATACCACACAAATCTTGTCCATATATCTAGCCACTAGGGCAACAGTGTAACCTGAGTCATCCTTAGTATGAGCTTTCACATTGCTGTGCTCTGAAGTCCAAAACATACACTGCTCAATACTATTGATAACATACAAACATCGACTCTGGCAGTGTGTTTCCTGGTGACTCAATTTTACGATGATTATTCATATTTCAGACATTAAATTAGAAAAATTAGAACCAGATATATTTTGTGTTATTGTAAATAAAGGCCTTTGATTGTGTTGGAGCAGATCCTGAAGATGCTCAACAGTAACTGTGAGACTCCATACTTGCTGTGGGACAACGGGACACGGGCTGAACTGTGTGAGTTCCTGGATGAGCAGTGCCACATGGGCACAGACAACAGTGATCCATCATGTGGAATTGAGTTTGTGTATTCTGCCCACGGGAAGGAACTCGTGGTTGGAGAGATTTTTGTGCGGATATACAATCAGCAGCCAACTTACACAATACAGGTCAGTGTTTATGTTGGTGAAACTGCTCAGGTTTAACATCCAGAAATACTATGTTCTGCCTATAGAGGTTATTTCTGTGTTTTGTATGAATCGCAGAACAAACAACAGTTATTCCTGTATGTGGCATTACCTGACTAATTTTCGTAACCAAGACAGAGTGTATCTAGTGTACAGTATATAATTCAGATTAATCTCAGTCTGTAATTGCTGCTGAACTTTATTTCACTTGAATATTATTTGTGAGAGTTACAAGTTTTTATTTTATATTTATTAACTATTTTGAAGATGATTGTCGTAGTGTGTGTGTAATTTCTTGTGTCTGTGAAAAGTATAGGGGTTGTCAAGTGTATTAAACTTACAGAATTTTATGTGTTTATAGAAATCCCTGTGATCATTTCAATTCCTTGGTATTGTTGTTTTACAGCTTCAATTGCAGGCCAATATACAACCTGACACATTGTCTTGTTACAAAACACCTTTCTTTTTTGTTTAGTTTGATCATTTTTACCACCAATCCGTTAGTCTGACAAACAGTTTTACTTAGGTTTCATTTTAATCCCTGGCCAAGTAACACATTTTAAACTGAATTTTATTTAGGTTGAAACAAACGTGGAGACTGATACTTTGGTACACATACTTGCATGCACACATGCACGTGCACATACACACACTGTTTGTTCCCTCCATTGTGTTTTCTTCTCAGCTGGGATAGTATAGTCAATATAGTGATTAGGCTATAGACTGGATGATATGGGATTGATTCTTGACAGAGGCAAGAGATTTTTCTCTTCTCCAAAATATTCAGACTGGCTTTGGGGCCCACTCAGCCTCCTATTCAGTGGGTACTGGGGGTTGTTTTCCTAGGACTGACATGGCAAATGCATGAAGCTGACTCACCTCCATCTAGTTCTGAGGTTAAGAGTGAGTGCAGTTATATATCTACACCCTGTTATATGCCTTCATGGCTAGTACAGGGACAACTTTACCATTCAGCAGTATGTTCTTTGTAAAGAAAACACAATGTAGTACTAGCCTCATGGATCAGTACATTCTGCAGATGGCTGCTAATAAATAGACGTGAATAGACTGAGGACTTTTGAGCTATAAACCCGTGTAGTCATGTAAGGGGTTGCCACCATCTTGGAGGGCTACCTCCATGTACGTTGAATGGAGACAGCTTGGCATCCTGCAGTGTTGGCCACCTGCCACACTGTGTAGTGTCATAATGCCGAAGTTTAAATTTTCACTGACATGAAGACCTCAGTTGTCGTGTAAGACCACAAATTTTGAATGCAGTCTACACGAACAAAACAAGGGAGAATCACTGAGGCAAACTGAGTAAACTCTATTTTCACAGAGAGGAGACTTTCAGAACCATGCCAGAGCAAGTGCAGTTGAAATCATTTTTTTGTAAAAGGTTAGAATGATATGTGGGGAGGAGAAGTGGCATGGGTCAGGGAGTATCTTCAAAAATACTGACTTCTGGGTTGTGAATGCATGTAGTTTGGCAATCACACTTGTTCCTCCCTGAAGATGGAGGTGATAGGTTCTGCTGGACATAATGCCTGTGTTCCATATTTCATAGTGACACATTCCTCAGAGGGGCACGCGGTGGCGCAGTTGGTTGAGGCACTGCGCTACAAACCGGAATGTCACGGGTTCGATTCCTGATGGTATCTCTGGAATTTTTCACTGACATAATCGTTTCGGTTGCACTGTGGCCCTGGGGTCGACTCAGCCTCTAATAGAAATGAGTACTGGGAATCTTTCCTGGGGGGTAAAGGCGGCCGGTGCATAGGGCTGACAACCTTACCACCTTCATGTGCCGATTGTCTAAAAACCTGGGAGCCTCGACCTCCTGGAGCCCTAAGGGCCTTCCTAGGCCTGTATGGGACTGCTTTACCTACCTTTCTTTTACATTCCTCAGAGTCATAATGTCAACATGAACCTTCTTGGGAACCCAAGATCTCATATACTGACTTCAGTTAACATGGTTCTCAGAATCCCAAAGGCTTTGCCATTGACCTACTGGAGTTCCTGGCATCACAGTCTGATCACCTGAGCTCCGTGGGAAGTGTCTCGTCAGCAGCAGACAAGGAGAGACTGCAACATGTTGTCATGGCACTGGAAGCTCTCTACAACGTCATAAAAAACAATCCAGGTATTGGCAGCCTGTCAATTTTGGGTCCACTTCGTGTTCTCATACCTAGCCACATGAACGTGGTGAATCACACAGTGACCAACTCCAATGTACAGAGTCCTGCTTCAGCAGTCTATAATTTCTCAGCTGAACAAGCAGTTTTATCATTGTCATTATAAAAGCCCAAACCTGTCCTCAGCTCTTCATTGCAGATGTCTTTATGACCTGTATTTTAAACATCTGTTGTAACATCATCCTCCTGTCTATTGCTTTGTGTACCAACTGGATCTTTCATTATTATTTTCCAATTAAAATCTTTTATACATTTATTTACTTTTTGTGTGAGATCTACGCTCTTCTGGGATATCATGCAGCGTTGTGTGGTAATTGTTTACAGACGTTTCGGGACCGATATGTTGTCCTGAAATGTCGGTAAACAATTACCACACAACGCCGCGTGATAACCCAGAAGAGAGCAAATCTCGTGAACATAGCGGCAGAAGCCTAAAATCAAGGTTACTTTTTGTGTGTTATGTGTTTACCAATGTCTTTGTCAAGCTACGTGTATAATTTTCCAAGTTCTTATTTCATCTTATCTCAGAAGACACATCACTATCCTCCAGTTCTGAAAGAGTGTCCAAGTTCACAACTTATCTCACTTCAGTCTGAAGATGCATCACTGTCTCCAGTTCAGAAAGAGTGTCCAAGTTCACACATAATCTCCCTTCAGTCTGAAGATGCATCACTGTCCTCCAGTTCAGAAAGAATGTCCAAGTTCAAATCTTATCTCACTTCAGTCTGAAGACACATCACTGTCCTCCAGTTCAGAAAGAATGTCCAAGTTCACATCTTATCTCACTTCAGTCTGAAGATGCATCACTGTCCTCCAGTTCAGAAAGAATGTCCAAGTTCAATCTTATCTCACTTCAGTCTGAAGATGCATCACTGTCCTCCAGTTCAGAAAGAGTGTCCAAGTTCACACCCTAATCTCCCTTCAGTCTGAAGATGCATCACTGTCCTCCAGTTCAGAAAGAATGTCCAAGTTCAAATCTTATCTCACTTCAGTCTGAAGATACATCACTGTCCTCCAGTTCAGAAAGAATGTCCAAGTTCACATCTTATCTTACTTCAGTCTGAAGATGCATCACTGTCCTCCAGTTCAGAAAGATTGTCCAAGTTCACATCTTATCTCACTTCAGTCTGAAGATGCATTACTGTCCTCCATTTCAGAAAGAGTGTCCAAGTTCATATCTTTTCTCAGTTCATTCTGAAGACACATCACTGTCCTCCAGTTCAGAAAGAATGTCCAAGTTCACATCTTATCTCACTTCAGTCTGAAGATGCATCACTGTCCTCCAGTTCAGAAAGAATGTCCAAGTTCACATCTTATCTCACTTCAGTCTGAAGATGCATCACTGTCCTCCAGTTCAGAAAGAGTGTCCAAGTTCATATCTTATCTCACTTCAGTCTGAAGATGCATCACTGTCCTCCAGTTCAGAAAGAGTGTCCAAGTTCACATTTTATCTCACTTCAGTCTGAAGATGCATCACTGTCCTCCAGTTCAGAAAGAGTGTCCAAGTTCATATCTTATCTCAGTTCATTCTGAAGACACATCACTGTCTCCCTGTTCAGAATGAGTGTACAAGCATCACAGTCATTAAAAAAAGAAGTAAAATCACCCTCATATGTGGTTCAGTAGTGTGGTTTTGTGGAAAGCATGTGAGAAGTTCAGAATGCCTGTTTGTGGTTGATTTAATTTAGGTTCACTAGCATGGCACTGTTTCAGGGCATTGTCATGCTAGTTAACCTGTTTTTGCTGTTTTGATGCAGTCACTTGTACCTATTGAATCATTGTTTCACCTGTATCAGGTGTGGAGATCCAATGCATTGGTCACTTCCGTCTGTTGTTCGGTCTCTTGAATGTGGACAGCTGCAAGCCAATCCAGTGTGGTGCTCTGAATGTGATATCGAGTGTGACACAGAACCAAGAGTGTGTCAATGATATTGCAGCATCTGATGTGTTGGTACCCTTGTTGCTAACTCTGTACAGTCTGCCTGATGCACGGATCACAGCACTGGAGATTCTGTATGCTCTTATGCACACCACCAAGATTGTCAAGGATGCTTTGGCCAAAGGTGAGCATTTACAGTGTTTTGTGTGTAAGAAATTTTTCAACACACCTGTGAAAAAGAGATTCTTAAAGGGGAAAACTTCTTGTAAGTGAAATTTAAAAATTGTGTTTATTTTTTTGTATCCACTTCTGTATTTTGATCCCAAGCAGGTATTTCATAATGTAGAAATTTTAAATGTCACATATGTGTATTATCTGGACAACTTGATATATAGTTCAGTGCTAAAGATAAATACATGGAATGCAAGTCATTGTGGACCACCTAAAAGATGCAAGTTCAAAGTCATTTGTTGTTGACACTGATGCTCTTTCTTCATTTACCTTAACTTGCGTCCTCCACCTGAGGACTCCCATTACACAGTCTTCAGTGCCCATTAAGTCGCGGTAAATTATCATGTACTGCGACAAAATCTTTAAACGTGTACCTGAAGCTTGAACGTTGCTGCAACATCTCTATGATATGCATCAGTTAGTGAAAAATAAATAATAAAAACAGCAGAACTGGAAACAGTCAGTAGGTCATATGCAAACAGTGAAGTTGTGTACAGCTAATTATCAACTGTGGTGCGGTTCAACCATCAAGAAATGAATAATGCTTGTAAAGTCTTTTAAATATATCACAAATTGATTCATCTACATATATGTTTACTTTGCTCAGCTCATCCTTTATAGACATTCTATTTATGTATATGAAGATACTGACATACAGGATGTATCAAAAGTTGATTTGACTATCTGGTATTGGAAGCCCCTGAAATTAATTTATGATTATTTGTATATGGCTGCAGTTGTTTGGCACATCTGAATTGCAAAGCTTTCAGTTGCCACATCATTTGTGAACTTTATAACCAATAATGTGAGTAAACCCACTGAACAACTAATTCTTGTTGTTATTGATTTGTTTAATAATGTTGTATAAATTGTGTATACTCATATGAAGAGTGGGATGGTTGTGAGGTCATGGAAGGAAGCAGTCATCACATATTTAAAGTATTTTTGCAGCATTGATGTAATTTGAGGTTTTTTTTTTTATGGAAGATTCATTTTGTGATTTTTCTACTCCAAAAATGGATGCAGCAGGTTCCTCCAAAACATTGCTACCCACCTGCCACATTGCACATTGTTATAGCCCAGAGCACCCAGTTCATCACTTGGCTGCTGGGACTGAGGGAAACCACAAAAAACATCAACCAGGATAGCAGCTGTCTGGGCTGAGATTTGAACCTAGGGCCTTCTGACTGATTCTCATTCTGTAGTCTGTCTTACAACAGGTCCGTAGCCTCTTCCAAAGCAAGTTCTCCACAGGGTGTGATCTAGTGTTTCCTCTTTCAATTTCCAGTATCTTCTCTTTTCCTTAAGGTCATCCAGTAGCTGCTTACGTCTTCTCCCTCGTCTTCCCGTCATTTCTATCCTTCCTTCTACCTTTCCTTCAATCACATGTTTCAGAAGGCAGTTTCTACGCAAGATGTGACCAATCTAGTTAGCCTTTCATCTTTTTATTGTTTGTAGGATATTCCTCTCCTCCTTGACTCTGTGTAATACTTCTTCATTTCTCACATGATCGGTTCAACTGATCTTCTCCAGCACCATATTTCAAAACTTTCCAGATACTTCTGATCTATTTTCCGAAGTGTCCACGTTTCAGCACCATAAAAACCTTCTGACTACAGCGCTAGAAATTTCTTGCTACTTAACCAAACCTAGTTAACTCTCTGTCCTCAAGTTCTGTACCACTAATACCAGAGCCCCTGTGTTAATCAGAAACTGTGTTACTCTTTGCAGGGGCAGCACTGTACTTGCTGGATCTGTTCTGCAACTCAAACATTCCACTTGTTAGAGAGAAGACAGCAGAACTGCTGGCAAGAATGGGGGCTGATAAGTTAGTGGGACCCAAAGTTCGCCTCACAGTCAATCGCTTCCTGCCCACATTGTTTACAGATGCAATGCGAGAAACACCCCATACTTGTGTTCATATGTTTGAAGGCACTCATGAAAATCCAGAGCTCATCTGGGATGTGGATGCTCGTCAGAGAGTGTGCAGTGTTATCTCTTCCCTTCGAGAGGAGTATGTAACTTGAAACTTGTATGTGGTTTTGTTTTAGAGTTTTTGTGATCATGAAGACGTCTGTCTTCTTGCTGCATGTCATTTGTGTTACTACTGGAAATGCTCCTGTGTCGAGGCATGTTATGTCAGTATGATAATAGGTTCTGTTTGTAATTTGTTGGAAGCAGGGTATTTTAGTAGGTATAGTGACTAGGCTATGGGCTGGACGATGTAGGGTTCGATTCCTGGCAGGGACAAGATTATTCTATAAACAATCCAGTCAAACACAAAGTAGTTGTGTTTGAGTGGATTGTTTATGGAATAATTGAGAAATAGTTCCTTTGTAAAAGTTGAAATTTTCAACCCAGGTGCCACAGGTACCAGCATAAGGTCAACATTTTTTACATTTAGCACTTGCAGAGTTGTGCTGTATATCAAACCACGAAGATCACTTGCACTTGGCTTTGTCTGAATGTGAGAATGCATGTCAGAAATGTTTACAGTTGTTTTCATAACATTGTAACCTCTGGTTGCAGACATTATGTGGCCCAGAAACGAAACTCTCAGGTGACATGGCGTTTGCCTGATGATGCCGCATTAGCAGCACCAACTAGATCTGGAGAGCCCGTTGTGGGTGGTGTGTATTTACGTCTATTTGTAGGCAACCCTGGCTGGGTTGTGCGTCGGCCAAAGGAATTCTTGTCTGAGCTGATGGACACTTGCCTAGCGCTTATGAACAAGGAGAAGCTAGATGTGAGTAGTGGCCCATGTTGTAGATCTTAATAATGTGGTTATTTAGCCCTTCAAGGCACAGTCATTACTGTGTATATCACCTGCTTTAACATTAACCCTTCAAAGCCTAGTAGTTACTTTATGTACCCTCAGGTTTAACATTCAACAAGTCTACATTTTGCCCACAGAGTACATTTACATGTTTTTTCATGGACCTCAATAACAGAGCGATATTTACCTTATACAACAGTAACTGATTGGTTTTTAGAACCGAGATAGAGGGTGTTTACTGTGTGGTATGACCTGGGTCTTTAAATAAACCAAATTATGTTTTGTCTCTGATGGGTTAAAAACTCTGCATTTTGCCCGCAGCCTGTATGGGTTTTGTATGCTTTTAATAAATTCAGATTTACGTCTGCAGCATTAACTGACTGACATGTATAAAATATAATGAAGATGTAGTGTTTCTTGTGTCTAGGAACTGGATTTTTAATATTACTTGGATGACTTTCGTACTTCAAGGAGTTAACTGTCAATCTGAAATGTGGAAGATTTGACCCAGGTTTTATTATGTGGCCACAGTGTGTTACAATATTGACTCAGGTTTGTCCATAAATATATGAGAAACCAACTAATAATTTTCATGAAAGGCATTGCATTTTGCAATATGCTATATAGATGTGTTATTGTTTACACAACTGTTCATTACTGTATCAGTCGTACAGGAACTTGCAGCATATTTTGGCCGGAAACATTCAGGCCATTCCATTTGGCCACCATGCTATGGTCCTACATTACAAATGATAGTGATAGTAATAAAAATTTCTTACTGTCCAATGGTCTATTGTTATGTAAAATTCTAGAGCCATACAGTAAATGATGCTAGTGTCAGCTAGTGTCACTTAAAAATTGCACTACTGGTATGTTGGTAGTATTGAAGGGTAAGAATAAATAAATAAATATTTATGATGTATTTGTTTAAAAATTACAACAGTGTGCTACAATTGAAAATAGTGGTCTTTCATACTGGGGTATTTGTCAGTTGGTTCAAAAAACATTAACACCCACTCGCTGCATGCAGGTGGAACTGTTGGAGACTGTTACCAGTGCCTTAGTGTGCCTGCTGCAGGCACAGCCCTCACTTGCTGACCAGGTGCCATCCCTGGGGCACATCCCACAGCTCTGCAAAAAGATGGTGACACACCGTCAACAGGGTGCCATTATTAGGGCCACCATCTTGGTGCTGCACCAACTTGCTACAAGTGAGGTATGTATGTTACATGTTGTACCTTTGCAGCAGGTGTTAGCACCACTATATGTATGTATGTATGTACTTATAATGATTTACTTATTTATTTATTTATTAATTCACTCATTCATTTGTAGCATATAGCAGTGATTCTTATACTGTGTCATGACCCCTAGGGTGGTCGCCATTTTTTTTATTTTGTTTTACCTCAAGGTGTGGTAGTTGGGCTCAGACTTTTAAGTATTACTAAGCTTACAGATCGATTTTCCATGTTTCCTTTGCTTACAGAGGCATAAGGGTTCTATGAACGACCAACGTTATTGTAGGTCTATTCCTTAAATTGTTATTTGTGTTTATAACATTATTTTTGAATGAAATTTTTAAAAGACATGTATCTGTGTATTTTAAAACTTTCAGATTTTTTCATTAAAATCAGTCATTTGTCAGAAATATTGATAAACCTCTGTGCCTTGTTTTGATTAAAATGTAATGTATTTTGAGGATTGGGGTTTTTAATGCAGTTTTAAGTGAACAGAACTCTCATCTGCTGAGTATAATGACTTGACACTCACTGATCATGTGATAAACTATTATCAGATATTGGCAATCCCTTAACATTAACCACCGATAGTTATGTTTGGATTTCTCTGAAATATTAGTGTTTCCAGCATCTCCACCAGTGTGGCATGGTAGTACCTTTGTATGTCCACAGTTTCTGGAGTGTGTGTGTAGAAATGTATGACATGTGTTAGTGAATGTCAATACTTTTATCCATTTTATATGTTTATGTGTTTTTGACTGTTATTTCAATCTGCAATAGCGTATTTAAGTCTCGTATTTTATAAGCTGGAACTCTTAATACCGCTCTGCAAGGTGGTAATAATAGTAATAATAATAATAATGTTCAATTCAACGACAAATTAAAGTCCTTGATTAGGAAATTTGAACTCTGGGAGACTAAAATGGAAAACGCAAATTTACACATTTTTCCTACTTTGCAATAATTTGTTGAGAGCAGTAATGCACAAATTAGTGAAGATGTAAAATTTGTATTCTGAGTCACCTTCCATCTCTGAAATTCCTCTTTGAGAAGTATTTATCACATGTGGAAGTAAACACATTTGACTGGTTAAGAAATCCATTAAATGCTAAAGTGATGGCTGGTACACTGACTACTACAAAGGAGGGAAAAATACATTGATATCTCTCCTAACGCTCTTTCGAAAATAACATTTTCGACAATGTCTGTCCCAGAGTATTGGATCAGTTATGAAATCAGTAAAAAGACTTAGGCAAAGATGGCTATGAACATACTGATTCCGTATGCATCATCCCGTTTGTGTGAGTCTGGGTTTTTCTACAGTAGCTGCTGTAATGAGCAAAAATTGATCAAAATTAAATGTGGACCAATAAAGTACAGTGGCCTTCTTGAAAGTGAAACCCATATTTCAGGAATTATGCAAAAGTAAGCAAGCCCATTATTAAAGTAAGTGGTATATTTATTTCTTGCCCAACCATAACTCCAATGAAATAATTAGTTTTCTTCATTGGGTGGGTGTGGGATGGGTTGAGTAAAAGTGATTTATCATTTTAGGGGGTTACAGTATGGCAAAGGTTGAGAACCCCTGGTGTATAGCATGCACTGTTGACATGAGAAATTCATAAACAGTTTTGAGTATCTAATCTCAAGCGAAGAGAAGACTAAAGTCGAGAATAGAACAATGGGTTTGGAAAGATATCACACTGAAGGAACATGGGGAGTAATTAAGGAGGAAGGTGGAGGCAGATGGTTCCTCCAAAACATTGGCAGATTTAACCTTCTTTCTATACATCCCGTGTGATATATATATAAACTTTATTAAAATAAACTGTTATTCACAACTAAAATTTACTGTCAGTATTTAGTATTCAATAAAACATGTTTCGGCCTGCTTGGCCATCTTCAGGTAATACAAAAAAAAATACAAAATACTTCAGAGGTTAATTGCAACATTAAGTTCTAACTTAATAAACACTTTTTAACCAACAGTTGCACTATTAACGTAGATTGTCACTTAAAATCACTTAAAATGCCCTACATATGTTTCGGTCGTCGAGCGACCATCATCAGGGGCTTCTATATATGTACCGAAACATATGTAGGGCATTTTAAGTGATTTTAAGTGACAATCTACGTTAATAGTGCAACTGTTGGTTAAAAAGTGTTTATTAATATCACAATGCACGGTGAACAAAGAGTAAAGTTTCTAACTTAATGTTGCAAATGAACTTGAAAGATGTATGTTGGTGTAGAGAGCAGGATTAGTGAGGGTGTGTTATGAATTAATCTAGGTCAGGGTAAAATCCAGCGGTGGTCTGTTGTGAACCTGATAAAGAACCTTCAGGTTTAATAAAGGGTGCATTGGTAACTGTCAGCGTTTTAAGAAAAGAGCTTATATCATCTGCTGTTTGTACTGAAAAGCACTGCTTATTTGCCCAAGATATGGTTGCTTTCTTTGTCACTATCAGAACATACAGCAGCAAAAACTTCAAATGATTTCTAAGTTAAGTGGAGCATGTTATGCCATTAGGTCGATGGTCCATATCAGTAACATTAACACTCTCAAATTAATTTACTATGCATACTTTCATTCTGTTATAAAGTGTGGAATAATTTTGGGGGGGTAACTCTTCCAACAGTGGGAATGTTTTCATTTTACAAAAGAAAATCATCAGAATTATGGCTGGTGCACAACCCAGAACTTCATGTAGAAGTCTGTTTAAACAGCTGGAGATTCTGCTTGTTCCATGCCAATATATACTTTCTTAATGAACTTCATTATCAATAATCAGAAAAATTTTCAAACAAATTCCTTTATACACAATATTAATACAAGGAATAAGCACCATCTTTGTAGACCAAATGCCAACCTATCTTGTTTTCAAAAAAAAAAAAAGTATATTTTATGCTGGCATCAAAATTTTCAACAGTTTACCAAGTAGTCTGACAATCCTTAAGAATGAAAAGGCAAAATTTCAAGTAGCCTTAAGAAAAAACTTAAATTCATACTCCTTTTACTCTGTAGATGAATTTTTATGTGTAAAAGTGATCTATAATACTGTTTTGTAAAATGTGTATAGTATTTTACACTGTAAAAATTGTGTAGATTTGTGTATTTATGACTTGTTCCACATCCTATTGTCTTTGTGAAACACTTAATGGATCCATGGAATGTATGTATGTATGTAAAGGAATAACAGTGAAATCAAGAAATTACAGTAGAATCCTGATTTAAGGTTTCTTGATTTAAGATTGTCCCTCCTTTTAGGTTCATTTTTTGTGGTCCCAGCCAAAACCACTTATAAATAATGTATAATGTTTCCCAATTTTAGGGTTTTCCCGCATTTAAGATAGAAAAATTCAATCTGTACACTCTTTTTGATCCTCAGTTTAGGATTCATGTTTACAACTTCGGAGTTGGGGTTGTCGTAAATATTGCCGTTATTACACGTGATGGAATTGGAGCAACGAAATGATACACCACAATGACAGATAAATGGGCTCATAGGATGGCTTATGCAGTGAAACCCTAATTTTATTTCAGCTTTCAAGTTTTTTTTTCATATCCCAGGAAATTATTGTAAAATGGGGTTGAAAAAACGTCTTCAGGTTTAAATTTTGAGTGAATAAAATGTTTCTCTAACCACAGTAGTAATTTTCTGTTTAATGCTGACACAACCTCCATCTAAGATTTTTCTTGATCTGAAGTATGAAAAGCTTGTCTCCCAGACAAATCTTAAATGTGGATTCTACTGTAAATTTTACTCACATAATTGAAAGAAGAATTGTAAGTGAGGATTCAAATCACATAACTCCACTGCAATTCTTGCAAATCGCTTTACCAGCCATGGCTATCGTCCATAATGGCAAGAGTGTGGAGTAAATTTTGTAACATCTTCTATGTTCTCTGTTAAGTCCTTGGCAGGAAATGGAGATGTTACCATTTTTATGTATACTACGTGTGTATACGTACCATTTATGACTGTACCACACATGCTGAATGAGGGCAACCCAACTGTTTTCTAGAGCTCTGTCTGATGGCCATGCAATTTAAATTTAGTGTTAGTTGGTAATGATAATAATATTAGTGGTTTGTTCCACAGGTCTGCATTCAAGCCATGGGGCACACAGAGTGCATCAGTCCACTAAAACAAGCCATGCAGGCAAGAAAGGATATGATTGGAGTTGTATGTGAAGCACTGAACAGACTCTTCTCTACCAACCATGATCAGCTCATCAGTCAGGTAGACGCACGATATTTGCCATCTGTTTCAACCGTGAATTAGTGACATCTGGAGGACCGTTACTGCCTGTGTTTGCATGTGTCTTACATTCACTCCTCGCCCCAGTCCATCACTTTGGCTGAAGACAAAACTGTTATCGCTCTAAATGGGGGATGTCAAAACAAGTGCTTTCTACATGACTCCCATCTTGTGGCATATGACAATATGTTATCGGGTCAGTGGTTCCTGGTGTTTTGAAGGATCATAGTACGTTTATCTTCAAGGATCAGGCAGTCTCAGGACTGCTATATAGAGAAAAATTATATTGTAAATAAATATGACACAAGATTTAGCATACCATGATGGTATAGTTTTGTTTCAGTAGGTTGAAAGTGTTTGAAAACACAATGCTGGGGGGTATTTAAACCTAAGAGCAAGAAAGTGACAGGAGGCTGGAGAAAAATGCATAATGAGGAGCTTCATAATTTGTACCCCTCATGAAACATTACTAGGATCATCAGATTGAAATGTGTATGAATTTTGGTTGTAAAATGTGAAGGGAAAAGACCTCTTGTAAGATCTAGGCATAGATGGGAGGATAATATTAAAATTTATCATGGCGAAATTGGGTGGGAGGGTGTGAAATGTCGGGAACCACTCACCCAACCTCCTACATGTCCGACTTGAATCTTCAACAACACCGCTGTTAAAACCTCAAATCTTGCAAGTGCTTTCTTGCTTACTGTCCAAACTCTTGAGCTTTGCAACAGTTGATACATAGTATGACATTTAAAGGACGGATGTTGGATATATGTAACGTAGTAAGCACTCTTCAGTGGCTAAATGATAGGTATATCTAACGTGGTGTAAGCGTAACATGTAAGAATGCTGATAATGTTTTCTTTAGCAGGAAACTCAAACCCATTGCAGGTCTCACCAGAAGGCCTGGTATTAGTCATGAGCAATAATGTCATTCATGCCAGTCCAGACTTCAAGATTATGTATGTCCAGAATTGACCTTTGGTAATCATCTGAAGGAAGTGACCAACAAAATACAACAGACGGTTGTCTTGAGTTTGAAACATAGGAAGTTGAGCTGGGAGTAGTAGTTTTTAACCTGTTTTTCACGCAGATTTCTAAGACTGTATTAGATGAAAGCAGTCACTACGTTCCTCAGTATATGGCATCCCAAAACACCAGAAGCACTTCAACACAACCACCCAATTACGATCAAGGAAATATACATAATTTTTGCAGTCACAACTCAAATGGGACATGACCAGTGTGGCAGCCTCAAAGATGACTGGTTTGGAGAGGAACAATACTGCACTCCACTCTGTCCAAATATGATGGCGTGTGATCACTTCCACATTCTAAGATTCTGCCATTTTGAAAATAATAATGATCCTCCGAACTGTGATGACCGAGACAGACTTTGGAAAATAAGAAAGATTTTTGGCTCTCTCAATAATAAATTTTGTGAAATATATAACCCAACAGAACATAGTGCTGTTGATGAAGTGATCATGTTCTACAAAGGAAGAGTGATTTTTTTGGCAATGTATTGTAAAGAAACACAAAAGATTTGGTATAAAAATTTACAAACTCTCTGTTCTACATGTATGACACGAATGTATACTTTGTTTGTACATGGAGAATCTTATTATCTCTCAGGCAGTTTTTGTTATATAGAGCAGAAAATATATCTGTTTTTTTTTGTGGAAGACTGCAATTTAAAGATACAACCCAGTCCACATTCTAATGGATAGTAGCCAAATCATATAAAGCCTGGGGAAAACTGAAGACAGTAAATTCTAGGGCTGACAGTCATGTCAGCCTGAGAAGATTTTATTAATCCTGTCGCCGTGAAAACTCCACAACATACAAAACTGTTGGTAGGATGGAGGAATGACGGCGGCACAGAAAAAGAGATGATGATGTATGGAAGGAAAGAGGCTATGAAAGGGATGCCTGAACAAGAGTGAGGATGAAGAAACTTTCAGCATGGAGAAGGGAAGGTGTGGATAGAAGAATGACAGTAGGGTAGACAGGGGATGAGAAAGTAATATAGTAGAAAGCAGGGAAGGAGATACAGATAAATGGAATAAAGAAAAGGAAGAAAAATAATTTTCCCCTTGTCATCTTCTATCGGTTATATGCAAGTATGTTTCGTATCTTTCAGAATATACGTACATCTGTGCATTTGCAATTCGAAATAATCTTGGTTTGAAGTTACTGTTTAGCCTTGTTAAACTTTGCCATGTTATTAGTATGATTTCCTGCACAGAAACATCAGCCACTTCTGCTCTGAAGAATACCATTGTTTAACAGTATCGATGAAAAAAATATTCTGTAGGGTTTTCTTTATTAATTAAAATTATTCGTGGTCTTTCATCAGTGGAAGTTAAGTCCAAGTTACCATTGATGCTATATGCACACAAAAGAAGGTAAGATAAAGGTAAAGCAATCCCCATTACAGGCCTGGACAGGCCCTTAGGGTTCCAGGAGGTTAGGGCTCCCAGATTTCTAGACAGCACATGAAGGTGGTAAGGTTGTCAGCCCTATGCACCGGCCGCCTTTACCCCCCAGGAAATATTCCTGGTACTCATTTCTGTTAGAGGCTGAGTCGATCCCAGGGCCGTAGTGCAGCCGTAAGGATTATGTCAATGAAAAATTCCAATGACACCATTGGGAATCGAACCCGCGACCTTCCGGCTCGTAGTGCAGTGCCTCGACCAACTGCGCCACCGCGTGCCCCCACAAAAGAAAGCACTTTGGTAAATAGAACCCAGTATAGAAATAATTAATTTAGCTCTGGTTACACCCATGCCATAAAGAGAAATAATATATAATAAAAATCATATGAGTATGTAAATAAATGACATAATATTTAGCGTACTGTGATGACATAATTTTAGTTTCAGTAGGTTGAAGGTGTTTCAGAACAGGGTGCTGAGGAGCCTTTTTAGACCCAACAGGGAAGTGACAGGAGGCTGGAGAAAAATGCGTGAGGAGCTCCATAATTTGAACCCAACATGAAACATTACTCATGTCATCAGATTGAAATGTGTATGAATTTTAGTTCAAAATGTAAAAGAATACACCCTTTTGAAAGACTACATAGATGGGAGGATAATATTAAAACTGATCTTGGAGAAATTTAGTGGGAGGGGGTGGACTAGGTTTATCTGCTGTGGTTTGGGAACCTCAGGAAGATTTATTGTGTACATGTTAGTGATCTTTGTGTTCCATATAGGGCAGGAAATACGGATAGTTGAGCAGCTATTAGCTTCTCAAATATTCTGGTTCTGAGGGTTAGTTTTCTTGCTCATTAGTACGTCCTCTCATTCCATGATACAGTTCTCTTGTACTGTAAAATTATATGCTGTATGAATATAGGTAGACCTTCGTTTGAGGTGTTGGCACAAACTAAATCTTCTCTGAAGATAGAAGTCTGTTGGGATGTGATGCTGTGTTACTGGGCAAGTAGTTAGTGATGTTTGGAGGATCATAGTGCCTTCACCTTCATGTTTGATCAGTCCAAGAAGAATAGTCAGGCAGAAAAAACTGAGTGTTGTATAGGTATAGTTTATGTAGGTAGTGGATGGCCACAGGGGGTGGTGAGTCTGTAGGGGGTGATAGTGGGAGGGGCCTCATTGTACTAGCTGTGAATGAAGGTAAGGCATAGAAATACAGAAGATGGTAACAAATACTATTCACCTAGTGACACAGTGTCACATCCCAGAAGACATGCATCTTCAACACTGCTATAAGAACACAAAATCTCACAAATCCCCGTGTCTTGTCACTGAACTGAATGTCTGTCCCTCACTCACTCAGGCTCTGGAGGCAGACATGGTGCAATACTTGCTGGGTCTTTTAGAAGGACGCCTGGAAGCCTTGGAGAATCCTGCCATGACAAAAGCACAGATTGTGAAGGCATTGAAAGCCATGAGCCGGAGCCTGGTACACGGTGACAGGGTGGCAGCCATACTGAATAAGTCACCTGTGTGGTCTGAATACAAAGATCAGCGTCATGACCTATTTATTACCAGTACCCACACAGCAGGATATCTCACAGGTAACAGTTGGAATTCAGACATTTTAAGTTTGGGAATGGCATTTGCTTCGAATTAACTGGTATTTTGATTTAACCAATATCAAATTAATGAGGTTTTACTGTATTTTTACAGACAGCTGTAATAAAAGACTGTCAGGATGACATAAACATTAGAAGGAACTGTTTTTATGGTATGTTACTCTAACTTGGTGTGGGAGTGGAAGTTTTGTAGTATAACGCTGACTGCAGAAAGGTTAACATACTTCTACTCCCAGACATCTCCCAGATTGCCATTCTGTCCAGGGACTTGCATCATTAATGCAGTCTTCAGCATTTGTCCCATGGCATTTCTGAATGCTGTGCTGATCGCCAACACTGCCTTCTTTGCTTTGTGGGAGTACATAACCTTACCTCTAGATGGCTTATAAAGTCTAAAAGATCTGTCAGAACTTTTCTGAATTGGGAGATATTCTAGTTAAAATAGCCAGTTGACGGGGACTGCACTGACTGTAACCATCTGGCAGAGAATGTGTTAACACAGGAAAAGTTACATCTGAAATGTATGCCTTGGGTCAGAGTACATATAATAATTTGGTTGTTTCTTCTTTGAAGCTGGAACAGCAGCTACAGCAGGCTATCTGACACAAGGGAACACCAATACACTGCCTGATGCTCCTCCCCCTATAGACAGAGAGGATTCCTTGGCAAGAACTGATGCCATTTGATAGTTTAGTCTGGTAATGTACAATGTGCAAAGCCCTCTGTGATAGCATGAAGAAAGGGATCACATTCACTGTCTGCATTTCTGGAGAGCCACACGTGATGTTAACTGACAATGACATACAGGTATGCTGATTTGAGGAGTGACTGACATTGAGTGGAATCTGTATGAGTATTAATCACTTTAGGAACAGAATGTTGCTGACATTTGGTTTTCTGCATGAAAGTATGGGATGAAAGACCTATATTTTTGTAACATTCAAGAAACATTAACTACATAAGTACATCATAATTTTAGCTCTTCCAGATCCTCGTTGGGCTTAGCGTAACACTCGCAGGAAACATATTCTGGTCCAATGTTGGACTGAACCCACCAGTCCCAATAACCTCACAGAGGCAAGAAACTGAAACTGGTCCTGGTGGTTTTTCATTATATTCAGATAAATGGGCCTTAAAGGGAAAATCATGTTCCATTCCAGTCAGGGCTCAGCATGAGTTTTTGAAATTCAAACGAAGTAATTTATATCTAATGGAGTGTTCTTTACCAAAATATATGGGCCTCAAATGGTTAATGTAAGTTGGTCTTTTGATCTGTGAGTTGTTTGGTAGTAGTAAAAGTGTACGAGTTCCTAAGAGCTGAGTATGGTTACGTGTACCTACAGCATCATGAAACATGACAGATGAGTGGTAGAGGCAAACTCTGGGATCATTTTGTATGGAAATAAAAATATTTCAGGGAAAGCTGTGTTAGTTTCTAATTCAGCGATGTTATTTATGTCCCTCTTTTCCTGAGACATTTGTTGCTCGCATTCCTGTACTTATGTATTGTATATTTATATATATAAAATTCTGTATGAATGATTTGCAATATCTTAATCGTTAAGTTAGCTGATCAGATGTCCAATTCTGGTAAGAGATATCACTGTGCAAAATGTGATATGCACAAATCAGTATGGTTTACACCAAAAAAAGTAAAAATGTGATGATATAAATCTTGTATAAGTTTATACAAAAGTCAATAATACAATTTGCAAATGTATTTTCTTTATTGTGTAATAAATACTGTATTGTAGAATTAATATTGTATTGTTCAATTACACTCCAGCCCTTCAACAGGCAGCCACTTGGAACTCTCAAGGGCATCCCAGAAGTTGTAGTCCCTCTCAATCACCTCCCAGTTCAACTTCTCAACGTCCAAGGGGATGTTGTGTTCTGTGAAACATGCGTAAGGAAACAGTTAACAATCTCCATGTGTTCTGAAAACCCAACAGTATATTATTCTCATTCATGAAGGTTACCAACTTCTGGAAAACTTCGTTGTAATTGATGTGAGAACCTCGCATCTTGCATTTGCATTCATATTGAGTACTACAATACGTACCCATTCTGTGCCTAGAATATGGCTGCCTTTTTATCAATACAGTGAAATCTCAGTTCAATGAAAGCCAGAATAACGAAATTTCAGCGTGAAAAATTTTTCTTCTCGGCCCCACCAATTTATATGTATTTACATAAAAATGTTTCACTTTACAAATACCAGTGTAACAAAAATTTCAGTTTAAAGCAACATAAGTACACTGCTAAAAAAAAAATTTAATCAGTATAACAAAATTTGTAAACAACTTCGCTTGCCACATGTCTACTACTCCGCTTGGAAATGCCAATGGTATCATGTTGCATGTGAGCTACAAAGTAATTGCCAATGACATGCAATTACTACCCAAAATATACTGTATTTCTTTATGTAATTTATGCACCCAAGTTTTTTAGTGAACGGTTTGGAAAAAATGGTGCCTGAATTATGCAGAGAAATACAGCATTAATTGGCAGCTTTTGTTCAGCAACTGAAAGATTTAAGTGAGAAATCTTATCAAGCAGGAACCTGTAAATGATAAAATGTATGTATTGCTGATAGGTATGCCAATACGTCTTCTTACTGTGGATAATGATCGTTACACAGCTCCAGTAACCCACTGTAAACTTACCAACTAGCTCCAGATCATCCTCTGGGCTTGCAATCTCATCCACAGCCTGCTGGATTGTGTGAGGACTCTGCATGTAGTCTCCGGTAACTTGTGTCATATGGACAGATGTTGCAGCCGATGGATCTGTGCTTGCATCATAGTAACCTTGCCAAGCAGAGTAATTTTGCCAGTAAGAGGGATCATAATACTGGCTGTAGTCCTGGCTTGAGCTGTACCCACTTGTGTTTATTGTTGTTGTGGCAGTAGTGGTCCTGAAAGTAAGCATTCACCTTGTCCATCTGTTCCTTTCACTTGTCATTTTGGTTTTTATACGTATTTCACATTGAAAAAGTGTCCGCATATGGGGAAAAATCAAGGTTGAAAAGCTCAGGTGAAGAGACCATTTTGGAGACCTACATGTAGAGGGAGAGAGAGCATTAACCCTTTCCATGCCAAGTCATTATCTTGTGGCTGTCCTGGAAATGGCAGTGGGTGTTTTCAAAATTTACAGTAAAGGTAAAGCTGTCCCCGTGCTTGATTAACATTACATGAATGCATCTAGGGAGTGAAGGTACAGCTCCATTCATTCTTAGCCTCAGCAATAGATGGAGGTGAGTTGTCAGCCTTGTCCTGGCCACTTTACCCCTGGAAAATAAAGAGTCCCTGGTGCCCACTGAATAGGAGGCTGGGTGGACACCAGAGCTGGCCTGGATGTTTGGGGAACGGACAAATTTCTTGCCCCTGCTGGGATTCGAATCACAGATTATCCAGCCTGTAGCCTATACTATGTAATCTTTGCTCCCCGGCTTGGATGCTCTGGAGAAGAGAAAATCTCGTGGTGGTGGTGGTTGAGAAGACCATGACAAAGTCAGTGGTTCTGATGACAATAAAACAATAAGAAGAACAATGGTCGTGGCAGCAGGGGTGGTGGTGGTGAAGGAGGAGGAGAATTTCAGTGTTATACATGATCTATGGAACTGCTTGCTGGGGACCGTATTCCAAATTCTTGCTTGTCGAGACCATACCATACTGACTGAGGTATCGTAGTTCCTCAACTGGGAGTAGTGTAGAAAATTATTTTCATGTACCTAGTTTGTAAGTTATGGTCATGAAGGGTTCAATGACTATTAGGAATACAAGGGATGAACACAAAATGCTGCGAGTGTAAAAAAAAATGTTTAACTTTGTGATTAACATTTTAAAGAATGAAATTCAGGTTTGGAAGCAAAAATGTAAACACAATCTTAAACTTACTTATCAAATGACATTATTCCTTCAAACTTTGTAATACTGTTTAGCCACAAAAAAAAAATTACTATCCTACATTTGACAGTATTAGAGAAACATGTTTTATACTTCATTATCACACACTGCACTATTTTACTTGCCGCATGAGCAAGCAACTAAGGAAAGTTCAGAACACTCTACCATCTGAATAAAACAAACCACAGAAAATCTAGCAGCAAATTCTAAACATGCATCCTCTTCTTGTCATAACCAGACTACCACCTACCACCAGCTGTCACCTGATGAAAGACTGATCCACAAGTACATATTTCAGGGACATCACTGTATTCAGGGCACACGGATATGCATTTCTTGGAGCTTATAAGCCATCCTTGTCACTTTTAAGGGTTAAAATAGAGTTTAATAAAAATGTGTTCTGAATAGGGTCCAGTGGCAGCTTTCGTGAAAATGGTGATAAACCACTAGGTTCAGAAACAGCACAAATTCCTTACATCTTTAAAATCACACAGATTCAATATCTGCAATGTGATGTTCGGTGCACCTACTGAAACTGCAAACAAAAACCTTAACCACCCAGTAATCAAAAGTGAGAAGGATAAATTAAAAATGCCAATGGTGTTTCAACTTGCACAGCCTACAAACACATGAACCATTTTCTTGGTCTCCACAAAGTGTGGGACTTCAGACTGAAATAACTCAAGTATCATTACGTTGTGGGCTGTAATCGATGAGGCTTGGGCACAGCATTGCTGATTTTTATGGCCTTACTTCCCAGGCCTTTGTAGCCATTCATCTGTACGAGACAGTTTTTCTGTTCATCTTCATTAGCAAACCTGATGAATCCATAGCCCTTACTGTATCCAGCATTGTCCAGAATCACTGAAATTAAACAAGAACATTCCCATTAATTTACAGCAGATTTCTTGGGCTGTGTGAGATAATGACTGTGCTGCCTGAAACACTCACCTTTTGCTGTTCTGATGGACTGATACCGGGAAGCAAATGTCCTGTATAGTGTATAGTCATCAACATCAGGTGTCAGGTCTCCAACCCACAAAGAGAACTCCCGATCTATTGGTGGACGACCCGTTGTGCTCGCATGGTTCAACTTGAACCGAATTGCCTGAAACATGATCCATTTTATAAGATCTGTTGTATGCATGTAATGTTCTACATGATCATGGTAGTGGCTTACTGACTCAATGCCCACTGTCTGTCACTGGTGCAGTGAGGTCATGGGGTGTGTGTGTGACCTGTTACCATCAAATGGAATAACTTCATTTTATGTGGGTCAAAACCCTGGTGATTATCCTGGCTGACGGTATTTGCTGGGAGGTACAAATCCCTAATCATACGAGACATGCCGCATCATACCAAATAAAGCCATTATAAGATTGCGGGCCCTTCTTCAGAACCCAAAATGTGTCTGTCCCCTGAAACAAACATACCATACAATTGCTGCTACTTCACTGATACATCACTTATGCGTGCAGCCTAAAGAACTGCACCTCCACAAAGTAAAGTCAAGAATGTCGGAAAGAGACCCTAATCTGACAAGCACTCACTGTTAATGTACAACATTAAACAATGTGCAAACAATGTAGACTCTTCTCAGTCTAAGTTGTGAAAAACTGAAAACAAACTGGACATCATGTCTTATGATTTAAGCAGTTCTCAAGCCACAAGTCTTGTCTTTGTGTCAGTTTGTGGTACTTCCAGCCTGTGAGGTGTTGCTGCACAACACATGCTTTATGGACTGCTGGCTCACAAACTGAAGGGAGGGAACATACTGCATGAAATGAGACAGACTAGTGCAAGGAATATTTCACTGTATCTTCCTAATACTCTCGTTATTGAAGCAAGAGCTAAAATATTTCATCCATGGTGTATTCACTGTAACAAAAAGACTTCCAAGAAACTTGAATGCATGCGACAAAAGATGCTGCTTCACAAAACCCTGTAAAACTACACATTATATAAGCTCAGAAAGGAAGGACCACTTATGTACCAGAACAAGGGCCCACAAGCTTCACCCCATAGTCTGGCACCTTGGAGGGCCCTCACCCTGGCACACTAATATTTATAAGTTACCGTATACGTACAGGCTGGGTATTTGGAATAACTTTTCCACTGAGTTTGTGCATGGCATTGAGTGCTGCTTCATCTGTTGCGAAATGCACAAAACAATATCCCGCTGGCTCTCCAGTGTACTTATTTCTCATAACCTTAACATTCTGGGGCTGCTCCCCCATTCTTTGGAAAGCAGACATTACAAAACTTTCTGTCATATAGGGCTCCAGCTGCAAAAAGAAGTCAGCACTCGCCAACAGGTCTAGCACTAATACATATAATACACGTTAATTTCCTGCAATCGCCAACAGACATAACACCATTCTTTGTAATATGGAAAATACAACAGGTTTTAAAATCCAAGCCTCATAAACTAAAAGAAATGAAAATAAAATTATTTCCATTGTTTTGAATAGGCTAAAACGTGTATTCTTCTTTTTTAGCAAGAACAAAGATTAAACACATTTGAAACACTGTGCCGAGGTAACTACGTGGAGCAGACAGGTATGAAATAACAGTGAAATGGAAAAGTACATAATGGGATGATACGTATCTTTACCTATATGTTGCATGGGTAAATCACTGAGGTTGAGACTGGATGCCTTCCAAGTGGATATTGAAATGCACATTAAGTTGTAGCTTAAAAGCATGTGAAAAGAGATGCCTTTTGGAGTCTGAGACATGCATGAGACAACAGGGAAATATGGAGCATTGTGTGAAGAGATGACTAATATCCAACACAAGAGTTCTGTTGTAATAATGACAAACTTGGATTCAATACACAGAATTTCATGATCAGCTGATTTTCAAGTTCTCTAGGAATTCTGCATACTTGGAAGTTGGTTGTCATAAAAACTGCGACTGACATAATCATGTAATCATAGCAAATACAAATACCAGGCACAGATGGTATGTTACCTTGGCCTGCAGTACTAAAAGACAATTCACGATATAACCTTAGTTAAATGATTTACTGACCACCCAATGAAAAATATACACGAAATACATACATCTGCATACACTGCATAGTTTAGAGCCAGGTGAACTATTGGTGACATGAAATATAAACACGAAACCTTTTCTTGATAATTTCAGGCAATGTTAGCACCACTACATATTTGGCCTTAAGGGGGTAACTTCTCTGAAACAACATGATGATACACGACCGGAATGAAAGAGGATTACAGTCTCCTTCCTAACCTGCAAGTTCATCACACGACAAAATATCGCTAACCACCTACTAATTCTCGAGTTATTTCATTGGAATAGTAATTAGTGATATACTGAAGCTGGCAGAAAACACATATGTGCAGTAACTACGTATAACCCTGTACTTACATGTACTGCATCAACGCCTATTTTAAAGGACGTCAACATATTCAAAATTTTCAGCCCCACGTATTACTCATATGTTTTATGCCGAACGAGCCGATCAATTCTTCCTATTTACTTACCCCTCCCATCCATAACTGGCAGTGTATTAATCCTGTTGTTGACATTTCCAATAAGTTATTCCAGTTTTAATACATTTCATTCACTTACGGATACAGGTTAAGTTGGCAACTGCAAACACACGCCAAGCACGCTAATATTACGTACGATGCTCACTTTGTACAAACACAATGCACGGTGAAGGCAACGAAAACAAATTACATAAATTACGATCGCTTTCACAACCAAAGTCACGGATTATCCTTCCGTGGATCAGCGGCACATTCCTGACATTTTGGGCTAGTGCGCACGGGCGGTTTTTTGAGAGCGCGGAAATTCGGCCACGGCGGCTAAACAGTAGTGAGTATTTATTGAGGGAGCGGGAAAAATCGCTAGCGAATGGTTTAAGTCCTTGACAAAAGTTATATGCAAATGACAATTAATTTTGAGGAGAAGGCTGTAATTTGTACGGCACTCCTTCGTTTTACAAAAAAGCGAAGAAGGAAGATGTGGGTTAATCCTTTAATCAGCCAAAGACTGCTTAAACACCAGTTTCATAAATTATGTGAGGACTTATGTGCGTTTACCAAAAAGTATATTGGTTATTTTCGGATGAGTAAGACATCGTTTGATGAATTATTTTTATCATTCAATAGTACATCACATGCCAGAACACAAATATTGCATTCTTCCATCTTTATAAATTTGTCTCCAGGTTTTCTTTAAGAGTTTTATCGCTGTATACCGGATATTTTTCTTATATAACGCGGGGCTTTTTTCCACTTCAATAATCAATTTCTCTGTGGCAAAATAGTCCTTTCCACTACCTTCAGCAGTTGTTTGGCCGTTCGTGAGCGCGCAGTCAAGTGTTTACATTTGTTTCATCTGTAAAGCGGCGACCGCTCCGCTAGGAAAATGGATCACGATGCATTTTTAAAAATCCGCAGCGGTAATTCGACCATTCGTGTGTCTAGACCCATTCACGTTAACATGTTCTATTCAAGGCGGTTAAAAAAACCGCAACCGCTTAGCGGTCAAAAAACAGGCCCTGCGCGCTAGACCTTAGATAGGTATTAATCTGTGGTCAAGATCTCCTAAGCTCTCATCCGTGGCATGGAGTACCACGGGTCGTAGATGCTGCAGAGTAAGCTATAGATTATTATTGTTTAACTACCGTGGTTCACGGAATACCTGTCCTCCCGTGAATCCTCAGAACACAACACAGCAAGCATTGCAAGATTACAGACGTATGCTTGTATACATGATGTGATTCACAGTTGACTTGTGAGAACGTAATACTAGCTGTTGTATTTGCCTGTGTATTGAAAGTACGTACTTGGAGACCCCATACTAGGTAACGCGTATGTACTTATCGTAAAAATAACTCCGTTGTGTATTATCATGCAAGTGCAACGATTCTGCGACTATTGAACTTTAAGTTCTTTAACTAAATAGATTGTAACCCCAAAATGTGATAGCTGGACAGTGCATTTTATTGGGATATAACAGTTTCTTCGATTTCGTTATATGAAATTGATGCAAGATACTTTTATTTAAATATTCCAGCGTTTAACGTAACAGCTTTAACATGGATAACCTTTGATAAACAACCCATTCCTTACACGGCTTTTCAGCAACATTTGCCAACGATAAATTTTTGTCTCTTAATTAACACGTCTTATGTTCTATTTTACAGGTGCAAGTACAGTTGAAGAATTGGTGAACGATGGCAGATGTTGTACCTTTTTTTCGTAGCCCCTTTACGGATTTGACAAGCTGCCTTATAAATCATCAGAATTATGGAAGATGTGAGGAATTGGAAATGCGGGTCATGAATTGCTTAGAAGCCTACGGAGTCCCCCGTGGTATGAAGAATTGCAAGGACCTTGTTGATGACTTTAGAGAGTGTTCTTCGCGTAGGAAGCAGGTTAGCAGACTTTATGTTGGTTCATTCAAAAGTGCAGGATACATAGATTGTTCTTCAAAGCTGAGCTAACTTCACCTAGTATAACAAAATGGATTTTAAACAGGCTGGAGCAGTGGGGTCAGAAATACCCTGCCCAATGGTGTGGTGATGTGTAGTTTAAATATTCTGTACCATAACCCAACTTCATTAGTTCAGTCACAACCCTTCGTGTTCATAATGAATGTTTGAAATATGATCAATATAATGTCTCAAACAATATTGAATGGCTATAGTATAGTCAACATTGGTCAGGCCAGCCAATTTTTATCTCATATTTTTTCCTGAATAGTTTTAGTACAGGAGGGAAATAGACCTACACACTGGAATTGCTGATTTGGGGGACTATGAGATCCCTTTTACAAAGGAACTTTCAGGAGAAGGCAATGTTGAGCTATGGCAAGTGTGGTGGTACTGCTTCTTATTAAGAAGAACAAACAGCTGTCCTGACTTGTGCATATCATAAACAAAAGATAATGTCAATATTTGCTGCATTTATGGTGAATAGATGCACTAAAATCCTCATAGGCAACCAGTGATGTCAAAATTGTGTTTGAAACTAACATTTAGCGAGACTTTATCTGTCTCCATTGACAGGAGCAATATTTTGTTTTTTCACCAGTGTGTAATAATTGATTTTAACTTATTCATGCTTTTAAGGCTGTTAAATTATGGTAGCGAACATAAATACCAAACTGTGAGCTAAGGTTAGGTTTCAGGTTTGTGTTTATGTTGGCAACCATGAATTGATTCCTGTGTTAATGCATTCCATGATTTTAACTTGACTTCCACACAGCTCATCAGTTGAGGGGATTCTGAACTGCAATTTTTGTGTGCAAGACACCTGACTTACTTCCAGTGAGCAAAACATCTTTCTTTTGATGATTAGTACTACCAGCATTACTGTTGTTTATTGTCATTGTGGTATACCAGAGCAGTACAATGCAGTGTCCAGACTGTACTGGATCTTCATGAAGTTGAAGAACGTGCAGTGAACCTGTCAGTGTTGATACCTGTATTTAGTCTTTTGCCCATCATGGGGTTGTACATGACTTGGAACATATATTGTAAATGTACGTTTACATTATTGCAATGTGGGCCAACTTGACAAGTTTTTGGTAAGTCAGTGTAGAGCTTGAGAAATATCCATGATATGTTCTGGTTATGTTGCAAATATATCTGCAGTAAGATATGTCTAATGATTTGGTAGGTTGTCATAAAAGTCTGGTTTATGTCGGTCAGTGTATTTCCATCATATCCACTGACATATTCTGCATTTCAGACTAAATTCTGTGTTTGCAGTGTATTGAGTAGATTCACTTTGTGTGGACTGACAAGGAAGGTTGGGCAACTTGTGCATGTGCATAGTAGCACATCATATGTGATTCCATTTTCATTGTACACTATTTTGTTTTATTTTCTGTGGTGTACGTGATATTTCAAGTGCGTGAAGAAAATACTTCCAGATTAATTGAATATTGTTTATTAATGAAGCATTGTGGACCCCTGTGGATTCAGAACCTGATGGCCCAGCAAAAGAAAAATATGCTAATAAGGTTCAGGAGCAAGTGATGTATATATCTGTAAGTGGGGCGCATATGTGCTTGATACCTTGATAATTGTGTGACACACTGTTGGTACATTGAAACTTCTTTTGGGTTTGGAAGTTTTGTGGAAATACATATGGCATCTCCTGTTGCGAGGAATTGCAGCATTTCAGCCAGTTCTGCCATCTTCAAATGTTGTGTCTTGCATATCACTGGAAGGAGCAACCATCGGTAGTAAGCTTTCAAGATATGTAGGAGTCATTCTGACAAAGTTTTTGAATCCTTATCTATCTTCTGTTCACTAGTGGTTCATTATGTGTTGATATGCCCCATGGTACCACCATTTATACAAAAGATCCTTGCCCACCACTGTCTAGTTCTTCTTGGTACTGGTCTGCCACTGTTTCAAAGAAGAAGGATTAATTACAGAAGAACATAAAAGTGCAGCCTCTTCACCTGCCTCCAAATCTATGTACTGAGTTTTCCTATTGTAAATATCTGCAGTGTGAACAAGATATGTAATGGATATTCCATCAGTTGATATATCTGGAACATTCCAGACCAGATTTAATGGCCAACACATCAATAATTCCTCTGCAATATTTTTGTGAGTTACCTGTTTTCATCTATATACAGGATGAACAATTTTTTAAATTTACTGAACAGTGTATTTGCCAGCATGTCTCTCTCATGTTGTGATCAAACTAGAATCATAGACTTGTATTATTGGCCAGCATTATTGGTAGTCTAAACATACCTTGACATACTTGGTTGCATCACAGCCATGATGTGTGGGTCTGTTGAGGCATGAAATTCATCTCCATAATATTTCAAATTGCAATTTCTGTGTCACAATAAACACACCACCTCTGCATTACAAAGACCAGTTGGTAACTGCTGTTTATTATGAGAATCATATTAAACATAAATTGTGTGGGCAGAATGTAGATTTTTTGGATGTTAAAGTATTGTGCTGTAAAGGGTTTACCGCACTGTCGTCTGTGTTACAGATGCTGCGGATTGCAGCAATGAAAGAGGAACGTGAACGCCAGTACAAGGCTGGAGAGAGGAGCAAGGAAGAGCACTATGCAAACGCCCCCAGGATTGATGCTTACTAGATATGTCATTTGACAGCAGTTGATTTATTGATGTTATGCAAACAGTTTTGTTTGTAGTTGTAGGAATGAGTTTGTGTGTGAGATTGCTCTTAGAAATACATATACATACAATATGTAGATCATTCTGTTGTGCTTTGTGTGACAAGTCTGAACATGCTTTGTATGCGTTTTGAAGCTGTCATCATTATGATGATGGCCTTCTGTAATGTGATGTGATATCCAATATATCAGAGAACCTATGACTTCCATCTTCAAGGTGGAAGATGGCGACAAACAGCTCCTTTGAATCGTTGGTATCTATGTACCAAAGCACACAGCATCACATCCCAGAAAACTGTAATCTTCATCTGGGTCTGCTGTTTCCATCTGAGTACCTTACCACTAGGCAAATAAGGACCTTGCTGTATCCTTTACCTTACTAATCTGATAAAGCATAAAGAATGTCAAAAGCTGTGGTGGGCCATTCACAAAGAAGAGGTACATTGTATTGGGAGTGACTGGAAAACATCAAGACAAGAGGATACAACTGGCAAGAAACCAAAAAGGAAGACTGTGGGAAGGTAGAAGAGAATGGAGTCTTCTTCTGTGTTGATCCATGTAAACTGTAGATAATGCTGTTAGAAGAAGGAGGTGGCAACAGTGGTGAAGGCATGCTAAGGGAAGTAATATTTTAAATAGGATTATGAAAGTGGGGGATTTAAGGCCTGAGAAATACAATTCAGATCTGCTATCCACTTAAGAAAGTGCACTTTCCTATAGCCTTTTTACCTAGTGCTGTTGTCTGTGGAGCTCTAGTGAAAGATACTACAATTTCATTACAAACTTCATAGGACAAGGCACCCGAATGGTAGCACATTCCGTGGCTAATGTGATGAAATAATTTTATTCACACCAGTATCATACGTTACTAATGATGGCTCCCTAATGCAGTGTTCAACAGACTGGTTCAGAAGTGGGAGCTGTGTCCAATTCCAGGACATGTTTCTTGTAAAGCTCTTGCAGTAAGTAGAATTCCCAGGTCATGGACACAGGAAGTATATTTACATAAACACTGTAAGATATTTGTCAGTATATGTTTCCTAATCCTGGAAATTTTCTCCCAGAATTCAATGTCCAGAAGTGGTAAGTGAGAGAGGACTATCTTCATGTGAAGATTCCCAAATTTGGAGGGGATTTTTAGTAATGAGAAACATGTCCTCATGCTTCACCAACACAAAATATTCTATTGAGGAAATGAGAACACACTAATTGCATAGAGCAGAGTCCTTAAAAAGCTAGTAGTTGCTCTGCTAGTTATATTCCCTGCATTATAAGTATCCTGAAACTTCTTTACTGTGTTTACAAGAGCACACCATTGGTCCCTGTCCTGAGGCTGATTAATCCAGTCCATACCCCCCCCCCCCCCCAATCCTATTGGTTTAAGATCCATTTAATATCCTGTCTATGCCACGGTCTTCCAAGTGCTTATTTCTATAGGTTTTCCTAATAAAAATGTGTTTCGGTTTTTCTTGTCTCATGCTTGCCTTGTGCCCTGCCCATCCCATCCTCCTGCCTCTGATAACTTTAACCCTGTGTAAACTGATTTAAAAAACGTGAAAGTACTTTTCTGTCCAGTGCTCCCGATTTCAGAAACAGCATTACATTTTGGAAGGTCCCCAGGCTTTGCCCATTTGTCTCTCTGGTAAGAGCAACATGTAGATGGAGATGAGTGTAGAGCACTGGTGGAATGATGTTGATGGGAAAAACTGAAGTTCTTGGAGAAAAACCTGTACCAGTGCCACTTTGTCCACAAGTGTCATATGGACTGACTTGGGGTCAAAGCTGGACTTCCACGGTGTGAGGCTGGTGATTAACCACCTGAGCCATGGCATGGCTGTTTGAATGCTGATGTACATGTCAATTTCGTATAAAAGTGCAGCTCCCACCCGAAAGAACAGTCTATCTTCATTTTTTAGATGAACCAGGTAAGGCTGTTTAGAGAAATAACTGGTGTTTATTGTGAGCGAGTTATGAAACACATAAATACACTGTATGGACAAAAACAGAGTTTCTTATGTTACAGCAGGTGGTTTGTTAGTGTCCTCAAATATTTCAACTTTGCCACATTTTTAAAGGATTTATTAGCTATGTTTATGTTTTGATCTTGCCCTACGTTCTGTTGATGAGACATGAACACATACTATGAACAACTTCTGGCTTCAAATTTTAACAAATAGGCAGTGTACATATAATGTAACATTGTGGTGCATACACCTAATTACTTTTGCAGTGGAAACGCAGCAATGCATAATTCAGAGAGATATCATAAATGTACATAGGTCTTCATGTAAAGTACCTGTTATTGTTGTTAGATGTTAAACTTTTCACTCAACAGATTGTCGAACAAAACTCTAACTATCAAATTTCATGAAAATCTGGCCAGTGGGAGCAGACAGGCATGACGAAGCTAGTAGTTTCTTTTTGCAGTGTTGTGAACGCACCTAAAACCATACCTCATACTTATTTATAGATTATTTGTTAGTTTTAGGTTGGTGAAGAACTTACCAGAATGGGCCTACTCTGTAGGTGGGATCACAGTTGCATGATATTTGTTGTGTTTCATCCATCAGCTCACTATCCATCTTGTTGTACAAGTAACACACTCCTAGCCTTCTGCTTGAAAATTTCACTGACCAAAAACTAACAAATGAGCTATAATAATGAATTTTGTGTGACATTTGAGGTTCTCACAGCAGTGTTTCTGAATATTGAACTGTTCTGGGATATTGCATTGTGTTAACTGGTAAATAGTTGCCGATATTTTGAAGGAGCATCTTCAGGGTCAAACTGGAGTATTGCTTGACCCTGAAGATGAAGGCAGTAGAAACCTTCCAAACATTGGTAACTGTTCACCTGTTGACAACATTGTAACACCCCAGAAGACTTAGATATTTTGCTGGCATATATTTTATGGTTTCTATGTCTGCTCAGGCAGCATTGGGACTTTATGTCCCAATGTTATGTCAGGAGTAAGGCTGCATTCTAAATGTACAATGCAGTGTTTTATATATAAAGAGAAGTTAAAAACAAATACATGAACTGTACTCCATTCTGTCTAAAGAAAGGAGTACAATATATTCCATCTAACAAAAACAATCTGAAAATTGCAGCATATATAAACTCAATGGCTGTGTCATATAATTGGTTATAGATCAATTTCTCAAAACCAAAACAATCAGAAAAGAAACCACATCTTCTATCACATTCCCTGAACATACCAGCCATTACCAAAACAAAGAAAAATGAGGGTGTCTGGTGGAACTGAGTATTTTAACTAAACGTAGAAAATAATTTTATTTCAATTTTAAATAATTTGACACATGCGATTGAGATCTGAATCAAATCACACAAGCTAATGTAATTGCAACTATATTACATTTTTGTAATAAATGGATGACCTGAAAATGACCACCAGGATCGAAACATGTAGCCTCATCTAGTGTGACAATGTTAACTTTGAATGCTAACGAAGTTGTGAAGATGGCAAATGATAATATTTATGTTTCCACAGTTTGGCTAATGATTAGTGCCTTCTGGCATGTGACGGCGTCTAGTCATATATGTGCTAAGCTTTCAGAATTACCTCCATAACGCCTTTAGTGTAGTAAGATTTGATGCCGAGTGTTTCTCGGAAACATAAGTAAATTTCTGCAAGCTACACGGTGTTATATCTTCATATTCAGTGACGTGACAACTTCAATTCTCTTACACAATTTGAGTCGCAGTGATGTGATAATTTATTTTCAATCTTGTTGAAAGATTGTTTTACTTTCTAGATGATTTAAATTTGTACATGTCCAAATCTGTATTTCGGCGGTCAGAGCGATAAATTGGACAAGAGATTACCGAATGAATGGCATATTATAATACTATTGCCACTTCAGCATATACGTTATTTCATGATGTGGCACATTTCTTTCAGTGCGATTTTTGCATGTTTGGTTCTCACCGTTTGCGAGCTTAAACTCTACCGATCACTAGCGCCAGAAAACTTTGGCGGTGCCCGAGAGAAGTTACAGAAATTTGTTTAGTACACTTGCTTCCGTTCAGATGGCAGGTATTTATCATGCAGCAGAGAACATCAATATCCGGTTACAGCACAACTACCGCAAAGATTGTGAAGGAAGTTGCTTCACCTGTCAAGATTGTCACAGTTGCTGTTACCGCGTTGTCTGGCCTTGTGGAGCTGTCAGCTGGAATTTTATACTGAATACTGCTTGTCACATACATTATTCAGTCTGAAAGAATTTAATTTCTTGTGTTTTGTAAACGTAAATACTGATGGTGTGTATAGTAGGAGCAGATTTTTATTGTTGCAGTATTTGAATTCGAAATCGTCGTTGCAGACCTCGTGTTTTCACTCGCCATAAGGCTGTGACTAGCATACGATTAACGTGAAGTGACTGGATGTGTGTGACTTTATGGACTTGTGCCTGTGTAGAAATTGAATCACCATCGCCGGAATTGAGTAGAATTTCAAGTTGCCAAACATCTTGACGACACTTGTCTGCCTTGTTATATCGTGAAGTTGCAGCGTCAGCTCATGATGAAGTTCAAGCGTCGTAAGTATTTTGATATTAATAATACACTGTGTTTGCGTGTGTAGTCTTGTTATGTATGCATTTACGTGCATGATTTAGTGTATTAACAGTTGCTGTTACGCATTGAGTAAGAAACGCCGCATCCTAGCACGTGGTCGCATCATTCGCTGCGCAGCCATTGAAACATTGCGTGGGGTTTGTTCAGCGTTCCCCCAACTGTCGTAATGGCGGGATTTGTTGTTCGCGTTATTTTAATATCATACGGAGTGTAAGAATGTTACATTTCCTTTTATAAACTTACGGTATTCCTTCAGCTTAGTACGTTGTGTATGTTAATTTGAACTTCCGGTGGCTGCTGTTGTAATCTATGGAACTGCAGTTGGAGTGGGGGTTGCAGCATATTACACAAGCCTGTCTTGTATCGCACACGAGGCGTGCGTGGCATGTGGTGAAATTTTGCATGACAACAGAGAATGTCTGATATAGACCATGTAACTAGACAATGTAAGGAAGATTGGCCATATGCATTAATGTGCTGCCCTTTCAACCTTGATTACATACGCATGGTTACTAGATGGTTGACTCACTTTTTTTTACCTCTTCAGAATTTGACATTATGTAATGTTACGTTAATGCCGTGTATGGCAAGTACAAATAATTCGGTTCAAAGTAGTATTGCATTCAATGTAGCATCATATGCAATATCATCACCAGTCTCTTTCACATTTGAAAGTTTATCTGTCGCGTGCTCAGTTAACGAAACAAGTGTAGTGTTATGAAGTAAAACCTGTTGGGCTCCAGCAGCCAAGACCAGCACTGGTTACATTCACATGGCTTCTTCAGTAGGCAACCGCTATGCAGTGTTTTTTTTTGTGGAAACCTTGTAAATGACTACATATATTGCAGTTTTAGATATATGTTGTAGCCCTGCAAAAATACGATGCAGTAGTGTCGGGCATACCATGTTAGATGGATGTAATGAACTTAATGTTATGACGGATGGTTTTATAAAAAAAATCCGCGATTAATGTATTTCTTCTGTGCCTGTAGCGATATTGACACCATATCACTTCAGTAGCGCAAAAGAATTGTATTGCGGCCGGTTTCGTTTTAGTAGTGATACCCACAATTATGTGATCACCGGGACGATTTACATACCCGACTCGTTAGTGATATTCACTTTGAGACACGAACTGACAGTGCGCAAATCTGTTCCCGACTTGGACCATTACTGCGGTAGCATTTAAATTACACAGTACTTCCACCATTGTGTCCAAGCGGTTATGGGACCCTCACAGTCTTATCTGACGTGCACACCGGGGGCTTTGTTATCGAGTGAAATGTGACCGAAGCTGGAACCCGACAGCTTGCTGATTAGGTAAAAATGCATGGTGCTTTACCCCAGTCCATGTTATGTCATCATATCATTGTGCGTGGATACTTTGTACTGTACTTTGTATTATTTGTATACAAATTTGTTAATGGAAGGGGAATTTAGGGAACGATCTGAGAGCCCCTTGAAGAAATGTGGCCGGGTTTCCAAGGCCACTTGTAACTTCGAGCATTTTGTTGTTGTGGTGGTGTTGGAAATGAGTTCTTGACAGTTCGATGTTTGTCATTTTATTCGACGCTCATTAAAGCAGTAACATTGACCCCATATCCTTCCGTGTATCTGCATTGAATGGAAGCTCAACTTATAATACCCCACGATACCGTCGAGGGACGGCAACTAGCGGACAAAATAAATTAACTTTTGTTCTCACGGTCTTTTCCAGTGTCTCTTTGTAAATTACACGACTCGTATGATTGGTGAACGTTGTAGAAGGAAGCGTATAGGTCTGTTTTAATACTATCGCAACATTTGACAGGATGGATCGACTGAGGAAAAATGGAAATATATATATATATATATATTGCCAACATAGTCGGTCTGCATGCCGGACCGTATGCGCGTGTGTGCATGCGCGCGCGCGCCGTTCCTAGCCTACTTTCAGGAAAGGAAAACAAGATAGGCAGCGTAGTATAACGTAACGTTGTGGCGCGTTCGCATATTCTTTATACCTCCTCGGCCGTCCAGATAACCTGATACCACTTCACTCGAAGACGACGCTTTTATGGAGATTTTATGTTGCCGGCAACCATAAACAGTACTTACGGCTTTACGTAAAGTTCCCGATTTCGAGTTTCTCGACAGGGTTTAATGAAAGTCTCCAATATCAAATTTCACGAAAATCCGTCCAGTGGGAGCCGAGCAGATGATACATGTGGACAGACGGACGGACAGACATGAAGGTAATAGGCGAATTTTACGAATATGCGAACGTGCCTTTTCAGATTGCCGTGGTGTGTGTATGTGCGTACCCCTATTCCGTTTCTGAAGCATTGAACCGATCGCCATGAAAGTTGGAGGACACCCCCAACTGCGTACTTTGCAGTTTCCTACAGACAATAATAATAACATGGAGGACGCGCTAAGTTTTGAGGTGGAAGCGATATTAGCGCAGCGTATTTTAGACCGTGAAATTATGCATGCTTTTGGAAATGTATGCAACTGTTATTAACATTGTCGCATAGTGTAAGCTAAAAGTCGGCAGACATGGGAATGTCTTTCTTAGTTTTAGGTTTGATGGCGATGACTTAAGGCACCATTGCAAATAGGCTTGTGAAGTGCTGTACGGAGATAGATCATAAACGTACCTGCACATTCGTGTAAAATGCTGTTTGTTGTACGACATTTGGCGAACATGGCAAGTTTGCGAAACTTTGAGATTATATCGGACAAACAATGTAACGTACACAGAGTTTGTAACAAACAATAAAATGATGATAATAACGATAATACCAACCTGTTAAGGCTTGTAATTATATCCCGTTGGTAAGTCTTTGAGTTCTGCTACGGACTTCTGTTGCTGCCGTATGCTAGTACATACGTTTTTTAACCCCTTTAAGCGTGGAATTCATATAAATATTCCAAAAATTCACGTCGATTATCACAGTAAACGAATGTCCATCACAAAGACCAAACTGTTAAGGATGTTTCCGGAAATAATCACGTTTTATTTTGAGAATCGTGAAATACAAATAGGCCTACCTTGTAGGCAAATTGCGGAATTTTAGATTGTTGCATTGGGCGGTACATATAGTTAGTGGAGGGCTAACCCACCTGCATTGGCTTTACGGACGTTTTCTAGGCGCGTATGCAAAATTGCGAAGAGTGACTGTTAACTTCGTCATGTTTGTCCGTCTGTCTGCATGGAACAACTCGGCTCCCACTGGACGAGTTTTCATGAAATTTGATATTTGAGTATTTTTCGAAAATCTGTCAAGAAATTTCACGTTTAATTAAAATCTGAAAAGAAAAACGCGTACTTTACATGAAGAGGTACATTTATGATATCTCGCAGAATTCGTCTTAGAATGAGAAATGTTTCAGAGATGTTAGAGAAAATCAAAACACACATTTTACGTTCAATAATTTTTTTTTTTTTTTTTTTAAATCGTGCCGTTTATGAGATACTGTGGGACAATATGGTTGAGCCATACAGACCACGGATGACAATGTAATACGACGCAGAAAATATGCGATTTCCATGCTAGATAATTAAGGCAAGAATGGAGTCCACACAATATTGAATACTTGTTGCTTTTCCACGGCAATAATGGTTACGCGAACGCGCCTCAGTGTTATGGTATGTCACATTGCCTGTCTTAGTATAGTTCAGGGGTGGCCAAACTTGCTTAACGTAAGAGCCACATACGATAAACTTCGGATGTTTGAGAGCCGCAAGACATGAACAAATATTACACACACACGTTTTTATTGTTACACGCACATTTTGTTGCAAAAATTCTTAAATATATTTACTCACTATGAACATTAAACTTGCGTTTTAATCCACTGGACTTTCAGTTTATACCCAGTAAATAATTATAATGCTTGAAAAATTTTTTATTTACTATTTATATGAATTGTAATGCAAAAAAGGAGCTCAGCCAACGTATTTCCGCGAGCCGCGCATTATATGTCACAGAGCTGCATGTGACTCGCGAGCCGCGGTTTGGCCACCCCTGGTATAGTTTTTTTCGCGCCACATTTTCCGCAGCGTCTGTGATGCAAGTGACGTCTACGTTGCACGGCACGACACTTGCAGCGTCCTGACGCTGTGCCGACTGGACTACATGAAGTGCACAGACACCTTGCAGCGTCCTGACGCTGTGCTGACTGGACTACATGAAGTGCACAGACACCTTGCAGCGTCCTGACGCTGTGCCGACTGGACTACATGAAGTGCACAGACACCTTGCAGCGTCCTGACGCTGTGCCGACTGGACTACATGAAGTGCACAGACACCTTGCAGCGTCCTGACGCTGTGCCGACTGGACTACATGAAGTGCACAGACACCTTGCAGCGTCCTGACGCTGTGCCGACTGGACTACATGAAGTGCACAGACACCTTGCAGCGTCCTGACGCTGTGCCGACTGGACTACATGAAGTGCACAGACACCTTGCAGCGTCCTGACGCTGTGCCGACTGGACTACATGAAGTGCACAGACACCTTGCAGCGTCCTGACGCTGTGCCGACTGGACTACATGAAGTGCACAGACACCTTGCAGCGTCCTGACGCTGTGCCGACTGGACTACATGAAATGCACAGACACGTTGCCAGATAGATTCTACACAGGAAATGCTGGGGTACTAACTAACTAACTAACTAACTCCATGGAGCAGAGTCCTTCTTGGGAAGCTAACAGGTCGTCAGCTAGTCAAGAAATTCCCTGCGTTTTATGGAACCCGAAGGTTCATTACCGCACTCACAACAGCCCGCCACCTGTCCCTATCCTGAGCCATATCAATCCAGTCCATGTCCCCCCATCCCACTTCTTGAAGATCCATATTAATATTATCCTCCCATCTACGCCTGGGTCTTCCAAGTGGTATACAATCCATTCTATTCGTCCTCATTCCTGCCTTTTGTGTATCCGCCTGGACTGAGAACTGACTAACTGGTACAGAATATTCCGCATCAGTTGATAGTTATTACTATCTTCAGGAGTGTGACGCCGTGTAGATTGGTATACATGCTGGCGTTTAAAAGGAACGTACTTCCCCATTTTCAGGGTGAGAAATATGGAGGCGGCACGTTTGTCAGAAATGCTGATAGCTCTTAATAGTCTGCACCGCGTGACAGCCCCGCAATGTAGCAGTGTTCGTATTACCTTCCGTGAAAACCCGAAATCTCAACACAGTTGATGTTACTCGGTTCGCTTAAAATGTCTGCAACACGCAAATTAATCATCGTCATTGAAGCTATTATGAGCCAGCTGATTTCGTGTCACATTTTCAAAACTGCTTTTCCCCTTAGAACCATTTAAACAAGTTACAGGAAGTTCTTATTGCAGTGAATATTTATGTTTCTCATACTTGCTATAGTAATGTTATTAAAGCAGGTACTGATATTGCAATATTTGTATGATGCGCTTGGTTTGTGAGTGAATAGTTGATGATAGTGTGTTAAGTGACATTTGTTCGAAGGCTGTCAAGGGGTAAAGATATACGTATGGTGACCGGGTGATGGTGGTAACACCAGATGGCGGTTGTCCTTATGAAGCAGCCTATGAGGTGAAGAGATACCTACTTTTTGGTCGACATTGCAGCGTCGTACTTAGCCGATAACATGAAGCTAAAACGTTTTTAAGATTCATGGCATGATTATTCAGTGAAATGATGATTTCTTAGTATCCATCTAGGAATGTACTATATACGAGTGGATAACATTGAAGGTTTATCTGTAGACGTCAGCTAGAGACGTCGTGGATTGGCGCGTGCATAGTATATTATCCTTGTCACATGGCGAGGCCGTGACATACAAAAGTATGACATGCCATCCCGTCAAACAGTGTCAGTGTTAGAGGCGTGCTATATGATTGTTTGTAAGACACTGGTATTACCCCCAAGGGTAGGGGTCATTTTTCACTTGGACAGACGTTTTCTGCCCAAATTGCTCCATGCATTTATGTTTGGCAATTCACATTCTGGGATATAACCAGCCGCAGTATGTGGGTTGATATTTTGCATGCTGGCGTGTAAGAAGCCCACTGCGACAGTTCAGAGTTCTCACACATACGCTCTATCAGATAATTGTCTGTTTGCGTCTTCAGTCGAGTGTTTGGTGTCAGCACAGGTGTGGGGTTGCCTGTAGATATCGGTTTCAGGGCACGCCAGCCTTATCATGACAGGGGTACCGGTTTTGGTTGGGAAAGTAAACCGTATCACAAGGAGTGTAACTTCCTGGTGCCGTGCGTAATTCCAAATTCACGTTAGCTCGTACTGGGATGGCGCATTGCTGTTATAAACCAGTGACCCTTGACCCGCGATATGGTCTTGTCCTTGCAGAATGGCCGGTTGTTTGACGTCACTACGCAGTCTGCCTTATTATTTAAAGGCAAATTAGACTCTGGCTCATTGGTGGAATACCTTACGCTGCCACGATAGCTCTAAAGTTGGCATCGGAACTCGACCCATACTTGAAAGTGAAGCTGTCGCTGTGCACGCCATGAAGACATATGGGAGAGTGGAGGTACAACTCCACGCAGTCTTATCGTAGGCACTCTAGATGACAGTGAGTGGCCAGCTTCATACATCGGTGGATTTACCCAGGGTGTGGGGTGGAGGGGAAGAGTCCCCATTACCCATGGAATAAAAGTCTGGGTGGGCCCTACAGCCTGTCTGAAAACTTTGGACAGGAGATAAATCCGTTACCCGTACTGAGAATCCAACCACGATTCCTCGCACACCCAACCCGTGGCCGAGTCACTACAGCGTCCACGCAATGCCGGTTTGATCCAAAAAGTATTGAGAAAGCCTGTTAGTATTTTCACCCGGTGTTACGCGGGATGGTGTTGTATAATGTACGCAAAACACAGAATAGAACACATTAGGCATTTTTTCCCAGTGGCGCAACAGCCCCTAATGGGCCATGGCCTCCTGATTATTGAGACTTCACGATCACACTCAGTTAGACACACCACACTCGTTAGGACTCCTCTGGACGAGTGACCAGCCCGACACAGACCTCTACCTGACAACACACAACACTCACAAGATACAGACATCCATGCCCCCGGCGGGATTCGAACCCACAGTCCCAGCAAGCTAGCGGCCGCAGACCCACGCCTTACACCGCACGGCCACTGGGATCGGCATTAGGCAGTTTAACATGTCTCATAATCCGGCATTAGTTAGTTTTATGTAGTAGTAGTACCAACAAAATGCACACACGTATATTGAAATTATTTTATATACACAGTGACCTCAAGTTTCGGCCAAACACGTGGTCATTTCAGTAAATGTTAACAAGTTTAAGAATGTAAAGTTTGTTAGTGATAGGATGTCATATGTTGCTGAAATGTCACTGGTCTGATGTTCTGAGCGCGTGAGGATTTAGAGCAGGTATTCGATCCTTTCCTCAGTGCCAAGTGAAAATTATGTTATGAGATTTTATTTCAAAACTGGAGAGAGAAGAAACTTTCAGATGTACACTGGGAATAACGGTTTACCTGAACGTACTATTGTTAACGGTGTTAAGAGTGGTAAACTTTGCCACTTCGAAAGGCCTACTTGTTAAGATCACAATGTTCTCGCATTGAAACATTCAAAAACACACTTGGATCTTCTCGTGATTGGAAGACTCACAATCAGATTGAACACGTTTTGATAGGATATGGCATTCAAGTTTACTTCATGTTCGGTCTTTCAGGAGAGCTGACTGTGATTCTGATGACTATGTGGGGTTTATAAAGTTAGGGAGAGACTGTCGGTAAGTAAACAAGCAACCCAGATGTTTCATATATAGAGACCCAGTCTCGGGAAGATAAATGACGTCGAAATAGGAAAAAGTATCAGTTTAAATTGTCAAACAGGTTTGCAGCTTTGGAGAACTTGATGATAGTGAGGATATACATAGGGCTTGGGGAAATATTAGAGAGATATGAAATTTTCAGCCAAAGAGCGTCTGAAGTCAATATGAACGGACGCAGCATAAACCATGGTTTGATGAATGTTCAGATTTGTAGATCAAAGGAAGCGGGCTACTGCAGTGGTTACAGGATCCAGGTCGAATTAATACAGATAATCTGAACAGTCTAAGACATGAAACTAGTGGACATTCCTGGAATAAAAAGAGGGTACATCCACAACATGAAAATAGGCGATGAATCCTTTGAACATGCGGCAAAGTTAAGATATTTTGGAACAGTTATATTCACAACAAATGCACACAGTAAGATATAAATCCTATATAAGTCCTAGTAAACTCCTACGTGTTTCGGCACCGAGGTGCCATCCTCAGGGAGTTACAAATGCAAAGGAGTATAAGCACCAATACATCAATCTTGGTAGTACAGTGCCTAGTATTAGGATCCTTAAAATGTTAAAATTGTAAATTATAGAATTATAAGTATAACGTTACAACGTTGATGACATTAAGATTTATCATAGTAATGAAGTTACAAACGAGAGACTTAGGTATGATTCATATCTTTTTGTGTGCATTTGTTGGTGAATATAAGTGATTATAAGATTTATGCACGGAATGTATAATATCAAATTGGGGAACAGCCCTAACAAATCAAAATTGCAGTCATGAAGAAATTAAGAGCAGTTTGAACTCGGTGAATGCCTGCCACAATTGGGTCCAGACTTTTGTGTAACAGTTTGCTACCCATACGTATGAAAATGAGAATATACAGGACTATAACTTTTGGTGATCACATAAAGAAGAATTAGATGGGCGGGGCATGTGGCACGTATGGGTGGGAGGAGAGGTCTATACAGGGTTTGGTGGTGAAACCCAAAGGAAGGAAACCACTTTGAAGACCTAGGCTTGTAATGGGAGGATAATAATAAAATGGATCTTCAAGAAATAGGATGGATGGCGTGGACTGGATTGATCTGATTCAGGATAGGTTCAGTTGGCGGGCTGTTGTGAACACGTAATTAAAATATGACAACATATATGATATTATCTATCATGTGTTATATTTGCTCTTATATATTACCTTTGATTCTACAATAGCAATGTAATATCAATTTATATATATATATTATATTATAATAATTTTTATATAACATTGTACATTAATGTTTTAATAGCATACTGGCATTATGTATTTTACCATTTACAATTCTCAAAGCTGTATAATAACGCTGTATACGTCTTTAAGTATTGATACTCCATGAAGATTGTTATAAATAATAGCCGAAACATGTAGTTGTGCTTTTATGTTCATGAATTAGTGCAGTTTGTTTCGCGATAAACTTGTTTATATGTGTAGATTCGCCGATCCCAGTGGCCGTGCGGTCTAAGGCGTGGGTCTTCGGCGCTCGCTACTGGGATCGTGGTTCGAAACCCACGGGGCATGATGTTGTGTTGTGTTTTGTATAAAGACAGTATATGAACGTAAAGTGACAAAGGACGAAAGGATTTAAACAGTATAAAATGGATCAAAGGGGAAAAACCGACAGCCAAAAAAAAAAAAAAAAATCCCGGGGCATGGATGTTTGTGTTGTGTTTGTTGTATAAGGACGGTAGCATGGAACGTAAAGTGACATTAAGGACGAAAAGGATTTAAATAGTATAAAGATGGATCAACGGGGAATAACCCCGGACAGACAAAAAAAAAAAAAATCCTACCGACTGTGGTGTGTCTAATGTGTGTGATCGTGAAGCCTCGACGAGACGAAACGAGGAGACCCAGGCCCATGTAGGGCTGTCGAGCCATAGAAAAAAATATGTATAAATTGCACGGAAGGTTGACAAACCTAAATGAGTGTTTAGAGCATTATCGTTCCTCCAGCCCAGTGGTGATTTTCTATGTCCTGGTCATAGGCGTAACTTGGCTAATAACATTGATTGGGGGGCGGGGGGGGGGGGCAAAATCGGGCATGGTATTAGGAACTTTAATTTACTAAGTAGTTAAGTTAGAAAGAGGGGGATGATTCATTTGGACCAATCCTTAATATACATAACACCCCTTTCCTCCATTCTCATCCCAATTTTACTTGCCCCTCTTCAACTCAGTAGCCAAAAAACTTTTCTTAGGTAGAAAACATATTGATGGGCATATGCCCCCCCCCCCTCCCCCCATAAAGTTATGGCTATGGTCCTAGTAGTCCGCAAACAGACAGGCAGGTTTAGCGGTTATTACTGTCCGAAGTTCTAAGTCTTGTTTGCTGTTAATGACACTGACTCGTTAACTACTTAACCCTTGTCACATAAAACCTTTGGATGTCTTTAGGGGGTTAATTTTGAAATCGGAATGTAAGTACGTACCAGGTACTGGCGACAGCTAATGGGAAGCTTTAGCAACGGTCAAAAACGGCTTGTTGCGATTTGCTGTTGACCGATGTACAGGCGATCACCTGTGTAACCATACAACCATCAAAGCACAACTCTTACATTGTGCAAGACAGGCAGTGTACGTATAGCGTAACATTTAAGGCGCGTTCGCGTAACCATTGTAGCAGTTGAAAAGCCATAAGTATTAAATATTATGAGTGTGTGGCTGTAGCCTTAGTTATCCAGCATGCAAAGCGCATGCGCCGTGTTATATTGTCATCTGTGGCCTGTGTGGCTGTACCATAGTTTTACATATTATCTAATAAACGGCACGGAGAAAATTAATTGGACATTAAATGTGTGTTTTGATTTTCCCTGCAACTTTTGTCTGAAACATTTCGCATCGTAAGAAGAATTTAAGCGAGATATAAATGGTGGGCACGCAATGGCGCAGTTGGTTGAGGCACTGCGCTACAAGCCGGAAGGTCGCGGGTTAGATTCCCGATGGGGTCATTGGAAGTTTTCATTGACATAAAGCCTTTCGGTCGCATTATGGCCTTGGGGTCGACTCAGCCTCTAACAGAAATGAGTTCCATGAATATTTCCTTGGGGGGGGGGGGGGGGGGGGGGGTAAAGGCGGTCGGTGCGTAGGGCTGACAGCCTTACCACCTTGATGTGCCGATTGTCTAGGAATCTGGGAGCCTCAACCTCCTGGAACCTTAAGGGCTTGTCCATGCCTGTAATGGGATTGCTTTACCTTGTACCTTTATCATCATAAATGTACATAGGTCTACACGTAAAGTACTCGTAATTCTTGTCAGATTTTAATGAAACTTAAATTTTCTCGACAGACTTTAGAAGAAATCTTCAGGTATCAGATTTCGTGAAAATCCGTCCGGTAGGAGCGAAGTTGTTCCATGCCGACAGGCAGACAAACATGAACCTAATAGCCGCTTTTCGCAATTTTGCGAACGCGCTTGAAAACCAAACATTCTGTTATTAAAACAGCCCCATCATTTTCCGACTTGGCCCTTGAGTGAGATGGAGATTTGTTGGGGCTGTTTTAATAGAAAAAAATTCTTTGGTGATATAACATCAGAATCGTGTTTTGATGATTTTGATGCTTCTCACAGCTGTGTTGCTGAAGATTTAAGTCTGACAGTGTTACCCCGTGTCGTTGGGTAAGTAGTTCCTGACGTTTCGAGGGGACCGTATTGCCTTCATCTTCAATGTCAAGTAGTCCAATACCCTGAAGTTGAAGGCAATACAGTTTTTCGAAACGTCGGAAACTAATTATCCATTTAGACGGCTTGTCAACACAGAAGAGGTTGTGCCATATTTCAGGGACTTAGTCGCCGGCCTCTCATTGCAGTCTCTGTTGCGATCCTAGGTCAGTCCATGTAAGATTTGTGGTGGGTAAAGACACTGGGACAGTTTTTTTCTTCCGCGTAGGCCCACTTCGGTTTTCCCATGTCGTCTTTCTACTAATCCTCGATACATTCGTCTGTCACAGACGCTATATAATTTTAGCACTTGAGAGCGTTTTAGATAACACTCTTAGAAGTAAATGCAAGGAGACTCGAATCTTCACCATGTGTTAGTTGGGAACCAGATGTGCAAGTTAAATGTTGATGCATAGTTAATGAGAGTTTAATGAGCATTTTTTTTATGGGAATACTGAGGTTGTATTAATTTCGATTATGTTACATAAAATTGTGATCCGACAAATGTACACTCTTTATTATCTTCTATTTAATACAGTTTATATTAACAATTGTGACCACAAACTCAACACAGTTAGCGACATTTTGTCTACCTAACTTATATATTTTAACGAGTACCATACTTTTTTCCCCCCTATGGCTCGACAGCCCCTTGGGGGCCTAGGCCGCCTCATTTTTCGAGGCCTCACGATCACACTTTTTAGACACACCACAATCGGTAGGACTCCTCTGGACGAGTGACCAGCCCGTCGCAGAGACCTCTACCTGACAACACACAACACTCACAAGAGACAGACATCCATGCCCCCGGTGGGGTTTTTTTTTTTTTTGTCTGTCCGGGGGTTTTCCCCTTTGATCCATTTTTGTACTGTTTAAATCCTTTCGTCCTTCATGTCACTTTACGTTCCATATTACCGTCCTTACGACAAACACAACACAAACATCCATGCCCCCGGTGGGATTCGAACCCACAATCCCAGTAAGCGAGCGGCCGTAGACCCACGCCTAAGACCGCGCGGCCAGTGGGATCGGCCCATACGTCTATAGCTGGTGTAATAAACAATTGAGTCCCTGAAGATAAACTGTAACATAGTTCGAAACATGTTGGACTATTTTTAATATAAACTGTATTAAATAGCAGATAATAAAGAGTGTACATTTGGCGGATCACGATTTTATGTAATCAAGAAAAATGTACGGTACAAATATGAAGTTCGATTATGTTGTCGGCTTTGGAAGGCTGATTTCTATTTTTCACGTGTCACATACAGAGGCACAGGAACGCAACATGGCCGTTTAATGCTTGCGTGTACCTGCATCGTAATCTGGTAGTCTCGGGTTCAAATTTCACCCCGCACACTACCGTGAACGGGGTTTTATTTGTTGCTTTTCTCAGATTATGGAGGTAAATGCCGGGATATTGCCTCGAATTACGACACGGCAGTTTTGGTCACTATTCACATATACGACGCTTATTAACTACCTTTATGAAGCAGGGTCCTTCTTGAGAAGCTAACAGTTCCGCAGTTAAGCAAGACATTCTCCGCATTTTATGCAGCCCGATGGTTCGTTACCGTGCACACAACAGCCCGTTACATGTCCCTGTCCTGTGCAATATCCAGTCTGAGCCCTCATGTTCTATTTATTTGAGATGTAGTTTAATATTACTCTCCCTTCTACGCCTGGATGTTCCAAATTTCCTTTTTACTTCAGGTTTCCCCACCAAAACCTCTATGCTTTTCTCTCCTTCATACGTGCCACATGCCCTTCCCATCTGATTGCCCTTGATTTGAACGCCCAGATATTCTTCGCATTACGAGATACTAAGACTGTCGATAAGTAAGCAAATAAATGTGAATTCTTTTGGGTCGGACCTTATTTCACGTGTTCTCAGCACGGACCTTATTTCACGTGTTCTCAGCACGGACCTTATTTCACGTGTTCTCAGCACGGACCTTATTTCACGTGTTCTCAGCACGGACCTTATTTCACGTGTTCTCAGCACGGACCTTATTTCACGTGTTCTCAGCACGGACCTTATTTCACGTGTTCTCAGCACCATCTGTGTGAAATGAATCTGCTGCCGGGAGGTTTTGTATGTCCTGCGACCGTCACTTTTAATCTTCGCAAATACTAATTTCCATAGAATTTAATGTAGGGTGGTCTGCATCAAAAGCTGTATTTGATTTTTTTGCTGCTGTGTACAGTATATCCTTGCTTCTGTCCTTAAGATGCAGGCAATATATTTCTCCGAAACATTATCCGTGATTTCAGGCTTTCGCCGCGATGTTGATGAGATCTGCGCTATTCTGGGATATTATGGAGCGTCGAGTGTGTAATCCTGTACCGACGTTTCGGGACAACGCATCGGTCCCATCTTCAAGGGTTAAGATGGGACCGATACGTTGTCCCGAATCGTCGGTAAAGGATTACACACTCGACGCTGCGTAATGTCCCAGAAGAGCGCAGATCTCATCTCCGAAACGTTAGTTTATGCCTACGTCACTAACGTCATGACGCAGGTCGCAGTTAAATCTCACCTGCGTGTAAATTTCAAATGTCTTGTAGCCTACTGCAGCTCCTAATTTACACGAACCCGTACTCGAACTTATTTCTTTTCAGAGCAGAAGACTGTTGGTATAACGTAGTCACGGTAGGTGACCTGGTTTACATGCTGGGGAGGGCCAGAGATATTCTCTTTTCAAGGCAGGGGAATTTTTCTCTTCTGAGAAACTTCCAGACCGGCTTTGGGGCCAACCCTGCTACCTCTTCAGTGGGTTCCAGGGGCTTTTTACCTGGAGGTAAAGTGGTCGGGGCGTGAAGCTGACCACTCACCTCCATATAGTGCTGTCAGCAGTACTTTTACATGTTTTCGTGGCGTGTACAGGGACACCTTTACCGTTACTTTTACAGCGCCCAGATGAGGTGCACTCAACCACCTGTCTTGTAGTTATGTGAGGCTTTATGTCTCGGGGTAAAGCGGCCGGGGCTTTAACCTTCATTTAATACCGAGGTGAAGGATGGACAGAGCTGTACTTCCATTTTTCATACGTCTTTGTGGGCCGGGATTTCGTATTTGGTGTAGTGACTCGCTACGGGCTAGACGATCCGGGGATCGAATCCCGTTGCGGGTGAGATTTTCTGCAACTTTCCAGACCGGCCCCGGGGCCCATCCAGCCTCCTGTACAACGGGTACCGTTTCTCTTTCCCGGGGTTAAAGCGGCCGGGGCGTGGCGTTGACCACCCACCCCCCATCTAGCGCCGAGGTTAAAGAAAGAATAGAACCATACCTCTACTCCCTCTCTGCGCCTTCCTTGCCTGTTCTAGGGTGGCCTTTACCTTTCACCTTACGTCTTCATTGTGTGATGCTGAGGCACAGTGGCAGGTTTGCTTTTGCCATTAACTATTTTGGGTACAATTGGCGTTGAAAGTATTACATTCCGTGAATTCTTCCAGTGATTGTAAGGTTGTTGTTATTGTAGGAGACAAGACAGGCTGATGGCCGAGAGGTCCTATGGTGCATTAGTCTTCAACAAACTAAGAGCTGAAGGAATTATAAAAGAATCTTCCATGCCCACTGTAGACATGTATATCCTTATGTAGATATTAAATTTTAATACATGGCTGGAATTTCCCTATTTCTGGTGTCTTTTATCCGGAATAATTTGCGTACCTTTTTAAACCTTTTAACAGCCGTGGAAAGCCTAGGGGTTTCTTTTATCTGTAGGTACAAGGGCCGACAGGTAATGAGGCATTGAAAGTCCGGTTTTACCCACATACCTCCCTAACTTTGTAATTCGTTGGGACTGGTTGTCTTGACATTTATAAACAGACTTGCTCAACTGACGCCCGTTAGCATGCTGCAGTACTTACTCTCTTCAATTTTAATTCTCTACTCCATAACATTGGGGGTTTCTGTTTTTCGTTGGCCGTGCCGTGGCCCGGGCGGTTATTCGCCGGCCTGTCTCTGCCGAGTCCCGGCTTCGATACCGGGTCAGTCCACGTGAGACTTGTGGTACAATGAATGTCACTGGAACAGGGGTTTTCTCCAAGTACTTGTTTTTATTACCTTTTCAATCTCATACCACCAACGCTTGACACACGTTCCTTCGTCTGTCACAGACTGTACTATTGTTAGCAGCTCACAGCTTTGTTAAATAGCATTTAATATTGTTTTACTCCAGTGGTGTGTCTGCAGAAAAATGAAGGCGACCCTGATTTTTGTTATGACTGCTGCCTTCTGGGAGGTGAAGTCGCGTAGTTTGGTACATACTGCCTCAACGTCAGATGATACCTGAAACCTTGGTCACCGCGTCATATCCCAGAATGCTGTCATCTTCATAGGCACCGCCCTGAAATCTCACATACACTGGAACCCGCTTATAACGACTTCGGTTTATACGACACCTCATCTGTAGCGACAGATATTCTGTGGTACAAATTAATTCCTCACTGTTAACCATAACGTTACACTGCTCGGTTTTAACAACACTCGTTTATAACGACACAAAATATTCAGTCCCCTTAGTGACGTTATAACCGAGTTCGACTGTAATTTTAAGATAAATGTACAGTACGTGAGAATTTAAGTTCTTACTGCTGTGGCCGTAACGATTTAGTTTTCTGGAATCTGACGGCCTTCAAGTCGTTAGACCATCGATGTCCAACGCTCACTCCATCACGTTGTATTATACGGCCCACGGCCACATCATTAAATTATGTATGTACCATAAAAATTACACAGTAATTTAGGCGGTTAGGTATACGACTTATTATTTTTCCCACGTGTGGCCCGCGGACTAATCCAAACCAACGGGTGGTTTTATCTAAATATGTGTACCTATTTCCAAATAAAAACGCCGAGGCATTGCTTTTTAGCATACCTGCGTACATTTGGTGTGTCGCGAGTGTATTTTGAAACCCATAATATGACCCTGAAGGTGGAAGCAGTGTGTTCCTTCGAAACGATATTATTCACGTGACACAGTGTTAAGTGTTAGAATGAAAATAGCACTGTTCCAACCGTAATGAAATTCGTGAAGTTTCATACGTGTTTATAATAGTGTATTGAAGTTCCACCTCAGACTTCTTGTGTGCTCTGTAGTGACCTGATTGAAGGGCGATGAATCTTCAGAATTATGAATTTGGATTTTGTTCTGTGTTATGTGACCGTATAGTCTGTCTTCTTGTTCCTGGTTACCAACATTAAAATGAAACTTCTGCTTCCATTATTCAGTTTACCAACAAATGTACAAACATAAACTTTTATAGTTTTATTAGTATGGTATTCCCCTACACGTGTTTCGGTCCGTAGACCATCTTCAGGGGGGTAAATAGGCTACTACACTTAACATCGCATGTTAAAAGGGCCCAAAGAGCACATTTGTCTCAGTAATAAGTTATAAAACTTATGTAACTTATTTTTATAACTTATTACTGAGACAAATGTGCTCTTTGGGCCCTTTTAACATGCGATGTGAAGTGTAGTAGCCTATTTACCCCCTGAAGATGGTCTACGGACCGAAACACGTGTAGGGGAATACAACGATACTAATAAAACTATAAAAGTTTATGTTTGTGCATTTGTTGGTAAACTGAATTTTTTTTTCTATGGCTCGACAGCCCTATATGGGCCTGGGCCTCCTCGTTTCGTCGAGGTTTCATGATCACACTTTAGACAAACCACACTCGGTAGGACGCCTCTGGACGAGGGACCAGCCCGTCGCAGAAACCTCTACCTGACAACACACAACAAACACAACACAAACATCCATGCCCCCGGTGGGATTCGAACCCATGATCCTAGTAAGTGGGCGGCCGAAGACCCACGCCTTAGACCGCACGGCCACTGGGATCGGCGGTTAATTGAATAGTGAGCGAAAATGCACGGTGAAAGCAATATAAAAAAACTTTTGCTTCCATCTTCAGGGTCGAGATGAATATGACAGCTGTATATTCGTCCGTTGCAACTACCTACACGGCGTTTTAGCCCAAGGAGACAGTGTAACTTTTCGCGGTCGTTGAAACCCCACATGTGATATGAAAACTGTACGGGAATGACTATCCCATTCGCCTCTTAGCCTGACAGTCATGAAATTCACCGTTTGCCGACTACAAATTAGGGACACAAAGGTGACTGTTCTGGTGGATGTAAGGAGATAGGAACATACGGAAAGAATTAGAAGATTAGTTCATTTTGACTGCAGAACAAAGGAGATTTACTTAACCGTTCGTTTAAGGAAACACGTACGTTCCTGTATTTTTATAGGCTATACATTTGAGTCTCGATGTTCGAGAATCTCATCTTTGTGGAATTCTACCTTTCGTGATTACACATTGTACTGTCATTGTTTCAGCCTTTCCTGAATGGTCCCGACGAATCGGGATGAGACCACCTGCCTGGCGATTCGTATTCGTCTGCTATTGTACCAGATCAGTCTGACCGTAGTTAAGCCCCTCCTTTCATTAAGTGAGGTTGATTGCTTTTATGCTTTATGGAGTAAGGTTCTTATTCAGTCTTTAGCATGTTTTATGCTTCGAAAAGGTGTTTGTATTTCATTTAAAATAAAGTTCTATATTGTATATTAATATATTTTTTGTTAGATGTTAGTTGCGAAGTAGAAGAACCATGTACGTCATCCCGTCTGTGACACAGTATCTGACTAAACAGTTCGCCAGAATTCGTGAAACTCGAAGTACGAGTTTTTTTTTTTTTTTTTTTTAAATAAAGTAGTCGAGTAAGCGTGAGTTTCGTGAAAATCGGCTCATTAACAGTCATACCTTACTGAAGGGCGTAAATTAATGTCTACTGGTAATCTTAATATGTGTGTATGTTGTTCTACTCATACTTTCTAAATTCCCTGACCGATTCCGGTACACGAGATCTCCACGTAATGCCGTTAAGCAGTTGTGACGTTCCTGAAAATGTGCGCGATGAAAGTCATACTTTATGTAAAGGACGTAAGTGAAAATTGCCCCTATTCTTTGTCTGCTTTGGATAAAATTCGCTACGAGGAATGTGCATAAATATTGAGTGAGAGTTTCGTGAAAATCGGCCAATGTGAATTTCTGCCCGTACTTTTTCATATTCTTTGTCTGCTTTGGATAAAATTCGCTACGAGGAATGTGCATAAATATTGAGTGAGAGTTTCGTGAAAATCGGCCAATGTGAATTTCTGCCCGTAATTTTTCATATTCTTTGTCTGATTTGGATGAAATTCGGTATAAGATCTCTGCGTGTAATGTTGTTCGGCATTTATAAGTTTTGTGAAAATCGGAGCATAGAAGGTCAAGCACTCCATCGGACTGCTTGACCCTTGAAGATGGGGCCGACAGGTTGCCCCGAAACGTCTGTAACTAACTAACAATCTGCGCTGTGTAACATCCCAAAGAGCGAAGACCTATGAAATATATACGACGCAAAACGGACTACAAATAGACGTGACCAAGTCAACACGCCAACTCTCACAGCTACCAGTAAAAACGGAAGACAACAAATACCTACCCCAAGTGGATATGAAAAAAGATAGTACAAGTAACAGTGCAGTGGATGAACAAGTGAAGTGTAGTGAAGTAAATCTCAGTGTTATTGAGCCCCTGAAGATGGTCACTTGTGACCGAAACGTACGTAGGGCGTTTGTGTAGTGTATATACTGCAAAATAGTGCATTATCGGTATGTTCAATATATACTTATGAAAAGTCTGTTTTCCAGAATCGAACCCATGTCGTCCTGTACTTAGCCTAGTCCCTATACCGCTGAGTTGTCCAGTTACGTATTATTGTCAAAGAACTAGGTAGATGGAATGATGATGGATTGCAATCAATGTTTTGTAAATAGTATATAGATATCAAAGGTTACATGAAGGTAAATAAAGGTGCTGCGTAGCAAATATACAGTGTTATCTAGAAGCATACAAGCAAGGTGACGTGATCCCATCGTGCAATGCGCAGTGTTCCACCCTATAAGGTTGTGTTGGTTTTCACTTATTTGCTGACAGGTACCTACCAGGATTTTAATTTAGTTCGTTTTGACATTTTGCTTTTTAAAGGGCAGTGGTAGTTATACGTACCACATGTATTATTAACATTTTGCTCACATAGTGTATTTAAGGTGTTTGTTCCATTTGATTCTAAGATTAAAAATATGTAATTTCGTTACGCAGCATTAACGGGCTGGTTTTTGTAATGGGGACACAGAGTTTTCTGTGAGGTGAAACTTAAATTTTATTCATCTGAATTTTAGGCTTCGGAGCGTTTTAAGCACAAATTGACACCATTAAAGTCTTTTGTGCTGTTGTTTTGGGCCAGAGGTATACCGACGGTTTTTAATTTCTGATTGCATTTTGACGTTTTGTTATATTTCGATGTTTTGAGTTTTAAGTTAGGCCTACTGTTTTAAAAGTAAAACATGAAGATTGGTTGACGTTTGTTGTACATATTTCTTGTTTGCATGATGAGGCTACCAAGAAGTGTAAGTCAGTAAAAGCAAACACGTACAATTTGAAGTTGTCCTTGTGTTTACTTGATTAAGCATCAGTCTTTGAAGGCGAAGGGGGGGGGGGGCGTCTTGAACCACTTGCTCACCTTTTCATGCTCCGGCCGCTTTATTATTATTATTATTATTATTATTATTATTTACTGCAATTGGGTTTTCACCCGGTGGCAGTAGTCCTTACACTAGTACACACAATACAAATGGACATATAAATATACATAAAAATAACAATACAAAACAAACTGTACACAATTACAAAACAAAATACATACAGTAAATACAAGTACACACATTAGAACACCGTACACACATTACAAGAACATCCACACCTTACAAAAACACCCATACACATTAGAACACCGTACACACATTACAAAAAACATCCACACCTTACAAAAACACCCATTCTCACGTACAAAACAAAATACATACAGTAAATACAAGTACACACATTACAAACACATCCACACCTTACAAAAATACACATACAAAACAAAATACATACAGTAAATACAAGTACACACATTAGAAACCCGTACACACATTACAAAAACATCCACACCTTACAAAAGCATCCATACCTTACAAAAGCATCCACGCCTTACAAAAACATCCACACCTTACAAAAACATCCACACCTTAAAAAAACACCATACACAATACAAAAAAAAACACCCACACATTAATTAATTTCAGTGCGTTAGAATATCCTCAGTATAAAGTCAGACCAAAGTACATGATAATTATATCCCCCACAGGTGGGGAAAGAGGTCTAAATCCAAATTTGAAGGGAATCTGGGTGAAACCAGAGCCGATCTGGACGCGGTGGTAAAGAGGGCAAATACTGGATTGATCTGGCTCAGGATAGGGACAGTTGGCGGGCGCTCGTGAAAGCGGTAATGAACCTTCGGGTTCCATAAAACGCAGGGCATTTGTTGACTAGCTGAGGACCTGTCAGCTCCTTAAGAAGGACTGTGCTGCATGAAGAGTTTTAGTTTTTAAAATATGAAGGGACAAAATCACTTGTAAGACGTAGGCGTAAATGGTAGATAATATTAAAATGGATCTGAAATAGAGAGATTGGAGGGTGTGGCATGTTGCCCTGTATACGCATGAGTAGCGGGTTGATGTTAATTGATTAACGCGGTACAACGGTATGGTGTTTGGTATCAAATTACGGTAACGAACCTTCAAGTGCCGTAAAATGAGGCGAGTTTATTGACTGGCGGAGTAACAAGTCGCTTCTTAGGAGCGATAATTTTCCGTGGAGTTGGTTAATAGATTTTGATCCTCAGGACGTGAACTCTGAAATTTCGCTTTGGAATTAGTTCCTGTGTGGGAGACAGCGTCTGGGTGAGGCCTGTTCGACCTTTTATATGGTGCGAGCAACTTCGGCGAAATTTCGTCTGCATGCGGGCAACGTGAAATTTTAATACATAGAATAAAGGATAAATATGTATACATATAATTGTATGTATAATTTTAACTGCGTGTTTGTCTACACATCATGTACAATCAAAATGTAATGATAATAATAGGACGGTTGTATAAAAATGCAGTTCACAACATAGGCTGGTGTTGATTTCAGGCTTCCGCCGCGATGTTGATGAAATCTACGGTCTTCTGGGGTATTACGCGGCGTCGTGTGGTAATTGTTTACCGACGTTTCGGGACAGCGTATCGGTCCCATCCTCACGGGTCAAGAGTCCCGGACAATTACCACACGACGTCGCGTAGTACCTCACAAGACCGCAGATTTCGTAGGCTAGTGTGTAGCAGTTTTTACCACATTTTCACAGATTAATTAGTAATGTAACGTGATATATGTTTCCATAAATTGCAAGCTTATAAGTTTGCAAAATTGCTTCGGTTTTCTGTCTCGGCTTTGCCAGGACAAGTATCAATGCGCGTTCTGTCTTTTCAAATGTCTCCGCCGGCAACATAACACCGTGTCGCGGGCAGCGTGTTGCTTGCGAGCAACGGGTTTTACGGGCCTGGTCTGGGTGCTGATGAGGAGAATGTATGAATAGGGTCGCAGTATCACAAAGTTGTGTATGTTGCAAACCAAACGATGGTTGCACAACGGACATGGGAAGTATCAAATTTATGCCTACGACATTGCATTCACACCGGCTGTTACGTACGCTTATATGCAACTGGGGACTGTTGCTTGCAAATCTAGTATCAAAACAGACGCAATGACGGAGATAAACAGCATGGCTCGTTTGTAATTCTGACCCTGTGGTAAAATTTGTAGCTGACTTGAAATATGTTAACTGAGAGTTTAAGTTACAATTCAACCATACGAAAATTATCCTCGATATTGGTGAGATCTGCGTTCTTCTGGGATACGCAGCGTCGAGTGGTAATCCTTTACCGACGTTTCGGGATAATGTATCGTCCCATTTTCAAGGACAAAAAGTCCAAGAGTCAATAAGTCTTCTTGGACTTCTTGACCTCTGAAGATGGGACCGATAGGTTGTCCCGAAACGTCGGTAAAAGATTACCACTCGACGCTGCGTAATATCCCAGAAGAGCGTAGATCTTATACGCAAATTAGTTTTCACTGAATCTTGTTATTCTGCTCCTTTAGCCTACAAGACAAATCACCATCCTGTATGTGTGTTTCTCATGTCATTTGATCGATTTGTACTAAACTTGGTGTGAGCATTTCCGAATTTGAGAACACTGGAACCTCATAATTCTTAGTTTTCTACAACCAGTTATAAGAAGATGGCAGAAGCACGCACTTGTAAGGTGGGCCCGACGCCAGGGCCCCTTAATTCAGGGTCTTGAAGTGATGTATCATAATGGATCTTGAAAAGATGACAACTTTTGTTAATAATTTTTATCGTAGAATGTTCAGACAACATGGCAGCCATGCAAAGTTTTTGAGCGTCTGGTTCGATCGCGATGCCAAAGACCTATTCGAGATAAGAATCTGAAATTTGGTACAGAAATGGGTCGTCGATATATGTACAAATTACGAGAGTAATATTGTCTGTAAACGGGTAGCAACATTGTGATAGTAATTTTATTCTAAAATCACCGTGCATTTTTCACTAATCAATGTTTTATCACCAACTAAATGTACTTTATTTAAAAAAACCTATATAAGGTTTCCTCAAAACGTTCTAAAAAAACCCCTACATATGTTTCGGCTTCCTTGAAGCCATCCTCAGGGGGTGTCATACAACTGCACTTATTTAAAAAAAAACACGTCCATGCGTTCGTTCAGTTTCACCGACAGTGCATTTTACAGTTTTAATACCTTTTTATACAGGGCATACACAAACGAATGGTGCGGTTTCAATAGACATTACTATTGAAACCGCACCATTCTTTTGTGTATGCCCTGTACTCATTTAACACATCGAGGAAAAGTGACAGTGTGAATGACGGAAGTGAAAGTGGCGAACTATGTGGTGTATAATATTGAACGAACGCATGGACGTGTTTTTGAAATAAGTGCAGTTTGAGCCAGTAGACAACCAAACGTCTCCATCTCTACCACTTCAGCAACCCAAACACAGACGACACGCCATGCCAGAAACCAAGATAACACACTGAAAACTTTCATATACTGGAACAAGACTTCGATCAACATAAAACTAGACAACGTATGTGCTTCACAAAAAACTGCCATATATGCCACGCAACACAGTGATTTGATTCATAGATAAGTACTTCACCTAACTGAGATCTACGCAACGGTGAAAAACTAGTGTAGTGTTTTATTCTATAATATAGTGTTCACGTAAGTGATATACAATGCACGTTGGATGTGATTTCCCTATGACGAAAAACGTTATTGTTTTTTTAAATTTTTTAACAACCACACACGTTATGTAATACCTATGAACGTGATTGTGTCTTAAACGCTAGTTGCCCCTGAGGATGGCCAGTTAACTGGCCGAAACATATGTAGGGCCAATTTTTTTTAAAACTATAAAGGTTTTATTAAACAGTGCATGTGTTAGGTATTTTTACTAGTGAAAAGTGCATTTAGTTGGTGATAAAACATTGATTGTGAAGTAAGTTTGCTTCTGCTCTTCTTCTTCTTCTTCTTCTCTTTTTTTTTTTTTTATCCACCTGGAAATGAATATGTATTTTAGGCATAGTAATATTTATACTAAACGGACTAGAAATCTACACAACAGCAAAATGTTCCTGTGTGTTTTGGTCGGCTTTCCATGCCTTTTAGGTGCGTTCGCAAAACTGCGGAAAGTGACTGTTATCTTATCATCTCTCCGGATATCCGTCCGTCCGCCCGCACGGAACAGCTCGGCTCCCACCGGACGGATTTTCATGAAATTTGATATTTGATTATTTTTCGAAAATCTGTCGAGGAAATTCAAGTTTTCATTAAAATCTGACAACAATAACGGGCACTTTACATGAAGACCTATGTACATTTATGATATATCGCTGAATTGTTCTTAGAATGAGAAACGTTTCAGACAAAAGTTGTAGAGAAAATGGAAAAAAAAAACACTTTTTATGTTCATTAGTTTTTCTCACAAATCGTGCCGTTTATGCGATATTGTGGAATAAAATGGTACAGCCGGACAGCCAACACATGACAATATGATACGGCGCATGCGCCCTGCATGCCGGAGGCTACAAACACACACAGAATATGGAATTCCTATTGCTTTTTCCACGGCAACATGGTTAAGCGAACGCGCCTCAATGTTACGTTTGTACGTACATTACCTGTGTTATGTAATTGAAGGCTTCCGCCGTGGTCGTAATGTTGCTTAAATGATTTTGGGTTGTAGCCCGGCATCAATTTTTGGTGTATAACCAACGTTTCGGGAATTGACGCCGTGCTACAACCCAAAAACTTTTAAGCAACTTTGCCTGTCATATTAAATTAAGTTATAGACCAACTGATGCACTTTTAAAGCACTTTTTAAGTAGCTTTATTAAAAATGTTAAAATAGTACCCCTACACGTGTTTCGATCCTAGGATCATCGTCAGGGGGTTTTTTGCTAAAAGCTACGTCACTTCAATCATCTACATCTAACATCTACAGTGTTTTTATAATTTTATAACTTTTTAACAAATCTTTTTACAAGATTTTAACATATGTTTTATAGTGCCAATGGAATATTTTAAACCATGTGATTGAAGTGACGTAGCTTTTAGCAAAAAAAAACCCTGACGATGATCCTAGGATCGAAACACGTGTAGGGGTACTATTTTAACATTTTTAATAAAGCTACTTAAAAAGTGCTTTAAAAGTGCATAAGTTGGTCTGAAACTTAATTTAATATGACGAAGATGCACGGTGTCAACAGTGTGAAATTTACCTGTCATGTTTGCTTTTATCCTGACCCTTAACGAATTCCGTTACAACTTGAATCTAACACCAGCCATGACAGGTCACTTAGTTACGATTCTCATGTGGAGCATGGGGACTTATTTATCAATGGCAGGTACCAGGTATCAGTGGAAGCGTGACCAATCAACTCCACCGATTGCCGAAGTTAAGAATGGACGCGTTGAATTTATGTACCGTACTCCCTGCTTGGTTTCATGGCCTTTGTATGCAGTATTAACGAATTGCTATTAGGTCTGGCCGGAGCTGCTCCAGGGCTGGAACTATTTCGGCACAAGCTAGACGTGGTGCAGTGACGTCGTCTGGACTAGCAGCATCCCGCGCACCTTAAATGTCATTCCCCCTCCCCTGCCAGCGGCTCGGTGTCAACTCTTGGATTGCAAGTCCAGACCGCCGCCGGCTGTCCACTAAAATTAGACACTTGGCAGCGCAGTCTGGCTCTTGACAGTGGTGGCTGTGGAGAGGGTGCCTCACTTTAACTGCCAACCCGACTATACTTACAAACCAAATGGATTTGTTTGAAATATCTGCCAGGATACGGACCATCGTTTGTTTGGTTTTCGTTTGTTGTCGTCAATATCTCCAGACACAGAACGGGATAGTACCTGAAGTCAAGTACCGACCGCTTACTTTCCACTGCGTTATTTCTTGATTCTTCGAAATAGTTAAATAAAATTTGCGTTCTGCGCACAGAATGCATTTATGTGTAAAGTAATATTTCACACTAGAAAAGGCCATGAAAGCCTAGAGGGGGAGTAGAGTTATGCTGCACTCTTTCTTTAACCTCGGCAGTAGATGAGGTGGGTGGTCAACGCCACGCCCCGGCCGCTTTACCCCCTGGAAAGATACCCGGTACCCATTTTACATGAGGCTTGGTGGGCCCCAGGGGCGGTATGGACGGCTGCGGGAAATCTCCCCCCTCCTCACCGGGATTCGATCATCGGACCGGTCCAGCCCGTAGCGAGTCGATATGCCGGCATTTATGTGTTTTGTATGGATCTCAGAACAGCGATTTTTTCCTATACAGCGTTAAGTAAATATAACCGAGGTAGAATATGTTTTACTGTGCGGTAGTCGACTGTTTGAATCTTGAAATATAAATCAGGTTAAACTGTGTCTGTAACACGTAAAAGGGCAGTTAACCATTAGATATATGACCCGAAGAAATACACTTTAATGGGAGGGGGGGGGGGTGGAAGAAACAGGAAACTGTGACTTCACATCTCAAACTGTATGGCCTTTTGCGAAATCCGTTTTGAAAAGGGATAGACCGAAGGCACTATCCGAAATTTATGTTTTTAGTTCTTAAATTTTACCCAATAGATAAAGCCAACGCCACTGGACCCAAGGTTCGCGGGTTCGATCCCGACCTAGGTCGATGGATTTTTAAGGGTGATAAAAATCCGGAGCACCACTTCCTTCGGAGGGGAAGTAAAGCCGTCGGTCCTATGTCGTAGATTTACGGCATGTAAAAGAACCTTACGGGCATGAAGAAGAACCAGTAGTGTCCGTAAGCTAAATTCAAGCGGCCATTCTCACCTGACTGCCAGATGGCTCTGGCAGTCACATCAGGATTGAGTTGAAAAGCGCGACAGTGGGCCGGTCCCTCACTGCCGCAAATGCACAAAGACCTCGTAACCTCGGAAAGAGGAGGCCCAAGCCCATATAGGGCTGTCGAGCCATTGTTATTATTATTATTATTATTTATTATTATATTATAGATAAAGCCAACGCAGTTGCTCGTTGTGTGGAAACCCCGTTCACACCACCATGGCCAGGGGCTCTGCTCGAAGTTGTAGACATTAACCGGAAAGAATCAGACCGCGTGACGTACTGAAAGTAATGAAATTGTTGGCATTTAGAGAGGCTAAACGAATGTGTCAGGCACCTTGCAACTAGACCCTTGGTGCACTTGTGTTGGCTGTGGCATTTGCTGTCATGTTGGATGGAAGCAAAAATAACAACCCTGCACAAACCCGGCAAGTACCCAAAATTCCCGCGAAATTACGTCCGTGGAGCAATCTTGTCAACTACAGGCAAACTGTTCCACGGAGTTGTTATAAAAATACTCAGAAGGCACATTAAAGACAGGAACTTGCTAAATGCAAGTCGTCTTGGTTTTCATACGCGACGCAGCACGACACTTAATTGCATGAAGCTTACGGATGCCATATTTTTGGATACTGAGAATGGACATGGCGTCCTGGCTTGCGTAGTTTATAAAAATTAAAATTTTATCTCCTAATAACTAAACTTACGAATTCTTTTCTTTCAAACAACACCCCTAGTCTGGACTGAAGGCGCGATTTGCCGCCCAGAGTACTACCTGTAGGGGTGCCGTAAGGTTCCGTCCTGTATCACTCGCACACTGTACAACCTGTGTATAAATGGTGCCCCATCCCAAACGCTAGGTACTGTACATACGTGGCCCTCTCTTCGGATACCTGTACATATGCCAGCGATCACAGGAGGAATCTCAGAAGCTGCAAGGCGGTCTCAGTCTGGATGCGGTGTGTCCTGAACAATCAAGAAAAAAAGACGCAGCCTGTATTCTCCGTGACTGGAGGGATTCTTACGTGAAAGACGAATATCCTTTGTATCGTCAAGTCGACTGGTGTAGTTTAGCGGCTCGCATGGACAAGTTCGCGGGTTCGATCCCGAGCGTGGATTTTAGATGATAAACCGAGCACACTCTCGGATAAGCGTCGGTCCAGTGTGATTTCGATGTAAGACCTTACGGCATGAATAAAAGCCAATGCCTCTTCCATTCAAGTCTCTGATGCCTGCCCGATGGCTCTGGCGTGCACATCAGGATCGATAACGCGGCTAGTGGCCGGTCACCAGCTGCCATGAATGCGCAGTGATTAGTACCTCGACAGAGGAGGCAAGAGGACGGCCCATCTACAGGGTGTGAGCAAGAATTATTATTAATCCGTGTCAAGTGTTTCGGTGTGATCTTTGATAGCAGGATTACATGGAGACTCCAAATACAAACGATCGAAGCCAGGGCCTTCAGAACATTTACCAGAAGCACTCAGATCTACCATGACGTACGCCTGGTCTATCGGAGAATTTACGGCAGACACGCATCTTTTGAAGATGAGACGTTATTAGCACGACTTGTCAACTTCCCAAGGCGCGCAGACTCGCGAAGTGCACGTGGATATCAAAATTTCGTACGTGTATAATTTTATCACAAAATTATAAAGGTAGCGGGCGGGAACTTGGCGACGGCGGACGTACTGCCGTTCAAGTGACTACGCTGCCATTTAGCAAAAGCTAAGTCAATGCGCAGAGGCTGTGTGTAGACTGTACAGTGTACATAGTTTCTGAGTATTGAAAATATGTAAGGCTATAAACCAGTGGTTCCCAAAGTGGGCGGTACCGCCCCCTGGGGGGCGGTGGGATTACCGAGGTGGGCGCTAATAGGTACGACAGGTGGAAGGGAGCGCTGTTATTATCACAGGGGGGCGCTAGTAGACAAGTAGTGCATTTATTTTTATCATTAAATTCAAATAAAGTAATTTTTGTGTTAAAAATAAAAAATGAACTAAATTTCTTAGTATTTTAATTTATGAATCTTATTCAAGCACATTATTTTTTAATAAACAATTGCTAGATGAATTATTGTTAATCATAAAAAATATAATAAATTTTAATTTATTAATTAACACATAAAACATTAAGTTTAACTCTTATAATTTTATTTAAACGATTTTTAACTATAAAATAAAAGTAGAAACAAAAGCGCATTTATGTTTTTTGAAAAAGGTAGGGGGGCGCTTTGGGTGTGTATATGGAACCAAGGGGCGGTGGACCGAAAAAGTTGGACACGTATAACTAACAGGAAATATATATTCGTGAAGGTCACCCCATGACATTCAATGCTGGCATAGAGGGGAGGACAGTCATACCCATTCTCAACTCGGCGCTAGCAGGAGGTGGGTGGTAAGCACCACGCTCCGTCCGCTTTAACCCCGGGAAGGACCTGTACCCATAGCACGGGAGGCTGGATGAGCTTCGGTACCGGTGTGGACAACACGGAAAATCTCACCACACCGGGACTCAATATCCGGGTCGTCCAACCAGCAGCGAGTCGCTATACCGACTACACTATCTCGGCAGCAAGTGTGTGTTCGTATATACATCAATATGTACGGCGGACAAAGTGGCCTACGACATCGGGCAGTCCCGCACTGTCGTCAGGGAGGCGCCCAAGGACGCACAGAATGTAGAATTCACTTTTAAAGACGATTCATTCCCGTTGCTGTGCAGGTTACAAGAATCATAGTATATTCGTCGAACACAACATACTCGTATGTGCATTGTTGTGTTCCACAGTGTCTACTGTGATTCTTAGAATTCAATTCTCAGACTGTCATCTGTCATCTGTCATCTGTCATCATGTTCCCCAGGAGGGCCTTAACACTAAGACGGACTGTCTCACCGATCGTGAGTCGTAACATGACTTTCACATTGACTGTGACTGGAGTTTTCAAAGGGCCATGAATCTTACCATTCGAAGCTACAGAAGGCGTTGTTAAATAAACCATAACGAAAGCAGATGCATGCAGAATGTTGTAACCGACCTCAGACTGGGTGAAAGGCTGATGCTAAAATGTAACATAGAGATGTATGTTTTAGAGCAATCACGCTGAACCCATAGCTAGCAGGCAGCATATTGCCCGCGGAGACATTTGAAATGAGAAAATGTGTTTGTTGTAACCCTTTGGCTGGCAAAGCCGAGATAGAACGCCGACACAATTTTGAAAACTTATGAGCTGTTTATTTATTGAAACTTAACGTTACATTATACCTAATACTGTACATATTCCGTGCTGTTGTTTTACATATATAAGTTTATTTATGCCAACTACTGCACACCAATTCTATGTATTCATTCCATATGCTCCTACATGTTTCGGCTGCTGATGGCTGAGAATGTCAGCCGAAACATGTAGGAGTATATAGAATGAATATGTAGAATTGGTGTGCTGTAGTTGGTATAAATAAACTTATATACGTTACATTACTCATTAATTCTGTAAGAATGTGCTAAAAATAGCGACATCCTAGCCTAAGTTGTGAGTTATATTTTTTAAATAAATTTTTCCTATTATCAGGATATTTTTATTGCACATGTTGTATAGAAAATACACGCTAAAATTATAATATAATTATGCGTATACTTGTTCATTCTTCATTCTGTGTATTGAATTTCATATTACCCGCATGCAGACGAAATTTTGCCGAAGTTACCTGCACCACATGAAAGGTTGATCGGCCCTGGTTTAGAGGGTATTTGAAAGCAAAATGTTGATGGGAATATATGAAATAGCCGTGGCCATTATTTTGGACTTTTGTGAACATTTAAGAAACTGTATCCAGGTCCGTCATCAGGAGCGTGGTGATATCATTGAACGGCAAAAGGAAGCTGTCCGATCTGGTATTCATTGTTGTTAAGGCAAGTGCATACCTCGTTGTGTAACGCGAAGTTTGACAGAAGTCATGTGAGCCGCCCGCCAGCCCGCCCATTCAGTAATGCATATTTCCCAACGGCGTCCGCTCAAGCTGAATCAGCGCGCCATTTATATCACCAACGAAGGCCCCGCGCCAATTGATACTGTGTGGAACTTCTTCCTATATAAGTAGCTCTGCATATCCGTGCAGAGAACTTAAAATTCCTGTTAACATTTAAAATATAAGGAAAGTAGTTACCTCGCGCCATTAGAGCAGGGCTTGCCGTCAAGTGACTGGCAACGGTTTGCAGGACAGGGGTTCGATTTCAGGCTGGGACACGAGTTTTTGTTCGCAGTGTTCAGCCCGACTATACTGCGTACTGTAGAGGGATGCGATTGTAAATGAGGATTCGACTTCTTGTAGATACGACGTTAAGAATGGGTGGATGTTTTCGTCCACACCTCATATACGATTGTCCTACTTGCAGGATAGCAGTAGGTGTTCTTTGCCGTCTGTTTTCACGTCTAGAAGTTAAAGTAAGAAGAGTATGCAGCGTGAATAGCGGACTTTTGTGGTCTTCTGGGTTAATGACACGTGTAATATTGTAAATGGTTACCAGAGGTTATGAAGAACTGAGTGCCTCCATCGTCAGGTTGGAAGTTTGGGTTATGACACCGTGTAGTTTTGTAGGTGGTTACCAACATCGTAGGGATGTACTGTCTTTTTCTGCGCGGTAGAAGTAGATTCTGGGTTATCACACCATGTAATCCGGTACATTATTATCGATGTTTTGGAGGAGTGTAGTACCTCCATGTTCGAGTTATAAGTGGAGTTTTCTGGATTGTGACACTATGTATTCTGGTACGTACCGCCCCCCTGAGGACAGAAACATTATGCAACTCCGAGCTGTGAAGGAAAGACCTCCACCTCAGTATACTTTTCATTCTAATTCCTATCTGATGATGGCTAGTACGCACGGCCGAAACATGTCGTACAGGAAAATAAAGTGCATGTGTTTATAAGAGCTGTGTTTGTTCTGACAATCAAAACAGTCAACTGCGAATGGTTGGTATTATCTTACCGCAATACACGGTTCCACAGTATGCACCTTTATCACCGTGAGAACCTCAAGTGTTAATGAGCGTGTTTTGAAACTCCTTTGTTTGGTGCATTTCGCAAATTTGTAAAATGTTACCTCTCCATAGAACGACTTTATGTTTGTCTTGCGTGTTACCTGCTGATGTCGCATCGTGCCATTTTGAGTTGGTGTGTGTTAGATCGTCTCTGTTTTGGGATATTACGCAGCGTAGAATGGTAGTCAGTTACCGACGTTTCGGTGTAACTTATCGGTTCCATCTTCAAGGGTCAAGCAGTCCAAGTATTCCAATCATTCTTATTGGACTTCTTGACCCTTGAAGAAGGGACGGATAGGTTGTCCTGAAACGTCGGTAACTTAACTACCAATCTACGCTGCGTAAAATCCCAGAATAGCGAAAATTTATTTACACCTCGGCGGAAGCCAGAAATAACTTATTGGTGTATGTTACACATCAGTTCTCAAGCAAGGAGGTAATGGTTTATACGGGTAACCCTGTTAACAGCAGTACGAGGGGCTGTAAGTGCAGGTAAGATGGTGAAGGGTGGGAATGCGTACAGAATTTTGGTGTTGAATCTTCTTGGTAAACTGATAGTTTGAAGACCGGAAAGGAGGTGGGAGGATAATGCTCTGATGTGTTTATGGAACTCACTGAATAGGATGGAGGGTGGATAGGTGGAGGTGAATAGGTGGATGGAACTGTTTTATTGCTATGTAAGTCGAACCTTCCAATTCTGGTAACAGCAAGCCATTCTTCAACTGACAGCCCTTTCAAGTCCTCTGTCAGCGTCACGTTGCGATGGACGTTCATTAGCCACTCCATTTTGACGCCGAATATCTGTTGGCGCCTGTGACCAGATATTACTGTAGCCGTGAACATCAGCGTCGTACCGTACAAAGCGTTTCACTGATAAGAGAGCTGGTCTGCCCCATGTCAGGAAACACAGCATTTGTCATTTTTACGTATCTGCATATTCACGGATATATATATATATATATATTAATATATAGTTCTACATATTTACAAAGCATCTAACGTTTTTACCCATATACTGTATGCATACGGCCTGTGTCAGTCATTGCCTTGTACAGCGTATCATGTCTCAGCTTGCTTAGATTTTGATACAACGGCAGCCTTGTTCACATGAAAAGTCGTAAGCTTAACTGTAGCCAGGTTTGAGGCTCTTATGTCTTAGGTGCTTTTCACATAGTCGTGAAACGCGTGTACTACCTTCGTCATGTCTGTCCGTCTGCCCTCATGTATCAGCGCGGCTCCCAGAGGATGGATTTCCGTGTAATTTGATGTGAGGGACTATTATGAAAATCTGTGGTGAAATTCCAAGTTTGGTTAATATCGGGCACTTTATATGAATACCTACGTACGTTTTATTGTTGCCGGCGACGTTAAATCGCCATAAAAGCTCTCTCTTCGAGTGAAATGGTATCAGGCTGTTTGGATAGCCGAGGAGGTTAGACATCACGCGAACGCGCCACAGTGTTACGTTATAGTGCAATACCTATGTGGTTTGTGTTTGGCTTCGCCTTGTACTGTATTCCGAACATTTTTGTTCTTATGTTTTGTATGACTTATGCTTGCTGCCTGCGTATATTTGTGATGAAATCATAAATGTATGGAATTTTGAAAGCCATGTGCAAATTGCCGATCATTGTGCACCTTGGAAAGCTGTTACTGGTGCAGAGATCCTTGTTTTGCAGGCGTTGCAATTTCAAAAGATGGGTTTCTGCCACAAATTCCTCGGCTGTGCAGGCCTAAGTCATTACAGACCTAACGGCTGCTTCATGTGTGGTTAATGTGTTTTATGTTAGCGCTTAACCCTACACTTTTGAATAAGGAGGAGTCTGATAAATATTCTGAAGGCCTTGGCTCATCCGTCCTATATGGACTATGTGTGCTATATTTGGAGGTCTGCGGCCAGCACTCACGTCAGGGAACTGCAAGTGTTAGAATACAAGTGTTTGGAAGTGCGACTAGCACATGTTCGTACGTTAGTAGCTAGTGCATTCAAGAGTATATGGAGGTTCCATTTTGGCCGACCACATCAGAGCACTAACCGAGGGTTTTAACACGAAGTTAGCTAGTAGGCCGAGCCCTCTGCTTTGGTAAAGGCACTTGTGCAGACCGAGGTCTGCTTGACCAAAGTCACATGAGGTCTTAGCCGAAAGTGGCTGGAAGTAGCAAGCTTGTTACCGCTGTCCGGGAGAAGTCGACAGACCCGGACACTTCATAGCACTTTCTGGCTACGTTTACTGAGTTTTTGTCTGTTTCTTAGTTTGTAGACAAATGCCAGGGGATGAGTAAGTGACGGTGCACGGCCGTCGTCCGCCCCCAATCACGATGACCTTCAGCCAAAGTGACACCCCCCACCCCCGCGCCTAAGGTCACAAACCCCTTCTTTCTACTCGGCTGCGTTACTCTGGTTTCGAACTCCAGCCTACCCAGTTACCCTGATGGTTACACCAAGTCCCTCTGAAGCATCGGCTAACTACTACCAGAGTATACGAACACCACTTCTCAGTAGACAGAAATATTCGGAGAACCGTAAATTACAAAACCTAATATGACAATTAGGCTCATTCCCCGCAGGAGGGAAAGTCTATTGTCGAAAATGTCCAGGTCTGAGGCTACTCAGTTTGCTATTGAATGGGTAGAGAGGTTTTTGGCCCTGGGTGTGAAACAGTCGAGGCGTGAAGCTGACCGCTCATCATCGTTTAATGCCTAGGCTAAGAACTTGTGGCTGTATACCTCCACTTCTCCGTATGCCTTCACGACGTGCTCATTGACATCTTTATAACAACCCTTCAGATGTATGGTTTGAAGTGTTTTTATAAAAGTGCCCCTATGGACGCATGAAGGAATATGGGGAATTTGAGAAGGTATAGTGAAAATAGTAAGTCACTTCCTGTTTGCAGTAAACCTTAACACGTGTAATTGCTGAGTAATGCCTTGTTAATTACACGCGTATGTTGTTCCATTTGCAATTTTGACGGATCTAAAAGATGGAAAACTTCAACGAAGTGTCTGCATCAAATTTTGCTTTAAGTCTGAGGAAAATGGTATGGGAACTTTCGAAATGTTGAAAGCGGTTTTTCGAGAGTAGAGAATAGGAAGGGCACAAGATTTCGAGTGGTTTTCCAAGTTCGGAAGCGGTGTGACCTCCGTTGAAGATGCCGAATGCTTGGGACATCCTTCCATCTGCAAGCAAAGCATGAACATCTGGAGCTTGCCCTCGAAAACAGCAGTATCAGTGAGGTTGCTAACATATTGGGAATTTCATTTTGGTTAGTTTAGAGAAATTTGAAAGACAATCTGAACATGCGTCAGATTGTCCGGGGGGGGGGGGGGGGCGTGTTGGTTTATCCACCATGGAAATGCATCTGCCCACTCTGCTTTGCGTGAGAACTGGCTAAAAACGAAACGACCCTCATTCCGTACCCTGCACACTCACGAGATTTACCGCCATGTGGCTTGTTCCTCTTCCCAAACCTCAAGATGGCGTTAAAGAAAATGAGATTTAATAATATGACCATGGTAAAAGTAAAGTTCTCCCTAGAACAGGCCACGGAGGCCCAGAGGGGGAGTAAAGGTATAGCTCTACTCTTTCTTTAACCTCGGCGCTAGATGTGGGTGGGTGGTCAACTCCACGCCCTGGAAAGAGACCCGGCACCCATTGTATAGGAGGCTGGGTGGGCCCCAGAACCGGTCTGGACGGCTGCGAAAAATCTCGCCCCAACCGGGATTCGATCCCCGGACCGTCCAGCCCGTAGCGAGTCGCTATACCATGATTGAAGCAAAATCGCAGGGGAAACTTTCCTAATTCCCTAATTCCGAAAATGTGCATTTCACAAAACGCTTCGAGCTGGGCTCACTGTATGGAAGTTCCAAGGAGACTACTTTCAAGGGGACAGCGATGATTAGAAGATGAGTACTGTATTGTTATTACAGAGAATTAAGTTCCAACCGAAAAATATTTTATCGTACCACGCATGTGGACAATATTGTTAGACAGTGTCAAAATAATTTAAGGAATAACTTTTAAATAAATCAGAATATCCTACACTATTTGATTTGTTGACAGGCAGTAATTGGTAAAACAGAAGTTGACCTTCAGCTGTCATTTTATGTGCCGAGTCGTTCTTTTATCGTCGCACCGAGCCCGGCAGCTTTCTCGGACAGCAAGCCTGCATCCGCCGGGACAGTGATAGCTGCGGTGCCGAAGAAATCGAGTAAAGAAACGTCCTGTATAACAGCATAAAATAAGTTTTGAGACAGCCGACATGACATTTTTGACGTCAGTTGCAGGATGTAGATTAGGTGACCATAGAACAGATGAGGAAATAAGAGAAGAAGATATCTACAGTTTTATTATTGTGGATTGTAGATGTACGTGGGCACAGCATTTATTGAGATTGTACGATACACGCATTCGAATTTCGTGTATGAATGTATTCCATCTGGCAGAATACATGTAGGTCAGCCAAGGAAAAGATGGAGAGACCAACACCCTGGAAGATGGAACAAGGCTGGACTGACGCGCTGTTGCTGCTGTTGATCGTGGATGTAACTGATGCACTAATGTTACACGTTCAATGCTCTGTAAGTAATTGTGTCAATGCATAAACTACGGAAGGAGAGGTTCTCACTGCTGTGACAGTTAAGAATGCTGTTTTCCGGGGTTTTGACACCTCGTTGTTTGGACATTGATACTGATGTTTCGGTGGAGCGTGCAGCCCCCGTATTCAGGGTGGGAATTGTGTGTGTTCGTGTATATATATATATATATATATGTGTGTGTGTGTGTGCAGACCAACTGTGTCTTCCACCCTAGGCCAAATATGTGCCACGATCTCTTTTTCCTTGACGGGCGGTTTGAAACCCGCTACTTGCATCCTACCGTCTGTGTACAGTGCTGTCGCGTTTTATGCGAATTTATAATAGTGCCATATAAAATATACATTGTCATTTAAGCGTATGCTTTTGAATAATTCTAATCCAAAAAAAAAAATCGTCAAGACTTGTGTAATTTCGAAGCTGGCAGGCTTAGGGAATTGCAGAATGTATTCGCCCTAATACCACATGGCGACACCACTTTAGCTGGTAAACAGAAATACCCACCTTTCTTTGTCAGTATCGTGTAAACCGCACTGTTGTTTGCCTGGATCGGAACTTCTGCAATTGATTTTGGAAGCCAACTGCATTCGGAATAAAATCATTACTGCAGGCAGGAGGGAATTACATTTAAAATACTTTTTTTGCTAGATAATGCTCCAAGTCGTCCCCCAGCTCTTTAAGGGTTTCCGGATAACATCAGGATCGTGTTTCAGACTCCATATATAGTCTATGGACCCTGGGCAATGAAGACCTTTAAATCTTACTATTTAAGACCAACTAACTCTTCTAAAGGCGATGAACGGCAGCAGAACAACAGTAAAGGAGGTTATGAAAGCATATCATCAAAGATGTCATCAGATATCAAAATTTCGTGGCAGTAGGCTCATAAGCAGTGTATGAATGGAGCTGCTAATAAGGAATCTGTGAAGATGGCGCAAAGTTAGGTCTGGGCGACATTGATAAAAATTTGCTTGGGTCGCAAGCATAGGCTTTAATAAAGTTAGAAAGTTAGACTTGCTAGAATTATAAAAAGAAAAGCAGCAGGAAGGAGAACACCAATCAGCCGGAGCAACCAGCACATATTGACGGTAAAGCGGCTGGCAAAGTTTTTTTTTTTCACATTTTAGCAGCTATTGCCATTGTTGAAGAAGACGATCCAGACATGGCTAGCAGTTCTTTGGTGACTTGGCAGGTGATGGGATGCGTGTCTGCGTACCACGAAAAAAACGAGGGAGGAAGCTCAGTCTGTATTAGATTGTTTCTTCAGCAAGAGACTTACAGTGGAGTCATACCAGCCGCCAACAGCAGGAGGGGGAGATAGCGCGCCGTAATCAGGCGCCTGTTGCATCTCCTATTCGTTCATTGTCGTCGGAATATGATGGATTTGTTTCAATTTCTTCAGGCATTGTAACTACATTAATCAACAAAATTGTGATTAAATTAACCCTTATGGTTTGTTTATGTATATTGTGCTTAAAAAGCATGTTAAAAGCAGAAATACGCTACAGCTGTTGTAGATTTATGCGCTTCGAGAACGAATCCTCCAGATTTACATGTATTCTTATGGGAAGATAAGTCTCGAATTATGCGTGCGAGTTCTGATTTATTCGAGGTCTTCAGGACCGCACTGTACGTACATAGTAGGCCAATTCGCTTTGCAGAGGTGGTTGGGTAGATGTGCAGCTGCTGAGTAAGACGGTGTTCGTGTCTCTTTTGTTGAAGGAGTTTGCGAAGGGTCCCGTGTGGTCCTTGAGCGAACAAAGGGAAGCTTAGTTACTGCGGCAGCCTGGGTCGAGGCAGAAGGCAAGCAAACTGTAGTTGCGTGATAAAAACAGTTCTGAGTCCCTGCTTTGTCACTGTTATTATCGTGTGATTAAGAACTGCACATTGGTTGCATTTCTGGAATGCTGGCAGTTTCGGATGCGCCAAAATCCAGAGTTTGCTGCCGTAAAATTAAATACCAAACTTTCTATCAGAGTGCTTTATTCTTCTTAGCAGATAGAGCGACATTTTTAACCGCGTTCTGGAAAGTGCGAGTCGTGATGTCGGTCTGTCCGTCCGTCTTTCCGCATGAAATATCCCGGCTTCCACTTATCGGATTTTTGTGAATTTCTTAATACCGAACAGGGCAATATGTCGTCGCGTTCAGCGTAGCTGAAGGGGGCAAGGTAGATACAAAACAAGCAGTAAGTGTGATTTTTGTGGAATTTTTTGTTGATGGTCCGCACAAAAATGTCGACTGCATTCAAGTTTGTTTAAAATCTGACGAAAATGACGGACACTGAAGATGAGTACTTTGTTGCTGTTTGTTTGTCTGTCCCTGTCGCTCCAACGCGGAGCATAGGGGCCTCCTTTCGGAGGTTTCTATGGTCATGTGCGTTAATGTAGTGAGTGACCAGCCCACTGACCGCACAAGTTCTACTCAATCCTGATGTGACCGCCAGAGCCATCTGGCAGGCAGTCTGGAGACTTGGGTGAGAAATGGCCGCTGAATTTTGCTACATACCAGAATTTTAGTCTCGTACCATTTACGAGATTAGCACAGGCAATGCAGTTTACGATATAAATACCCCATAATATGGCGCCAAATAGGTGAGATTTGTGTGACAGGTAAATGGGGTAAATATTACGTTAGTAATATGTAATATTTGTTGCTTTGTAGTTAATCATAATTGGGCCTCCGTGATAACGGGGCTATAGCGCGGTTTATTGTGGTGTGGCATAATATTACATGAAGACGTAATAAAGGATAATACATGGCATGCTATCATAATACGTAATCTGAAATTAATGTCTTATTTACCCTGCAGTTTTAAGTGATTCTACAGTAAACACCAACAACAGTACAGTGTGTCATGTTATAATAAATAACGGTTATACACCATTAGATCGTCCTGTTATCGATATTGAATAACACGCTAGAGTCGATGTTGCCCTAGCCTGGCCGAAACATGTAGGAATAAAACTGACTGTTCTTCACCAAAACATATTGTGTACTGTTGTTCGTCTTTATTGTAGAATAGTGTTTAATATTTATTGATTATATCTTGAAATAGGCAATTTGAAATGTGGGAGTAGGTACACTATGAATATACATACAAATTAGGTACGAAATATGTGTAAGTCAGCAACTACAAGACACTTCGACGGGGAGAAATTTTGAGTTCATGTATGAGGGATAAATTGAACATAGAATCATCGTAGACATGTAAATAATGTCTTCAAAGAATTATAATAACATACCTTAATAACGGCGACGTTTTACTAGACACCTGCAATTTGTGAACAACAAGAAGTGTGACCCCAGTGGATTAAACGGTATGACCAACCGAGCAGTTATGTCCAGAAACAGCACTGACCGGTTGGTCTTCGTAGTGAAGCTGCTCTAAATTCTAAATTCTCAGATATTTCTTAGGTACCTAAAGCTTCACTATAAATGAGACGGTTAGTGTCCGGCCTCTGACACTGACGGCACCGGTTAGATTGTGGACCAATCCATGTGGTATTTGTGGTGGACAAAGTGGCACTGGGACAGATTTACTGTCTCCAGTACTTCGGTTTTTCCCTGTTAGTATCATTCCACCTGTGCTCCTTACTCATCATCATCTTCAAACCTGTTCTTAACAGAAGGGCAGCCAGGCGAAAGTACAGGTCCTGTCAGAAGAGAGCATCAGGGAAACTTACTTTCATTGTTTTTAAGGCTTTAGGGTGTCAATGTAAACCCTGACCTTTCATGTCACATTTTCGCAACAGTTTACAGGCGCTTTCTCTTCCTCGCGAAAAGCGCCTATTACTTCGTCATGTCTGTACGTCCGTCTGTCCTCGTGTATCAGATGGGCCCCCGCTGGACGGATTTTCGTGAAATTTGATGTTGGAGACTTCAGTTAAAATCTGTCGAGAGAATCCAAGTTTGGTTACAATCCGAAAAAGAAAATATGTAGCACTTTACACGAAGATCTAAGTGGCCTTATTGTTGCCGGCGACATTAAGTCGCCATAAAACTGCTCTGTTGGGAGTGAAATATGTCTAGCACTTTATGGGACCCGGAGCTGCATTGGAGTCCGCCATTGTTCCCTATCCTGTTTCAGATGGCAGCAGTACCTTCCTGTCGTATTTCTTTAAGGTCTGTGTAGGCGCCGAACAGTTTGCGAAAAGCGAATATTAGCTTCGTCATGTCGGTCACATGGAACAGCCTGGACTGTAGCGATCGCATGAAACTTTATATAGTGGATTTGTACAAACGTTTGTCGGTAAACTGAAGTTTGATTAAAATCCGACCAAACTAACAGCCAGTTTACGTGAAGACCTAAGTACATTTGTGACAACTTGTTACTGATGTCAGTGTGGTTACCAGGGTTACCAGAGTCCATAGGTTGCGATGAGAAATGTCTCTTGCTTTGTAACATTATTCTGCTGTATTGTACCCCACTAGCTGCATGCTTACGGTTCACCGGTAGTCACAGTCATTCATGATATGCCGGGTTCATGTCTTGTTCCCAATACGTGCTATCATCCTGCGTTTTTAGGCGCGGTCGCAAAATTGCAAAAAGCTGCTATTAGCTTTTTCTTGTTTCCATCCGTCTGTCGCGTGGAACAGTTCGGCTCCCACTGGACGGATTTTCGTGAAATTTGATATTGAGGATTTTTCGAAAATCTGTCGTCAAAATTCGAGTTTCTTTAAAGTCTGACAAGACTAACGGGTACTTTACATGAAGAGCTATGTAAATTTGTGATAATATATTGCTGAATTCTTCTTAGAATGAGAAATGTTTCAGACAAAAGTTGTAGAGAAAATGAAACCACATTTTATGTTCAATTGTTCATTATGAAAATCGTGCCGTTTGTGAGATAATGTGGACAAGTATGGTAGAACTAGACAGACCACAGATGATAATGTAATACGGCACGGAAGAGATGCTATTTGCGTGACGGATAACTAAGGCAAGAATACAGACACACACTCGTAATATTTAGTACTTATGATTGTTAGCAGCAGTACGAAATACTTTGTAGCTCGAAAAACAGTGCAAAGGGAACCAATTGTTGCATTTCCATGGCAACAGTGAACACTTCTATTTGTTGATAGCCAACAGTGGTTACGCGAACGCGTCGCAATGTAACGTTCTACGTACATTGTGTATAATTTTTTTTTTTTCGTGATTTTCGTCAGATCGTCTGTGCATGCACATTCCGGGGTTGTACATCAGAGTATGCCAGTACTGCTGCAGTGTGTATTCCTTCATTTTCAGTATTCATTGCTCATTCACTATAACTGCCGTTGGACGCAATATATTCTGAGGTACTGATGGATCGTTAAATAAACCAGATACTGTTCTTAACTCCAAATAGCTTGCAGTTGATAAGTGTCGTGCAATAAGCTGCCATGTAGCAGACAAGCACCTGTTCCTGCGGTTGTCGGCTTTTGACCTGCTAACAATGCGCAGTATGAAGGTGAAGAGAACAAGGGGTTTTATTTAGGGCGCTCGCTTGGAATGGAGTTAATAATACTTTTTGGCACGCGCTGCGTGGTAGCTTTACGTTAAAGAGCAAGAACTGGATGAAGTTGGTTACAGTAATTGTATACCTAGCGCTAGATTGATTACTCAAATAGCTGAGATAACGGAGATACGTAATCTGACGCCAATATAAACGAACATGGCACCGTTTGCTCTACAGATGCACGTGTTATGGTTTCTTTACACAAAGTGCATGCTAGGAATGTCTTGTACATTCGTCTGCATCTTCTTAAAATGTTACCGGGCTTCCTTGAGATATGGTATGAAGGTGTTGGAGGTCCGCGCGTATGTTGAGGTGTTTTTGGTTATTGCAGGGTGTTGTGTGGTGGTTAATAATGTTTTGCAGGATCGTAGTACTGCCACCTGAAAATAGAGACAGCATGTTGTTGCGAAACGTCGTTACCTCTCTACTCGGTTACACGGTATCCCAGACTACGGATTTATAAAGATCTGTTATTTTTATGAAAAATGCATGTGGGCACATGAGGAAAGGGGGGCAGACCGTTCGTTTTCCCTTCTAACGTCCTAATTCCATGGTGGGGGTACCCTTCAAAATTTTATTTTACGTTAAGCTTTTATGTGACCAAAAGTATTATTGATTAAATTACTAATGCAATAAAAATTAATATACTGATAAATTGTATTTCATGTACCCTCATATGCCGATCCCAGTGGTCACGCGGTCTAAGGCGTGGGTCTGCGGCCGCTCGCTTACTGGGATTGTGGTTTCGCATCCTGCCGGGGGGCATGGATGTCTGTCTCTTGTGAGTGTCGTGTGTTGTCAGGTAGAGGTCTCTGCATCGGCCTGGTTACTCGTCCACAGGAGTCCTACCGAGTGTGGTGTGTCTGAGTGTGATCGTGAAGCCCCGATAATGAGGAGGCCCTGGCCCACTAAGGGCTGTTACGCTATGGAAAAAAAGTACCCTCATAAAATTGCGACTGAGAAAACTTTTTTTCTAATTGTTCTTAGGACATACCGGTACTTAAAACTAAAGGAGATAGTGGTAACTGTGGTGTTTGTCATACCGTACTGTATCATTTCGCCCATTATCAGGTGTTTAAAGCTTTCCAACATACGATGTTCTCATACAGTGTGCACGAAGTCCGTTACAACCTAAATGTTGTTTGGTAAGTTTTTCTATGCTTGCGAAGTTCACGGAATGACTCAACTGTCCCGTGTTCTGATGGGAGAGAATCAGTTAGGTTTGTTCGAAAGCATTGGCGGGTCGCATATATCTCATCATGCTTCGGAGGATGAAATTCGATTTTCTCTGTGTGCGAGTATTTGCGATAAACCATATGACAACATGATAGCAAGAAGATGGGAACGTAGTTGGCCGATCTGAGGCGAGAGCCACAACGACGCTTCCGAGAATGCTTATCCACACTTTCTGCCGAGTAGAATATTTATCGGGATACCAGACTTTGAAAAAAAAGAAACCCTCGATTTCTGAGGTATCACATTCAAAGTGCTTGACAGCTATCAATGTGTGAGCCTCAAATCAAATTCTCTCGTTTATATCCACCTGAAATAGCCTTGGCTGTTGGTGAATAGACACGTGAGAAGGACAGACGAAAAGTGTTATGTATAGACTCGGTTTGCGTAGGTTCGGTCTGTGCGTCGCTGAAACTTTGTGCGCCCGTTCAAGGCAGTTCTCACGTCTCGTAATAGATTAATATTAACGGGCGATGGATTTATTCAGCAGCTGCGACGTCACATCCGCTGGCTGACCCATAGCCCCTGCCTTGTATCACGTCATATAAGCACGGCGATCGTGTGTTTCTTTAGTCACCACTTTCCCCGCATGAACATCTCATTTCTCGCGTTTTGTAAGTTAATGTGGGTGTTCGGTGCCGCTTCTGGGAAACATGGGAAATTGATTTCAGGCTTCCGCCGCGATGTTGATGAAATCTGCGGTCTTCTGGGCTATTACGCGGCGTCGTGTGGTAATTGCTTACCGACGTTTCGGGACAACGCACCGGTCCCGAAACGTCGGTAAAAAATAACCACACTACGCCGCGTAATACCCCAGAAGACCGCAGATTTCAATTCGAAATTGGTTGGAAAGCGGGAAGCGGAGAGACCAAGTATGAGAGCTAAACATAGATGGCGGACAAACGGTAAAGTTACAGCATAGCAGATTCTCGAAGTTCGTGAACCTCGGTGTTCGTTATTTTCACCTTATGTGTTCGCCCATTTTAATGCCATTGTTTCGACATTTCGTACCTGGTTCCGACGAATCGGGATGAGACCACGTGGTTGGGAAGCCTGCTTCAACTGCGCTCTTCTGCTATGGCGCAGATGGCTGTCAACTCAGTCAAGCTGTGTCTTTCATTAAGGAAGGCTGATGGCATTCGCGCTTATGGGATGCGTGACTTTCCTTCATTCATTTAATGTAGTTTATACTTTCAGAAAGTTTTCATATTTTATTGAAATAAATTTTTATGCTTGTATTTTTTGAGTTTATTTTATATTTGTATAATTGGTATTTTGTAAGTTAGTGGAACCAAATAGGCGTTTACATTGAAAATGGAATCCGATGTTGGTGTTGGCTGATGGTCGTGATGTTTTTGTCGGTCTCAGCTAATCACGAACATCGAGACTCCTGTATTTAATTACCACGCCATGAAAATGTGTGGGGGAGTTGGGGTGTAGCTCCACTTATTCTTAACCTTGGAATTACATGGAGGTGCGTGGTCAGCTTCACACCACGGTTGCTTTACTCCCTTTGCCGATCGAATAGAAGGCCGTGTGGGCACCATAACCGGTTTAACGTGGTGGAGAAAATTTCTTACCCTGCCCGGAATTGAACCTCGATTTTGTTTATTTTCTAGCCCGTAGCCTCATTGCTGTAACAGCCGTGTAGTCGGAACAAATAATGATTTCTGTGTTTGTTGGTGTGTTTGATCTCTGGCAATAATTCCGAGTGCATTAGATGGATTGGTGGGGTGGTTGAGTAAAAGGTTGAGGAAGGGATGTGGAAGGAGGCAGTGATGGCCTTATATGAGGTGTTTTTTTCGGTATTTACCTGAAGGGACTGGAGATTAACAAGGAAGGCCGCGGTGAGGACGGCTGGTCACTAGTCCGAGATGTGAAATCGGCACTTCTCAAAGACGAAACAGGAATGCTACCCACTGGAGCGTAGCGTTCAGTCAACACAACGTCGAAGGTGCAGTTCTTCTGGATGTGACGTTCCCGACGTTTCGAAGGAGCGTAGTGCCTTCATTTTCAAGGTCAAGTAGTCACAGGAAGACTTCTTGGGCTGCTTGATAAAAAAAATGAAAGAACTTTGTATTTTCGAAACGTCGAAAACTACGCGCCCAACGACACTACGTGACATCCAGAAGAACAGAATAGTCGACAACACCGCCGTGAAAGCTTCTAATCTTGCGAGGTGATATTAACTATGATGAAGTTGTGGATTTACTCAGGATGGGTAGAGTTCCGTAACGGGCAAAACACGGTAATGGTCCCTGGGGTTGCATAAAAAGCCTGGAATTTCGTGATTCTCTAAGCGACTGTCGGGGCACACGGTGGCGCAGTTGGTTGAGGCACTGCGCTACAAGGCGGAAGATCGCGGGTTCGATTCCCGATGGGGTCATTGACGTAATCCTTTCGGCCGCGCTATGGCCCTGGTGTCGACTCATCCACTAACAGGAATGAGTACCAGGGATGTCTGCTGGGGGTAAAGACGGCCGATACGTAGGGTTGACCTTACCACCTTCATGTGTCGGTTGTCTAAAAATTCTGGGAACATCAACCTCCTGGAGCCCTAAGGGCCTGTCCACGCGTGTAATGGGATAGCTAAGCGACTATCAGATTATCTTGAAGCACTCTGTGCGTGTAGAGAAAGGTAAACACAATCCCGATGTGAAGGTGACAGTTGTTGTTCACGCCTCTACCAGCTGCCATTAATTAAACATTTCCTTTGAAGTGAACAAACATTATAGAGCTTGCTGGCTTCCACGTCACAAAAATTGGTAGAAAAGACGAAAAGTCTGTCTACAGAAGTAGTAAATACATTGGGATACTCATTCGAGATATGTGTCCGAGTCCCCTGACTGTCCAATTTTCACACTATCTTTACTACTAGTTGTCCAGTGATGTAAAGCTACAGGTAACGTTAGTGCTATGGCCAAGCACTACTCCCTGGAGGCGTGTGGGGGGAGTGAAAGTGGAAGTCCAGACGTATATGGCGAGCTTCACGCTCCGGCCTTTCACCATAATTGGAAAGCTCTTAACGGCCAGTGTTGTTGAAAGAGAAAGTTTTTGACCCTGCCAAGAATCAAACTCCAGAAGCCCATCGGATACCTGGCCATTTTGCTGTTTTGGCTACCCCTGCGCATGACTGGTAACGAAGTGTAGGGGATGTTAATTACAGCACTTTGCTAGTGACGTGTTGTCTGCGTTGTTACATGCGTGTAAGTCTTCATTTAACACGTGGAACTGTGCGGAGGATCGCCGTATTTAATATGTACGGTGGGAGGGCGCGTTAGTCGGCATAGTTTCAAGGATATGGGCTGCGCTATCCGGGGTCGATTCCCGGCAGGGGTAAGATATTTTTCTCTTCTCCAAAACGTCAAGACCGCCTGTCTGGCTCACGTAACCTCCTCATCAATGGGTACCGGGACGGCTGTCCTCGAGGGTAAGCTGGCCAGGCCGTGAAGCTGACTACTCGCATCCATATAGTGCAGAACGTAAGAATCAGTGGAGCTGCACCTGTTACAATCATGACGTGAACAGGGACAGCTTTGCTTTTGGCATTTTACGGTTTTGTGAGAGCAGTGAGATTTATCTTGTTCATGATGGGTTCCAACGTCGAGGTGTTGCTAAAGCAAAGGGAACTTTTGGTTTCGATGGAAAGCTTGGACTGTCTTTGTTATGGGAATGATGAAACGATTGGGCTCCGTGGGGTCAGTGTCTCATAAAAGCTAATAAACTTGTTGGTAGAGAAGTAAAGTGGAAAATACCCTGAAGATGGATGTAGCGTGTTCCACCAGAACGTTATTCACCACCGACCAGATCTACACGGAGTCATGACAAGACCTGTTATGCATGGAACGAGGCCTACCAGATTAGTTTGATTCACGGTAAATTGCATGCTTTGGTAGTTTTGTGATGTCGGTGATGAATATTCTGGTTCAGTAGACGTGCTATTGTGTGAGGAAGGGGTTGGAAAATGATGACAGACGACTCGTTCACGCGGAGAGCAAACACTGTGGCCGCTCCTAGCAAGTGTTCGGCTCCGAGATGTCGCTCGCACAGGTGTGTGTCGCCAAACACTGGTGTAGCAGGCACTTTGACGGTCTTTCACGATGCGGGGCCGCGATAGTGTACACCGTGAGAAGATAACGCAAAAAAAAACGGGACAAATTTATCTTCATGTACCACTGTCTTATGGCTGTTTTCGTTTGTTCTTCATTTCCTTGTGGACTTTTGGTTCTGTCATGCGGAGACACGTGGAGACACGCAGGCTGATTTACGTGGTACCTGGTGACAGTGTAGTTAACAGCACAGGCAGTGTTCGTAAGAAACGTAACACTGAGGCGCGTTCGCGTAACCATTGTTGTCATGGAAACGCAAGAAGTATTAAATGTTATGAGTGTGTGTCTGTATTCTTGCTTTAGTTATTCTGGCATGCAAACCGCATTTCTTCTGCGCTGTATTATATTGTCATCTGTGGCCTGTCTGGGTTTACCATAGTTTTCAGCATTGTCACACAAACGGCACGATTTTCAGGGGGGGGGATATTGAGCATAATACGTGTTTCGATTTTCTCTACAGTTTTTGTCAGAAACATTTCTCATTGTAACACGAATTCAGCGAAGTATTATAAATATGCATAGGTCTTCATGTAAAGCACCCGCTATTGTTGTCAGATTTTAATTAAATTTGAGTTTTCGTGACAGATTTTGGAAGAATCTTCAAATATTAATTTTCATGAAAATCCGTCCCCTGGGAGCCGAGTTGTTCCATGCGGACAGACAGGCATGACGAAACCAATATTCGCTTTCAGAAATTTTGCGAACGCACCAAAAAAAAAAGTTGGCCCTATGCTTAATGTACTTTGTGCCGTGAAGGCATAAGGGACAGTGGCGACATGTTTCGGCCCATTCTTAACTTCTGCACTAGATGGAGGCGAATGGTGAGCGTAAACTTCGACAGCTTATCTCCCGGGAAAGGTTTCTCGAAACTCATCGAGTGTGAGTCTGGGTGTGCCTCAGATCCAATGTGAATCTTTGGAAAATAGATTTTATGTACCAGTCGGAAATCAAACCACTATTCCTCGGTCGTCCTGGGACTGGGCTATCCCGGCTTGTTTGCAATACCGCGGTGAAGTTTCTTGTGGTTTACTGTAAGACACTGTCCGTATCTAGACAGAATAGTGTCTACAGGTAGGATAATTATTAAATAATGACAGGAAAATTATTTTGAAAGAAGTGTTGTTGTCCTAATCAAAGGTACTGTCCTGGAATTTACCTGGAGGGGCTGAGTAAACTCGTGATAGATTCGAACCTGCCACCGTCATACGTTACTGCCACATGACCCTGCAGAGAAACTGTATACGTCACTCTGGAAATTCTAAGTTGTCGGCTGGAATCTAGGCTTATTTGAATAAACGGTAGGAGCTGGAGAGAAGCCTGGATCGAGCTGCTGGGCTGCATTGCTCATTTCGATTCATAGTATGATTAATACCACAAAGTCTCCAGCTTCGGGTTTCGGTAACGTTAGTTAACCTGGGCTGATGTCAGCAGTCGTGATAATGCGCGCTGTGTTTTCTGCAGTCAGAGCTGTGCAGGTGCCAGTATTCGTCTGCTTACGTAGCAGCTGCAATCATGTGACTGAGGTAGGAGGACTGTTAGTTTTGCGAGACTCGCGCTGAAGGTTGTCATGCAAAATGGCGGGGTTCTGTATAGTGCACACTACACGCGATTCCCGCTACAGGCCTGAGCCATCGCAGGTTACATATTAAAGTTCTCCCAAGAGTGGCTACTGTATGTATCTTTTGCTTAAACATTAATTTTCTATTTATAATATTGTATTCACCGTGATTCTTGTATAAATTAAAATTAAAACCAACTTGATGCACACTCACTATTAAAAGAACTTTAATAGTAGATTAATATACCCCTAGTAGATTAGTATACCCCTGAAGATGGTCAGGTACCTGACCGAAACATGTCGGGTTAATTAATCTATTATTGAAGTTTTTTTAATAGTGACTGTGCATCAGGTTGGTTTTAATTTCAATTAAAATTCTAGTTTCTGCACACACACACAATGTGTTACTGTACAGGGCATACACAAAAGAATGGTGCGGTTTTAATAGTGAACACTATTAAAACCGCACCATTCTTTTGTGTATACCCTGTACTTTGTATGATTCTCAGAATAAAAGGGTATTTACGTAAACAGCATTAAGTGCCTGGTCTTTGTGATGGGGGCGCAGTGTGTTTACCTTCCTAATGTAGAAACTGAATCCATAATGCATGAAAGCAATCAACCTTGCTTAATGAAAGACAGAGAGCTTGGCTGAGCTGAGACTTAACTGCGCAAGAGCACGAGAATGGGGGGAAGGCGGGTCGCTAGCCACGTGGTCTTACCCCGCTTCACGAAGGTACGAAAAAAGTTGTATTAATTTGGTGATCACGGAAGGTCGAGTCCCGAACATCGAGATCACCGTATTTTAGCACTATGGCCGGAACTGTGCTTTGCATGAAAACTTTTCTATATATGATGGAAGATGAAGGAGCAGTTTCCTGCGAAGCGGTGGTTCACATCTACCAAACCAGACGGTGTCACGTCCCAGAAAATGGTAGTATCGGTCTTTAACTAACAGTATGGTGCATGAAATCTGCGCTCTTCTGGGATATTACGCAGCGTCGAAGTTGCGTAATATCCCAGAAGAGCGCAGATTTAGTCGAGATCGCGGAGGAAGCCTAAATCACAGTATGGTGCGTGTTTACAGTTGCTCAGCGGATCGAGCATTGTCCTGCATTGAATACGAAGGAAGGTTCATTCCCGTTTTCTCAAAAGCACGCAGCCTCCTGGACTATTTAAAACAGGTTTCATATCCGCAACTTTACACTGTCTTGGAAACGTACTTTTGAATTATGCTTCTAGTAGCATAAATAGTAGCATTGGACGGTAAAGTGATAAGTTAATATTGAATTGGAAGGGATGTGGAAGCAATCGTTCTTTCCTTCATTTAAGGAAGCTACCAGGAATATCTCCTGGGGGGTAAATACGGCCGGTGCGCAAGGCTGACAACCTTACCACCTTCATGTGCCGATTGTCTATATATTCTGGAAGCCTCAATCTCCTGGAGCCCTAAGGGCCTGTACAGGAGTGTATGGGATAGCTTTACTGTCCTGGCTTTGTTCCGTCAGGAGTAAGGAACACCAGGAAAAGATTCGAATGGCCGATATTTCAAGCCTGGACCTCCCCAGTACGAAGTAGGAGTTATTTTGTAATTTTCTTGGGTGAGGTGACAATGGAATGGACGTTGGGAATGGAACAGGAAATGGGATGGCCTAACAGGCTCTTACTGTGTTGCCACTTGGGGCGGCATGGCAACAGTTTGTTTATTGCGGTGCCGGACCTGCAGGTTATATTGCAACTTTCGCCTGATTCTAGGACTGCTACCCGCCGTTATAGTCCCCTGTACCTAAGTAAAGAGATGTTGAACTTCTATAGAAATGAATGTTACGAACACAACATTCTTACATGTGTTATATAGTTGACGACATGTTTCGGCCTTGAACTTTTTAAAGACTTGCGTTCTCGTACGCTAAATTCACGTTGGAAAACGCCCATGGAAATTTATTTTATATGTTTAGGCAACAAGGATATTTACAGCATTTTTAAAACATGCTGCATAATTTGTTTTTTTTTTCACAAAATGTTCTTTATTACTAATTTTATTTTTATCTGTTCAAATAATAAGTTCTTATAAACAATGCGCCAAAATTTAAATGGTCACCCCGGTAGTATAAAGGTTAAAACTGGCCGCTATCACGGCATTAACATATCAAAAACATGTAGAAGAATTTATGATGTGCAAAGTCTACGATTGTGGAAATATGAAATTATTGCTCTTACATTAACTAATTTCCTCCAAGGGGATGAGATCACTTTCCATCTTTTACTTGGTATTAACATTCAACAGTTGTTGTTGGTCTGTATGGAATTTTGTTGTGTTTTGCAGTATTGGCCAGTATTGTAGTGTGTGAATTAGTCTAAATCAAAATTTTAAATCTTTTAATCTGATGACCGTCGGGAGTTGCGTCATTGTGGGGCCTCTACATATGCGCTGGGTCTCTTATCGTCTTATTCCAATTTTAGATGGGAATTTGTTGTTTTAATATCCATGATCTCATTCGAGGCTGTGCGTCCAACTATATTAGAGTCGAACTCGGTTATAACATCATGAAAAGCCTGGATATTTTGTGTCGTTATAAACGAATGTTGTTATAACCGAGTAATATAATGTTGTGGTTAACAGTGAGGAATTAATTGGTACGACAGTGTATCTGACGTGTAAACGAGGTAACATCAAACGATGTCGTTATAACCGTGTCGACTCTATATTTCGTTGTGATTCTCCATCATAGTGTAGATTTATTGAAAAGTTTCTGCTTATACGCTGGCCACCGTAGGTACAGGCACATACAGATTGTTCCACAAAACGTGTGCTACAATTTAGGATGTTATTGTGCTAGTCATTTTGAGTAGAAAAAAAGCTGTATCACCACGTGTCCGGTTATCAACCTTTACATCGCTTCGAACGTGGCTGTAGCCGAAAATTGTGCAGTGCATGTTTTGTCATACTGCATAACGTGAAGAGGAATTTGTATAACAAATAATACAAGAAACGGAATATGTCAAAAACTTTTTTGCCTTTTGGTATAATTTCATAATTTCCACTAACGCGGTCACTGGACTCCCCCGAATTGCTTGTTTGCGATTTTTGATGGTCGACCATGGCCTTCATCTGCCACCCCCATAAGACGTAGTCAAGGGGCGTGAGATCTAGTGACGTCACAGGCCAGGCTTGTAGACCAAAACGACAAAACCAATAACTACGATGATAGCGACTGTGGAATTCTGTTTGTGTCGGTCAGTATGCCGCGGACACGCGGTTAACTAATATTTCGCGTACCTTACCGGCATTGTGGACGCGACAAGGGAGTGTTGTTTTGTAGAAGTGGGAGTAAGCTTGGTGGCGTTGGTTCGTAATGCCAATATCTTACAGCATGGGTCTCTGTCCCGCGGCCAGCCAGGTTGTATTATGCGGCCCTCGGCCACATTCGTAAATTACGTGTATGCTATAAAAATTGCACAATAATTTTGGTGGTTAAGTGTACCACTTTTTTTTTTCACGCGTGGCCCGTGAGGCAGCCCACAATAATGGGTTGGCCAATTGCCATAAAAAGTTTGGGCGCCCGTATCGTACAGTATCATACAATATCTTGAAAAAGTAAGTTGCTCGTAGCAGTGTAACGGTTGGTAATCGGATAAATGGTGATATAGCATTGCTTTAGCTCAAGATGACTCATACAGTAACATCCTGAAGTTTGGTACACGTTTCGAGGAATATTCTGTATATATAACGCGTCCAAGTATGACGTGGTTTCCGTCGGATATCGGAGTAACAGGTATGAAATTTTAATTTTGGACTATTATTAATAAGAAATTTACTCACTACAATAATTGTCAGTAGTGCACAGCATAACAAAAATTTAATAAAAAAAATACAGCGGTAACTCATGCATGTGAAATACCACCCTACAGACCCGATCTAGCACCGTCAGATTTCCACATGTTTGGAGCCCAGAAGGATGCAATCCGCCGTACGAAGTTTGAGACTGATGACGATGTGATTCGCGCGTAAGAGCTTAGCTACCGACCGACAAGGCATGCACACACACACTTGGTCCTCGTTGGCGCGAGGCCGTAGAAGTGTGGACGGAGCCTTTGTGGAAAAATAGGGTATGGAGTCAAACCGTCACTTATATTTCTGTACTTCTGGATTTTACAAATAATCATAAATCCCTGATTATGTTTTTGATATGTTTACGACATGATTGCACCCAGTCCTAAAGACATATACGTATTTTCAGCTGTTTAATATGCAGTAATAAATATTGTGTGTACGGTGATTGTCAGTGATGTACAAAACACAGCGGGGTGCGTACTAAACAATTGACAAATGTGCAGTGACGTGCAAGGGCGTTGGAGTACTTATTGACACCGACATATCAAGGCTTGGTCCGCTAAATCTTATTCGTTAGCTCTGTCGGCCATTTTCTTCGAAACGAAGAGGGATGCGGCGTTTCATCCATTTCCGTCGATATAAGGTCTTATCTTGACTGACGTGCTTCCTGCCAGGTATAAAAGTTAAAGCTGTCCTTGTACTTGCTCAGTACCACGCCGTGATAGTGTGTTGGGGAGTTTAGGAATTGCTGCACGAATTCTTGGCTTCGGCACTAGAAGGAACACTATCGCTGGGAATAGAGTGTCCGGTAAAAGTAATGTAAAATTCACGCTAGAACAGGCCATGAAGGCCCAGAGGGGGATAGAGTTATACAGGTAGGACCCGTTTTACGACAGGGTTAGGTTCCAGCAAAACAGGGTCGTAAAATGAAGTCGTAAAACGAGACCAAAATAGGACCCGTTTTAAGACAGGGTTAGGTTCCAGCAACACACGGTCGTAAAATGAAAAGTCGTAACACGAGACCAAAATATAATGTAATTGAATGAGATAGGTTCCAAAATTCCTAAACTTTTTCCAAGTATGTACTAATATTTAAGGTAATATTTTGAAACAGTCGTTAATGTGAAAAGTCGTAAAATGGACCGTCGTAAAACGGGAACCTATCTGTAGCTCTACTGTTCCTTTAACCTCGGCGCTAGATTGTGTGGGTTGTCAACCCCACGCCCCGGTCGCTTTACCCTCGGGAAAGAGACCCGGTCCCCGTTGTACAGGAGGCTGGGTGGCCCCAGGGCCGGTCTGGACGGGTGTGGAAAATCTCGCCCTCCACCGGCATTCGATCCCCGGACCATCTAACCCGTATCGAGTTGCTACACCGACTGCGCTATCCCGGTCCACAGAGTGGCCGGTACCTACTGGATACGCCAGGTGTGCCACAGAGCCAGTCTGGACACTGTGATGAAAGAAGTTAATTGTTGGTGCCGGGAATCGAACTCCCGATATCTCGTGTGTCCGGTACGTAGTCTGGTCTATATCGTCCGATCTATCCCGACTCTCCCCCCCCCCCCCCCCCCCCCCCCCCCCGGCCTGGATAACACCTAACATCATGGCCAAAGCCGCGTTTTTCCGTCTCCTGTTCAGTTATTTAACAAATTATGTTACTCGGCATTGCATAGGCTGAGCTATTGACATGTCGCTACATAAACATAAAACGAATCCATTGATTTTGAAGAGGAATGGAGCTTTGCCTCCGTGCTGCATGCACCTGCTAAATTATCAAGCGCCAAAGGAAGAACGTGTACTCTGCAGGTTTTTGACAGTTGTAGGCCTAATGACGACTTTTGTGTTAGCGGTACCGAACTTCCGCATTCTGTACCTGATAAGTAACTCTTTAAAGCAATGTGATTACTTTGACACCCAGGATCTCTGCATTTTGTCCACACACTCGTTTGTGTGTTCCGTCTGAATCTTAGATTATACAGCAACGGAGGTTTCAGGTCTTCCGGGTTGTTACACTGACGTCCCCAGGATTCGAGGAAACAAACTGCCTTCATATTCAAGGGCCGAGAAGTCCTAACTCAGCATTAAACAAACCAGAAGTTCAGAATCCTGAACATCAAACGCTGTGGAAACCAAATGTCGTATAAACAGTGATTATTTATGCCGGTTTGTCTGCATGGTGGAGACGTGGTGTGTCTCCTGTGAAGTAGGACCTAAATTTTATGTATCGTTCGTATTGACTATATGTTTCAAAGCGATAAAATAAACAGCTGATAGGAGACTACGATGCTCTTTCTTAATTAGTAGATAGTGGGACTTTGTTGTGTGTTGGCGATGTAGAACCTGCTTGGTTGATTGAGCCAGTTCCCTAGCAGTTGGCCGGCCGGTCTCCGTAACTTGTCGGTTGTTTTTCTGCTTTTGTCTGCATGTGACAAGCGGCGGCTTGACCTACTTTTTCTCTTCCGAGGTGTTTTAATACCCTGCTAAAATAGCTTCTCCGTGTGCTTTTGGCAGCGAGTCAGAACGTTAGAAGTGCTCGAAGTTCATCGTTAAAAAATGTTCATAAATTCTGTGTAACGTCTAGCCGTCGATGTCAAGGGTAGCTGTTGTGCGATCTGTGTCTGGACCGAAACGTCGGAAAATGAATGAGGCTGCAGACTTGTACTGTGTAAGGGTGTATAGTATGGTAGATAGGTACAAACGTACGAGATTTTAGGTTCTCACAGCGGTGGTGCTGAAATGTGGGTACTTCTTAGATGTGACGCTGTGTCGTTGGGTCTGCAGTTCCCGACGTTTCGAAGGATTGTAGTTTTGGGCCTTGAAGATTGATGCACTCTGATCGATCTAAATATCCGGAACTGCTCGGCAAACGACAGCGCAGCATATCAGAAAATTTCAGTCTCCAGGTACAAACATTCCAGAGGGACTTGCTGCCTTTATTTTCACAACGTCCACTATTATTTCTTTCTTTAGCCGCCTCCTCCTACTTTTTATTTCCGTCGTCATATTTTTCTTTATGATATGCATCTTTATTTTATTTATTTATTTAGGTTGGTCTATATCTTTATATCTATTTTATGGTCTGAAACGTATTTTCGAAAATTTCGTATTTGCAATGTTAATGGCTAAGTTATGGCGTAGTGTACTGATGTGAAATGCGACAGTGTGAGGATGGATGATATTTTAATGAAAAGGTTGAAACCAAGACGCCCAACAGGTATACAGTTAGTATATGACGACCAAACAACCCAGTCTTGTTACCTGCTTGTCTTATTCTGCAAGGAAATAAAGGCTGTGGGTTGGCGCCTACTTTCCCCAGGGAATTCTGCATTTCAGTTTCAGGCCTGTTTAACAACCTTACGTACCGTTAGGTGCGGATATTGAAAGAGTTTGTAATGCTAGTTTTCAGGTGGGTGAAATTCAGTATATAGATCTGGCCTGGTCACCGTTCTCTGCGGTGCGAGCAACTTCGGCAAAATTTGGTGTGCCTGCGGGCAAAATGAAATTGAGTATACAAAATGAAGTATGATCTATTCGTGATGAAAATAAGAGCAGATTGAAGTCAGGGAATGCTTGCTATCATTCGGTGCAGAGTCTTTTGTCCTCCAGTTTGCACTATAGGTAAAGCAATCCCATTACAGGCCTTGACAGGCTCTTAAGGCTCCAGGAGGTCGAGGCTCCCAGGTTTTTAGACAATCGGCACATGAAGGTGGTAAGGTTGTCAGCCCTACGCACCGGCCGCCTTTACCCCCCAGGAAAGATTCCTGGTACTCATTTCTGTTAGAGGCTGAGTCGACCCCAGGGCCATAGTGCTACCGAAACTATACTGAACTGTAATTTTGCGTGTTGTTTTGAATGGGTGTGAAGCTTGGTCCATCACATTGAGGGAGGAAAGTGGGCTGAGGGTGTTCGAGAATAGGGTGCTGAGGAAGATATTTGGGCCTAGGAGGGACGAGGTAACAGGGGAGTGGAGAAGACTACATAACGAGGAGCTTTATAATCTGTACTCATCACCAAATATCGTTTGGGCAATCATATCAAGAATAATTGGATGGGCGGGGCATGTAGCACATATGTGGGAGAGGAGAAGTGCATACAGCATTTTTGTGGGAAGACCTGAAGGAAGGAGACCACTTGGAAGATTCAGGCGTAGATGGAAGTATGATATTAAAATGGGTCTTGAAGAAGTAGAATGGGGAGGCATGGACTGAATTGATCTGTCTCAGGATACGGACAGGCGGCGGGCGCTTGTGAATGCGGTAGTGGACCTTCGGGTTCCATAAGATGCGGGGAATTTATTTTCTAGCTGAGGACCTGTTGCTTCTCAAGAAGGACTCTACTCCATGGATTTAGTTATAAAGCCTAGCAGCACGCCTTGCTGACTGCAACTGTGTACAGTTTTGTGGAGCTCAGGTAGCGAGTTATTTGGTCCCTGCTAGGAATAACTTTGTATTTACTGTTTCAGCGCGAAAAGTGGCTGTTAGCTGCACTTTGTCTGTCTGTCCGTGTGTTAGCATATAACAACTAGACTCTTAACTGGACAGATTTTCGTGATATATTTTTTTTTTGGTCTATTTATGTGTGTCCAGAATGCTCAAGTTTGTTTAAAATCGGACAGAAACATCGGGCACTTTACATGTATATCTGTGTATATTTATGATAATATCTCGCTGAATTCTTCCCGGATGCAGAAAAGTTTCAGACACAAGTTCTAGAGAAAACGAAAACAGATTTTGTAAAAAAGAAAATTGAAATTTTCTGCAAAATTTTGCTGTTTACAAGATAAGTACGAACAATGTGGCAGAGCCTGACTGTTCATTGATGACGGAACTTAATATGGCGCAAACAACTTCGAGTTGCATGCCGGGTAATTAAGTTAAAGATACATAAGTTAATATTTAATTCTTATTGATTTCGAGCCAGTGGAACTTTGAGGTAGAGATGAATGTTGTATGACGGATAATTGGAAAGAAAAACATCGAAACGTCCGAACGCGCTGCAATATTACGATATACGTACATTTTTTTTTTTTTTGCGTTGAAAGGCATGAGTTGCGTGGGCTGGAGACATACATAATTCTGAGGTGGAGGCATCTGGGACATGGGGCGTTAAGAAGTTTGAGTAGCTGACGGGATGAACATGTCACATTACTTGCATGTGATTTTAAGGCGATTCATTCCCGGTTGTGTTGTAGTGTCACAATAAAACCAACAAATCATCCGTCAACACAACATGTAGACGTAGATGTCAAAAGACAGCTACATGTTTCGGCTACCAAAGGTAGCTATCATCAGGCTGTACATAAAGGAAAGGAAAAAGTCAATATTTACAACCGCAATTTATAACTTGAGATTTCAGACTTTACAGTACGTAGTACCAATGAAATATAATGTAATTGGATATTGCAGTTAAAATAAGATAATATATAAATGTAATATTTACGTATAACGTATAGTTCTTCGGGAGTAGCTGTTCTATGCTAGAAGTATGTGGATCTAGGAACGAGGTTGGTGGGCAATGCAGGACGGTGTTATGTTATAAGCGACTCGTATATGTGGTTGTTTAGAATTCTGGATATCGTTACGTGATTGGTAGTAAAAAGGTAAAGCAACCCCATTACAGGCCTAGACAGGCCCTTAGGGTTCCAGGAGGTTGAGGCTCCCAGATTTGTAGACAATCGGCACATGAAGGTGGTAAGGTTGTCAGCCCTACGCACCGGCCGCCTTTACCCCCCAGGAAATATTCCTGGTACTCATTTCTGTTAGAGGCTGAGTCGACCCCAGGGCCATAGTGCGACCGAAACGATTATGTCAAGGAATTAATTCCAATGACACCATCGGGAATCGAACCCGTGACGTTCCGGTTTGTAGCGTAGTGCCTCAACCAACTGCGCCACCGCGCGCCCCCGTGATTGGTAGTATAATATGAAAATATCGGATTAAGTTAAACTCATTGAGTTAATTGTGGTGACTTGGTGGTCGATAAACATTCAAAATGTTAATTATTTAATATGCTGAGTTCTTGAAGCATGACACTTAATAAGCTTATAAAATGTAATAACGTGTAAATTAAGTTGCGGATTCTAAACTTCAAGTCTCCGTACCTACGGACCATATCCACCGTAAAACCTGCTGTCTATAGAGAAGCCAAGAACAGAAATTACACTTACCAACGGAAAAAAAGCACAAACACCACAACAATGCATAACATTCAATGCTGCTAACATACGCTAGCAACACAAAACCAAAAAAAAACAATTAGTTCTACATCATATAGGCGTATACTGGCCGCCATTACCTGAAGACGATCAAGACAGGTCGAAACATGTTGTAAGCTAATAAGAATGTAAATGATTGTTAGAAACTAAAGGTTATTGTGCCGCCGACTGGAAACACCCTGGCGTGTGGTTTACTAGATACGGTAACGAAGCAGAACGGTATGTCAGCGTCGAAGATTGAAATTTGACTCTAATATAACCCTTTCATACTTTTCTGTCTAGTGCTCCACCGATATACGAAAGAGCATTTATTGCTGTATAGGAAGGTTCACAGGCTTTGTCCGCTTATCCTTCTGATAAGGGTAGTAATAAGATGAAGATGGTAGACTGATACTGACAGGGGAATAGTACTTGGAGAAATACCTCTCGGTGCAATGTTGATTACGATAGATCTCACATGGACTGACCGGGGATCGAACCCGTGCCGCGCAGTGAGATGCTGGTGAATAACCGCCTGATCCTTGGCACGGCCAGTAGTAACAACCTCCTGATCCTTGGCACGGCCAGTAGCAAAAACAGCCGCCTGAGCCATGGCAAGGCCAGTAGTAACAACTTCCTAATCCTTGGCACGGCCAGTAGTAACAACTTCCTGATCCTTGGCACGGCCAGTAGTAACAACCTCCTGATCCTTGGCACGGCCAGTAGTAACAACAGCCGCCTGAGCCATGGCAAGGCCAGTAGTAACAACCCCCTGATTCTTGGCACAGCCAGTAGTAAAAACAGCCGCCTGAGCCATGGCAAGGCCAGTAGTAACAACTTCCTGATCCTTGGCACGGCCAGTAGTAACAACTTCCTGATCCTTGGTACGGCCAGTAGTAACACCCTCCTGATCCTTGGCACGGCCAGTAGTAACAACAGCCGCCTGAGCCATGGCAAGGCCAGTAGTAACAACCTCCTGATCCTTGGCAAGGCCAGTAGTAACAACAGCCGCCTGAGCCATGGCAAGGCCAGTAGTAACAACAGCCGCCTGAGCCATGGCAAGGCCAGTGTATAACAACAGCCTCCTGAGCCATGGCAAGGCCAGTAGTAACAACAGCCGCCTGAGCCATGGCAAGGCCAGTAGTAACAACAGCCTCCTGAGCCATGGCAAGGCCAGTAGTAACAACCTCCTGATCCTTGGCACAGCCAGTAGTAACAACAGCCGCCTGAGCCATGGCAAGGCCAGTAGTAACAACTTCCTGATCCTTGGCACGGCCAGTAGTAACAACCTCCTGATCCTTGGCACGGCCAGTAGTAACAACAGCCGCCTGAGCCATGGCAAGGCCAGTCGTAACAACCGCCTGAGCCATGGCAAGGCCAGTAGTAACAACAGCCGCCTGAGCCTTGGCACTGTCAGTAGTAACAACAGCCGCCTGAGCCATGGCACGGCCAGTCGTAACAACCGCCTGAGCCTTGGCACTGTCAGTAGTAACAACAGCCGCCTGAGCCATGGCAAGGCCAGTAGTAACAACAGCCGCCTGAGCCATGGCAAGGCCAGTAGTAACAACAACCGCCTGAGCCATGGCAAGGCCAGTAGTAACAACAGCCGCCTGAGCCTTGGCACTGTCAGTAGTAACAACAGCCGCCTGAGCCTTGGCACTGTCAGTAGTAACAACAGCCCCTGAGCCTTGGCACTGTCAGTAGTAACAACAGCCGCCTGAGCCATGGCACGGCCAGTCGTAACAACCGCCTGAGCCATGGCACGGCCAGTCGTAACAACCGCCTGAGCCATGGCAGGGCCTTCAGGAGTAACAAACCCTCTCCTCTATGCTTACATCAGGGTGGTTGAAGGCTGGCTGTATTGAAGGTTATGTATCAAATATATTTTGTATGTCAATTCTTGCATTGCTCTATCTGCAGGTCAGTGCAGGAGTACCCGTAGACAGGACCCCTACAACTATGTTAGCATTGATTTCAGAATGTCTGAATCCGGCGCCGGCCTGATATGGATGAAGGCGCGACATTGCGCGGCTGTCTGTGATAATTCTATCAGTGTAATCTGGCGTGGTCAGACTGTAGACTGTAGACTGCTGCGGGCGCGTGGTTTTGCAGATTTTACGCTTGACACATAAACCCGACCGGAATATTCAAGTTCCGTGAGGAATTAAAAGCGAAAGTAAAGAGTACCCCTTGCTCTAAAGCAGCAAGCAAAAACAAAGGCTTCAATTCGAAGCAGAAAACGAAACCTCTTGTCGTTTTGCACAAATCTATATTTCGTCTTTGTGACGAACTTATGTAAGTGCCAGTTCTGTGTGTGTTAAATTGGCATGACATATCCTTAAAGTTTTACATCGTCGCCATGTCTGCAATCGTTGCGTATTTCATATACATGGGTTTGTTTGTGTTCTGTCCGTAATAAATTTCACAAGTCTGGCGGTAGTTGTCACCAGTTACCGCCATGAAACCGAAAGCCAAAGATAATTTTTGTACAGCAGCCATCTTTTTTTTTTTTTTTGTTACATTCTAAAAACAAAGAAAAGAACGTTAACAGAAGGTGTATACTTTTCCAAGGTCCCGTGCTATACCTCATTTCGGTACTACAAGTAAGTGCCGTGATTGTCATTCACGCCTCACAGGTTCGCGCGTCGGCCATGTTGTTACAGATTGTACGCGATTAAAAAGTATGGCCTTGTGGTGTCCTCCTCAGTGGCATAATGTTCCCCCTCCTCCCGTTTTTTTTTTTTGAATGGAAGTAGGTAAAAATGTCTTGCGTGTACTTTTATATAACAGTTTGTGGTGTCATTCAGTTCAGAGTATTTGATCCTGTGAACCTTGAAGTCTGGTTAGCTTTCAAGTAAAGAAGTACAGTCACATCACCGAAGTTACGTCGTGCCTGGTTCAAATCCTGGCGCCGTTAGTCGAGAGAGATTTTTCCATAAACAGCATGTTAAAATATCGAAGGTGGTTCCAGACAATATATTTTGACCAAGAAAAAAAAAATACAAAAATATGAAACCGGACAAATGGCAGTTTGAAGAGGGAAGCTCCTTCTCTTGAACTGAGCCAGGTCATCTGGCTCCTCATGTCCAGTGTCCAACAGTACAGGTGGCGATTTACGAGTCCCTGAAGATGGATTGAAGAAATCAAGCACTGAATTTTGGCAAGTAAAAGGTCGAATTTTCGCGATTGGCTTAGTGTTTAAGGTCAGGGGCCAAACGACGTAAGTGCTAAACGACTTAAGTCGGAGTTTACTGTACACAAAAACCATCGACTAATCCAGAGGCAGTATTTAAACCATGTCTGCACATCTGAAATGCAACCGAGGGACATAGGCAAAGTTTCTCATCGTCACGCATGCAGCGTTGAATATGAAACGTTAAATTTTTGTCCGAGACAATCAGTGACGTTACGGTTGACGGCTAGGGCAGCCAGTCCGTCTTGGTGTCGAGCCCTGATTGGGACCTATGATCGGATTTGTATGTAGTCGTGACAGGAATATTGCTGTCAGCGCCGAGCTTTGATGCGATTTGTTAAATAATGTATTTGTCTAGAAATGTAGTTGATATCCAAGAGACGTTAAATGAAGGGATACGTGGGGTAGACTGATAAATTCTGATCTATGAAAGCTTCAATAAAATTCCATCAAACCAGATTCCGTGTGTTTATTTGTGTACGTGTGATGGTGAACTTACTTCAAGAAGCTGTAATTTGTACGCTGTGACAGGTTACTTTACAGCTATAAAGGGGTGAGCGTTACAGTTGTTACAGGCGTGGAAAAGATAGGGGTGTAATCGTGACGAGTGCAGGTGTGCACCCAGAATTTTTCGTGAGGGGGGGGGGGGAGCTGACGCTGAGGCTATATATAATTTATGTTGGATTTTAAAAATTGTCTTATAAAGTCATGTCGTAAGTTAACATAACACTGTCTGCAACTGATTTACATACATACCAATATAACTGCATGTTCATGACTCAAATCACACTGTCATATCTTCTGTTTTTACAATTTTATTAATTTGTTTTCCAAAATTCTAACGTACTAGCCATCAGCCAATTTCAGTGGATGATTTCGGCTGAAAGTAAATCACGTAAAACTTTTGATGTGTCTACAAAATCTGTTTTTTTTAATTTCGGTTTTGGGGATTGGAGGACTGCAGCCCGGCAGCCACCCCTCTGAGTGTGCCCCTGGAAGAGTGTAAGGACGGTTGATTAAAAGCACTGGGTGAAGATACCGGTTACCCTTACTGTCACAGGCAAGGAAAAAGAAGAAAGAAAGAAAGAAAGAAAATGGCCATATTTTGTACAGTTCTGGTTTAAACCATTTCTCTGTACGAAGGGCATAGCTGAAATGTGAAAACTGTCTTAAAATTTGCAACAGGCAGCGGCCTTGCACAAAAGTATTGTTTTGCCCCCTGTTTCGTATGGATGTTAATCTCGCTATTTTACATTAAGGGGAGAACAGAGCGTTTTAAAGAACTGGTGCTGAGGGAATTATCTGGGCGTAGGCGAGATGAAGTAACAGGAGGCTGGAGAAAAACTATTTTTTTTTTCTAAAATGGATCTTATTTGTATAATTAATTGTATTAAAGGTAAAGTTCGCCTTGTAACAGGCCATGGTGGTCCAGAGGGGGGAGTAGAGGTATAGCTCTGCTCTTTCTTTCACCTTGGCTTTAGATGGGGTGGTTGGTTAATGCCACGCTCCGGCCGCTTTACCCCAGGGAAGGAGACCCAGTACCCACTGTGCCGGAGGCTGGGTGGTCCTCAGGGCCGGTCTAGACGGATACGGAAAATCGAACCCCGGACCGTCCAGCCCGTAGCTAGTCGCTATACCGACTGCGCGGTCCCAGCCGCCCAACGGATATTTTTGGGGTGATTAAATCAAGATGTATGGGGCATATGACAACGTGGGGCACATTCGGAATACATTCAGAATTTGAGCAGGAGAACCAGAATGGGAGAGGCCACTTGGAAGGTAGATCATGATTGAATTGGGCAAGATGGTGCGAACTGAATCTGTCGGGCACAGGAACGAGTAGTCCGGTGGCTGCGCGACTCTCATTAAATTAAGTTTTCAGTAACTATGTTTTATGTGTCTCTTATTTTAAGATCTATGGTTTTCGGTATCGATGTATGTTGTTAAATACTGTTCTGGTGATAAAGTCAAGTAAAGGAGGATCAGATGGACGGGGCATGCGGAACGTGTGGGGGAAAAAAATACATGCAGGAACTTGGTGAGGAAACTGAAGAAAGACATCTTGGAAGGCCGGCGCTTGCGAGGGAGGGTAAAGAAACAGGAAGTGTGGGCGTGGATTGGGTTTCTCTGACTCACGATGGGGACATTTGGCAGGCCCGTGAAAACACGGTACCATAAATGAGGGGTATTACTTCACTAGCTTAGGAGCTGTTTATTTGCTTGTCAAGGAGTGTGCTCTATGGAGTTAGTTATGTGTATTATTGTTTATCGTGTGCTAGCAAGTCGTCTAAGGTGTAGTAGTTGATTGCACAATAAATCCGCTGACCACGATGTAACAGACAGCAGGTGTTTCGTCGCTCTTATCCGGTAGGTTACTTCACCGTTGGAGGGATATAAGTTTAAATACGACGAACTGATTTGTTAGCTACATCCCGTGAAATACTAAGTTAAGTTAGCTCATGTACTGCTAATACCTGCCTTAGTTCAACGTCCTGACGATTGTACAGAGATGGCTGGCACCACTGTCGACTGTACAGTTGTACCTTGTCACCAAGCCGTTGAGATAATTAACAGCAAACAAGTACTTGAAGATAATCCTTCGAGCCTCGCGCTCGGTATGTACGTACCTCAGCGCGGGATTTTGACTAATCCGCGCGCACGTGGTTTTGCGTTCATTTTGTGTCGCTTAGCTTACACTCGTCTGTGGAACGTATGCCCATTGTGCCATTTAACGAGTTCTGTGCATAGGGCAACATGTGTCCATTGTGCCATTTAACGAGTTCTGTGCATATGGGCAACATGTGTCCATTGTGCCATTTAACTAGTTCTGTGTATATGGGCAACATGTGTGTCCATTTTTGGTGTCCATTGTGCCATTTAACGGAGTTTGTGTATATGGGCAACATGTGTCCATTGTGCCATTTATACGGATTCATGTGCATATTGGGGCAACATGTGTCCATTTTCGCCACTTAACGAGTTTTGTGCAATTAATGGAACACGTGTCCATTTTACGTTATATTGACCTGCATTCTATAGCAATTGGAAGTTATTTAAACTTTATTCTATTTTCACCGTGCATTTTTCGAGTATGGACAATGTTTTTCACCAACTAAATGCATTTAGTTGGTGAAAAACATTGTCTTATGGAAGTTATTTATTTATCATACCAACTCATGCACAATTTTACAATATTATTACTTCACCCCTATACGTATTTCGGCATTCAGAATGCCATCCTCAGGGGGTCACAGTGTTAAAAGCATAGACTATACATCGATTGTATAAAATGTTACATCCATATGAGTAAAATGTTGAACATTAAAATATTAGTCTATTGTTTTTGAGTCCTGATTGAGCTCATACACTGTATGTGTATTGAAATATCACTAAAATGTTAAAATTGTTACACATTTTTTAAGCCTTTTTAAATGAATGGCGATTTGGTCTTGTATCTTTTCGTTACCGTAGGGATGTAGTGGTTTTCTGTATATGTTGCTGTGTGTTACGTCGTGTCAGCTGCGTTCAGCCGTTGTGTGGTGAGTCTCGACACATTTGTGAAGATGCAAATTTGTCCGTCTGTGTTAGCAACACCACGCCATGGAGGCGTGTGGGGTCGTAGAGGTGCAGTTCAGCGCGTTCTTAACCTTTACACTAGACTGTACTTGCGTGGTCAGCTTAATGTCCCGGCTTCTTTACTCCACCGGAAAAGACCCCTGTATCCTTGGATAGTGGGCTGATGGCCCCGAGAGTCTATCTTGACGAAGTAGAGGAAGGAAACATGCCTGCCCCTGCAGGTAATCGAACCCCGATTCTGCGGCCATCCACCACAGTCTACATCAAGGGGCTTAAACACGCGGCTCGCGGATCGGTTCATTTTAAACGTCTCCCACACTATCACTGGTAGTATTCCAATCATAGAACGTGACCCTGCTCAGTGTCGGAAATTTGTTAATTTAAAATGGTCGTCGTCACGGAATGAAGGCTCGAAAAGGTTTGCTGTCCTTGGATGGTAACGTAGAGCATACTTCAGCAGAGATAACGGTGCAGTAAAGTTTTAAATTCAATAATTACAATATATTTTGATGTGATATTAAAAGTGCCAATTATGCTTCATGGACTTCCGAGTTTATATGAAAATATGTACGTAGTACGATCAGATGGTTTTCGGACTGACCACGAGATGACATTACTGCTGCTAGCAGGAACTTCTGCCACTGGAGAAGAATTTGCGGAGTCATTTCCGGCTTGGAATAAAGTTGTAGCATGTGCGTTTGTTGAGTAATGTCACGTTAAATACGAACGTCTGTCTGAATTGCGAGTTTGGCGTACCTGAAAATTGCCAGAGTTGAAAGAGCAGCGTGCGTATATCAGATTGTGCTTTAAACTGGGGAAAAAATGCGACGGAAACTTCTAAACGTCGAAAATAGCTTTTTGGAGAGCAGGCATGGGGACGAACATAAGTTTTCGAGCGGTTTTCCCCAAGTTAAAAGTAGTGTGACCTGTGATGAGGATGCCGACCGCTTGGGACGTCGTCCGTCGACGAACAAAACAGATAAAAGTGTTGATGGATTGTTGCAGTTTTTTAGACGCGTTCGCAAAATTGCGAAAAGCGACTATTAGCTTCGTCATGCCTGCCTGTCCTTCCGTCTGTCTGTGATCATGGAAAAACTTGTCTCCCACTGGACGGATTTTCATTAAATTTCAGTTTGTTCGCAAATTTGTCGAGAAGGTTCAAGTTTCATTAAAATCTGACAAAAATAACGGATACTTTACGTGAAGACATATGTACATTTATGATTGTCTTTCGCCGAATCCTTTTTTGAGTGAGAAAAATTTCAGACAAAAGTTGTAGAGGAAATCCAATACATTTATGTTCAGTAACTTTTTTTTTTCTGAAAAGCATTCCGTCTATGAGATAATGCGGTAGGGCCAGACAGGCCACAGATGACAATGTAATAAGGCGCATGCGCTTAGCATGCTGGCTAACTAAGGCTACAGACACACACTCATAATATGTAATACTTATTGCTTCTTCAAGGCAACACTGGTTACACGAACGCGCCTAAATGTTACGTTATACGTACATTGCCTGTCTTGTCTCTTGTGTCAGACCATGTATGTTCAAGAGACAAACAAAGCGTGACATCAGATTGGTAAGCTGTTACTTTGGTTCGCAGGGTCCGTGTAATCTCAAAAAAATAAGTCGCTTTTAAAACAAACAATCGTCTGAAGTTTTCTTCTGTCAAGATGGAGGCATGAAGTTCCACCGAAACGTTGGTACGTTTCTACCAGACTGCATGTCGTCACATTCCAAGAGACTGTTCTGGGCAGCCTGTCTTGAGAACCTCAACTCTGGCGAGTAGCTATGGATTGCTTCCAGTGCCGTCTGAAGAAACGAAGTATGGGTGCAGGAACGACGGGAGGTTGGTTGTGTCCAGCCTCAGCGCTAACTGCTGACATGCGAGATCTGTTGTGTTCGACCTTCAGCAGGATAGCTTCTTAGCGTTGAGAAGCCCGAGTCTCAGCAACTGTCAGGCAAGGTTCAGCTCGTATACCTTCGTATTACGCAAGTGTTGGTCCCTAAAGATGCCCTTTGGCCAAGGCCGCATCTGGCATACAGTGTACAGTTATGTGTTGGCGTGCTGCATTTCATGGGCGGAAACCAGCCGGGTGCATGTTTCGGCAAAGCTGTGCACCGTAATTTGTGTTGCAGAGGTGTAGATGAATGGATCGTTTATCAACTGTGCCGGTTATTTAGCGTGAATGGATTATCGCTGTGAGCTGGTCAGTTGGGGGGGGGGGGGGGGAGAGGGGAAAGAGATGTCTTCGCTCTTCAGGGATGTTACGCAGCGTAGATTAGCAGTTAAGTCACCGACGTTTCGGGACAACGTATCAGTCCCATCGCTGCGTTTTTAAACCACATCCTGCACAATCTGCGCTGTTTATACCATGTCAGTGTCATTTCGCCAGTGCTTCATATACGCATCATTACATGCTGTTCGTACCTGAAGAACAAGCCGGCGAAGCCTGGAAAGTTTGGAACAAAGCAGTGCTGTTTTGGAAATGGGGAAGCATTGGGCATAAAGGCACTTTCTTGAGGCTTAAAAAGAGTGGAGAGATAATATAAACTTTGCCATGCGAAGTGCCGTAACGTGGTTACAGAATGTTGACATATCGCTCATGAAAGAGCAATTTGTCTTAGCCCACCGATATAGTTTTACAGAAGACAAAAAACTTGACAGATAATATAGTACTTACATAACCAACATTTAATGCACAAAAATATAACTAAATAAGTTTATCACTTAACCCTACATATGTTTCGGTCCAAAATGTAGGGTTAAGTGATAAACTTATTTAGTTATATTTTTGTGCATTAAATGTTGGTTATGTAAGTACAGTATTATCATAATGGTGCACGGTATACACAATGTCAAGTTAACTTGACAGATTTTATTTAATAGACCAACATTAAGAATGTAATGTTTCTACGAAAATATAAGGAGGTTTTTCCTTGGGACACTACATTTCGGCAGGTGTGTTTGTCATCCAACTGTCTAGTAATGCGGGAATCTCATTTTGACGAATAATGTGGGTTACGACAAATGGCTATTTCATGAGCGATTTGTTTCTCCCCGCTAGGAGTTCGTAACTAGTTCAGGTATTATTTTTTTGGATGTCAGCCATACAGCAGAACAAAATCTTTTGAGATGCGTGGCCCAGGTAGGAAAACATGTCGGTGTCTGCTCGCTTAGACACTTGATATACTTTTTGATTTAATTTGCTATTGTGGTGGGAAGTGGCAGATGAATTTCAGCGCAGTCGGTATAGCGACTCGCTACGGGCTGGACGGTCCGGGGATCGAATCCCGGTGGGGGGCGAGATTTTCCGCACCAGTCCAGACCGGCCCTGGGGCCCACCCAGCCTCCTATACAATTGGTACCGGGTCTCTTTCCCGGGGGTAAAGCGGCCGGGGCGTGGCGTTGACCACCCACCCCCATCTAGCGCCGAGGTTAAGGAAAGAGTACAGCTATACCTCTACTCCCCCCTCTGGGCCTTCATGGCCTGTTCTAGGGAGAACGTTACCTTTTTTTACCTTTAGTATCAGTCCATTTCCACTCTGTTTTATATGAAGCTGAAACAGGCTGTAGACTATTCGTCATTGAAGGTTCTTTGTACTAAAAATGAGGACACATTCCCATACCTTGAGCATGTGCAGCCTTAAATACATTTAAATAATAATGCGTGTGTAAACTTCATTTCCTGCCTGACAGTAAATACACTGTAGCACTATTACAAAGACCAATCTTTAATGCTGTATAAGGAAAACATACGTGGTGTGGAGGTTTAGCCCAACTCATTCTGAATGCCGGTACTAAATGGGTGAGTGGTCAAATTCACTTTATCCCTGGGGAAAGATTTCCTGTTCCCATTTCGTAGTAAGCTGTCTCAGCACCACACCCGGTCTGGACGCTTTGGAGACATGATAAATATCTGGTCTCTTCACAGTTTCGAACCACGATTCCTCAGGACTTCAAGCCCGTAGCTACCGCGGCTGTCGTATAGGGAAATAAGTGCGATTTATTTTGAGCACCAGAGAAACGTCGTGTGTTGTGTGGGCGGAATATACTGCTTTAAACGTGAAAGAAAGTGGTTGCATGTAGTCATTTCTATAAACGTTCCGGATTTTTTTTTCTATGGCTCGACAGCCCTACATGGGCCTGGGTCTCCTCGTTTCGTCGAGGTTTCATGATCACACTCATTAGACACACAACACTCGGTAGGACTCCTCTGGACGAGGGACCAGCTCGTCGCAGAGACCTCTACCTGACAACACACAACACTCACAAGAAACAGACATCCATGCCCCCTGTGGGATTCGCACCCACGATCCTAGTAAGCGAGCGGCCGAAGACCCACGCCTTAGACCGCACGGCCACTGGGATCGGCAAACGTTCCAGATATACAACTTTTATTTTAAGGGTGTATCACTATGGTGAAATTTAATGTAATATTTTAAGGAATTATGACAGTTTGTGAAGTCTGTACTGTTATTCATTAAATCAGTACCAAGGTCAGTGGGTATGCATGATCGTAAAACACGTGTTTTATAAGTTCATTTTTCTGTCGGTATTAACCGGAAGTGTTACGGAGACCGGCCGAGGTGTAGGTTTGCTGTTTCGTTTTCTGGACGCTGGGAGATACGAAAGGTCCCAAGAACTTTGCATAAAATTGTTTTAATACAAGCATGACTGTCCCAAAGCGACCGGGGCGTGAAGTTAAGCGTTCACCTGTTTTAGTGTCGTGCTTGTTGCGTTTCCATGGCAACACTTGCAGTCTTCATCTCGCGTTTCACTGCAAAAGTTACGGACGCACATTTGTGACTAATGAAATTACATATATGCACCACAGTCGATCCGCTAGGCTTATACAAATATATACAAGGAATTGACTCGACTGATACGTGCCTCACCGTGCGGTCTAAGGCGTGGGTCTTCGGCCGCTCGCTTACTTGGATCGTGGGTTCGAATCCCACCGGGGGCATTGATGTCTGTCTCTTGTGAGTGTTGTGTGTTGTCAGGTAGAGGTCTCTTCGACGAGCTGGTCCCTCGTTCAGACGGAGTCCTACCGACTGTGGTGTGTCTAAAATGTGTGTGATCATGAAACCTCGACGAAACGAGGAGGCCCAGGCCCATATAGAGCTGTCGAGCTATAAAAAAAAAAGAATGCGTGTCTCAAGGAGAACAAAGATCAAATCGTGTCACAATGCTGCTTTATACGTACATGACATATCTTTCAATATTTCCCTTTCATCTACACCTATTTATGCCAAATGTTCCTTTGACGATTCCCAATCGAAATGTTTTTCGCATTTGTATGATACAGCGTGCTACATGTCCGGTCCATCTTCTTGGCTAAGTAACCCTAGTGATAGGTCGGGAACGAATTTAAAGTCGTCTTCATCCCCGTTGTGTTATTAAATACAAATGAATTTTTGCGGCCAGTCAACACAACATTTGTACACAAGAAGAATGGAGGCTACATGTTTCGGCTAAAACCAATTAGCCATCATCAGGCCAATTAATTAATTCTTTCTTTCTTTCTGTTGTCTGTCTTTACGATAGGTCCGTAGACTCTTACAAAGCGAGTTCTTCACAGAGTGCGATCTAGTGTTTCCTCTTTCAATTTCCAATATCCTCTCTTTTCCTTAAGGTTATCCTGTAGCTGCTTACGTCTTCTTCCTCGTCTTTCCCAATTACAAGAACACAAAAAAGGCATATTTTACAACTGTATTTCAGGCTTGAGATCTCAACCTTCCCAAGCTTTACGTGTATTTTTAGTTTGTGAAAGTTGAGATCTCAGACCTGAAATAGAGTTGTAAAATATACCTTTTTGTGTTCTTATAATTAGGCCTGATGATGGCTAATTGATTTTATCCGAAGTATGTATCCTCTGTTCTTCCTGAACATAAATGCTGTGTTGGCTGATCGCAAAAGTTGATTTGTACTTAAACACGCCTCACGCATTGAAGACGTGTAGGGAAATTAAGTTACAGCTGCACATCTTTTTTTAACCTCGGCAGTAGCTGCAGGTGGGTGATCGGCCCAATGTCCCGGCAGCTGTCGGCACGCTTTGGGACGGCTGGTTCCAGTTTACAGCATACGGATGCGAGAGAGAATTGCCTGTGCGTGAAGTCGAGTGGCACTCACTGTACTGTCCGAACTCTTAGTTTCTAGAAGGCGAAGACTGTAAATTAACCTGTATCGTGTCGGCAGAAATAAACTTCTGTTGTCATTTCTTAGTATCAGGTTGTTCTTACATTATTTGTTGCTGTGGAAACGTGGAAAGGGTTACTAAGCTCGAGTGGAAGCAGAGTTGTGTGCCCAGGCTGCACACTGTCCAGTGCTTTGGTAATTATAGCCTGCAGGCTGAACTTTCTGTCGTGCCAAGAGGCTCGATTCGTTCGAACAGGTGATAAATACTATTCGCTGCTAAAATAGATTATTCCGGGTACTGTACGGATAATGTACTGATCCCAGAAAGCGAAAGTACTTATAGAGTAACACTTCCCACGTTGATTACCGAAGGACTTGAAACGTCTCCGTGTCAGAGACTGGGTTATGTGTCAGAGTCCAAGAAGCCGGGATGGGTCAGTCCGCATAGTGGCTGGTCTGTGGAGTGGAAGTTCGATTCAGTTCCCGGCAGGAGAAAGATATTGTTCTCACCTCCCAGCATCTATACAGGCTCTGGGGCCTACCCAACGTCTAAGTTGGTACCGGGAGGTCTTTCCTGGGGACAAAGTGACTGGGGCGTGAAGTTGACCACTCAGCCCCCCATGTAGTGCCGATCTTAAAATGAATTTAGCTATGCTTCCATTCTGCGGTGCTTGAAGGCAGTGCTTTTCAATCGGTGGTACGCATACCATTGGTGGTAGCGGAGGGTCGTTAGGCGGAACGCACAGTTGTGTGGGAATTTTACTGTTCTACATAATTCAGTTTTGAAGATGTTAATCATATTACTAAAATAGTTTGCGTGTATATACAATAATGGCACTGACAATTGCACACAGGTATACTAAAATCAATTTATACACACAATGAATCCTACATGTTTCGGCCAACCATGTTGGCCATCTTCAGGGATATAAAATACGAATGTCAGATATATTTAAAGTATAAAATGAAATAATATAAAAATATGTCCGAACCAATGCAATGGTGTAATTACAATCCTTATATATTTGTATTTTTATTATTACGTTTTATACTTTAAATATATCTGACATTCGTGTTTTATATCCCACAGTATACAGTTTAAAAATTAAAAAAAATTATGTTTCCATCAAAAGTCAGAATTTTGGCCAGCATTTTTTTGCAATTTGACCCACTGTGCAGTGGTACGCGAGGAACAGGAGGTTGAAGAGCACTGCTTTAAGGCGGTGGTGCGCAGTCTTTTTTAACCCGGGGGCCACTCAGGCACGAGTGATTTGGCGAAGTGCCACAAAGGTGGTTTAACAAATAATATTATGCTTTATTAAAGGCTCCGCTAAGGCCATGTAGTAAGGGGTCGAGGACCACAGGATGTTTACCACTGCTTGAAGGCGTGCACCGGGACAAATTTACCTTTACCCTTACCAAATCTTCACCTTCCAGTCTTATCTCAAGTGGAGATCGGCAGTGAAGTAGTCGTTATTCGTCAGTAGTCAGTGTCTGATGCAGATTGTAGTGACTGGGTGACCTGCTGGGATTACAGATTTTCTGTACTGTGTGTAGCGTCCTACGTAACGGGATCTTTCTTCAGGTGCAAAACGGCCGGAACGTGAAGGTGATCACTCACCACCATCTACTGTCAGGTTCGGCGTTGCATGAGGCTGCACCTTCATTCCCCACACGTCTTCGTGGCGTGGTGCTTATATACGGCCAGGATAACTCCAGGCCAACCTTTACCACGGATATCTATTTTAGGGTAACTGGTTGGGAGAATGTGTGATGGGCGTGGTCGAATGGCGAAAGGGGCCGTGAATATGTGGCTGCGTTTGAGTTTCGATAGTAAAACGTGAAGTTTCCGATATTATACATATTCCGTGCAGTTGTATGTATGTAAAAGTGTTTATCATACCAATTACTGCACATTAATTCATTTTACTCCTACATGTTTCGGCTGACCATTGTAGCCATCATCAGGGAGTCACTTTTCACAGTCGTGCGTAGCGTGAAGTATGTCAATGAAGACAGACTAACTAACTAACTAACTAACTCCATGGAGCAGAGTCCTTCTTGAGAAGCTAACAGGTAGTCAGATAGTCAAGAAATTCCCCGCATTTTATGGAACCCGAAGGTTCATCACCGCACTCACAAGAGCCCGCCACCTGTCCCTATCCTGAGCCAGACTTTTATATGTATTTTATATTTCATATTTTTTTGTATTGACATACTAATTTTAATATCATACATAATTTACACTATATAAAATTATTGATACTATATAGCGACTACTGCTGTAAATAATTAATGTATATAGTACCATTCATTGACATAATGCACGCTGCTGCGTACGTCTGTGAAAAGTTACTCCCTGATGATGGCTACGATGGTTAGCCGAAACATGTAGGAGTAAAAAGAATTATTGTACAGTAAGGTAAAGGTAAGTGTCGACCTCGGTGGACTAGTGGTTATCGTGCTGGCCACTGGACCCAAGGTTCGCGGGTTCGATCCCGACCGAGGTCGATGGATTTTTAAGGGTTATAAAACATCCGGAGCACCACTTCCTTCGGAGGGGAAGTAAAGCCGTCGGTCCCATGTCGTAGATTTACGGCATGTAAAAGAAAAATGTTGCGTAAGCCAAATTGCCAAGTCTCCTGACTGCCTGCCAGATGGCTCTGGCGGGCACATCAGGATCGATAGATACAGTAGCGCGGCCAGTTGACCAGTCACCAACTGCCACGAATGCACACGACTTAGTAACCTCGAAAAGAGGAGGCAAGAGGAGGCCCAAGCCCATATAGGGCTGTTGAGCCATGGTTATTATATTATTATTACAGGCCCTTAGGGTTCCAGGAGGTTGATGCTCCCAGATTTTTAGACAATCGGCACATGAAGGTGGTAAGGTTGTCAGCCCTACGCACCGGCCGCCTTTACCCCCCAGGAAATATTCTGGGGTATTAAGCAGCGTCAAATGGTAACCCTTTACCGACGTTTCGGGTCAACGTATCGGTCCTGTCTTCAAGGAAGAACTTCTTGACATCAACATCGCGGCGGAAGCCTGAAATCAGGGTTGCATACGTTTAAAACTCGAATATGAAGCGAATACAGTGCAGTGCAACCGTGTTTCTGTTGCATGCCCTTACGTGTGAGTTTATGCTTTCTCGTTATCAAATTTCAGTGGACGGGATACATCATCTGCCGTAATCGGGTCTGGTAGACTTTATATTTGTATGCGTATTACTTTACGGATGCGTAACTTGACGCAAATGCTATAAACGATCGCCAGGTGTCAGGGGTTATAAAACAGTTGCCTTAAGGGCAGTGGTCAGTAGTGTAGTGTTGTAGCTGTATTACCGAAAAAATAGGTTAGACATGTAGAAGGACGTCGTGGGATTAAACGCCGGCATATCACTACAGACAACCAGGTTCAGTCTCATTTCTTACTGCATGGCACCTGTCATGGGCGGAGTAGCTCCAGAACAGGTTTTATATAATAAAGCGTAAATATGAATTTGTTCATGTCCTTAATTAAACACGATTGCTCGAAGATGCAGGGAGGGGGAGGTATGGGAATGTAGTTCCACGTATTCTTAACCTCTGCACTAAATGTGAGTGTTCAGCTTCACACTTCGGCCGCTTTACTCTGGGAACAGAATTGCCGGTGCCCATTGAATATGAGTCTGGGTGGTCCCTAGTACCGGTCTGAACGCTTTGGAGAAGGCAAAAATCTCGAGACGGTGTCAGGATCCGAACCCTCGTTGTTTGGTCGTTTGCGAGATTTGATGAACATTGAAGTATTCTGGGATATTACAGCGTGTATATTGGTAAATAATCGTCGTTGTTTGTGAGAAGCTTGCTGCCTTCGTCTTCCGGAGTTACGCAGTCGACTTAATGGAAGCGATCCTTTCCATATTTGAGATACTGTCCCGGTTTCTGCTTCGGAGGTACCGGGGAAAATCATAGCAAATATCAGTCACGATAATGTCTTTCCGGGTCGAGATTTGAACCTGGGACCTCTCGAATAGGAAGGTCGACTTTCGTTCAGCAGCACCTTATCATACTTTGGCTGGGCTGGGCTGGGCTGAGGTCTGCCCTTCTGTTATTCACCTATCATAGTGGTACAAGTATGTGCCACGTGCTTTAACATAAAATGAACTTACATCTTGTACACACACAGCGTTTATTTCACTCAACACCGTTAACCGTTTGTCTTTATGTAGTATACGGTCTGTTCTCTGTGAGGTAGGAACTGATTGTTCGATGCACTACTCAAAACAATCCACTTGCCTTCACCTGCCCTCTTCCTGTACCTTTCTCCCAAGTTCGATACCCAGCTGTGCGACCCTTAAGGAATGCGAGTCAGACTCACGTAACTCGCGCTTCTCCAAATTTTTTTTTTCCAGCTTCTTCTGTCACAATGCCCGAGTACCAAACTATACCATTACCGTAAGGACGAGCGGGCTCAGCCTGGGAACCTTCGGGCAGTAATTTCACTCCCCGTAATAACAAATTTGGTGCTTGTCACTACACTTTCTTGTTCTTCTTTTCATCTTCTTTACTCTTCAGACTTTACTTAACGCCGTGCTGTGGACTTAACGCCGTGCTGTGGTTCAGGTGGCTGGTCGCCGGTTTCTTTCTCGGAGGCCCGGGGCAGTCCGTGAGAGGTTTGTTGTGTACAGAGTTGCAAGGGGAAAGGTTTTTCTCCGCGTACTTCAGCTTTTCTTTGTCAGGATTTTTCCGGCAATGCTCATTACTCCCCATCGTCATAATGCTGTTATCAGATGGACAAATGGGCGAAGCTTGGGAAGTTCTTTCGTTTGGGGGGGGGGGGGCATTCGACGGAAAAGTGCATTCTTTTCTGGCTTCAAAGGGATAGTACACGTTGCAAATCTACCGGACAATCGAAGATGAAGAACAAAGTTGTCATTTTTTGGTTGATTGTTTTGACAGCTTTTTGGCTTTCATTTGCAGCATTGCTATGAATAGTGAAGTGGAAGGGACCGAGAGGAAGGAGTTGCTGTCTGTTTTACTCCTTTGAACCTTCAAGTTTGTTTAAATCTCAATGAAAACTGAGTTCCTCGCGCAGAAAACAGCGTTTCCTATGCGAAATCAGTTGATTAATGCTAAGGATATGATTGTCGTTTATAAAGAGGATCATACAAACGCGTGAATACATTCGTGGGAAAATGAACTTATCTTAACTGTTATAGCATTTGGTGCATAGAGTGACCACTGTGGATGGCTTCATTGCCCCGGAAAGACTGAAATTAAGAAGAAAATCGAGATGGGATTATTTATTCGCGATGCCCCATATGTGGAGAGGAAGAAAATTATATTCATATATCCTTGAAACGCAGGGAAACGGATATGTATGAAACATTTTGAATTGTAGGTGTTCGAATATAAATGAGACAGCATGTAAGAAATTAATTAGCCGCACTAAAAACAATGAATTGAGAAATCAGTGTGTTTATGTAAGATGAAGTAGCTGGGAAAACGAGACGAAGGAAATATTGCTGAAGGTTGAGGAAGAGAATGAACGACTAATGTTGTAGGAAACGAGGTCCTATATCAGGGGTGCACAAATCCCGGGCGCCAGGTCGCCGTGGCGCCTAATACAGGAGGGGCGCGAGGATGCGATGGTTTTCCGTCGACTGTCGTCAGGAACGCGACAATATATGAAGTGAAAAATTTTTAAGATACAAGTAACATAATTATTGCAGTTTAGTATACATGCCTTATTTTTTTTTTTTAAGATTGTTTGTTCCAGATGACCTTCGTGACTCTAGGTGCATTGCTGTAATCGCTCATTCAAGTTTTGCAGAACCTTCTGCAATAAAGCACCATTCATTGTTCCAGTTCCCTTCAACATTACACCAAACTGTTACCTCTCCATAAGGCCGCGTTCTCACGGGCGTGAACCACGCGCGTGAGTCACACTTTCGTGCTCACTCGTGTTGCCTCCACGCTTGGTGGAAAGCGTGAGCTGTTCACACGGACAAAAGGTTTCAGTACAATCGTGGCCATGGACGAGATAGTTGCTGAGGGCTGTGCCGTAGTGTGCTCTGTGTTTTGTGGAATTTTAGCATATCAAATTGTTCGCGCACTCCACAAAAGACAAGAAAAACGTCGGAGAAAGCGTTGGTGGGTTAAGGAGTGGATAGAACGGCGCCCACTTGTGGGAGCATCCAGATTTATTGATACCGAACTGAAACATCGCTATCCAGATGACTTCAAAAACTTACTGCGAATGACAGAAATACAGTTTGAATACTTGTTAAGCAGAGTCAGTCCACTTATAACAAAACGGGACACCAATATGAGGAAATACAGAACTTCTCAGGTTTTTGAACTTCCTTATAATTTCTGCAGGTCCGAAACCACGTATGTTCAAAGCGGCTGATATTCGTTTTGCTGCCGCCGCCCTTAAATCGCGATCTCGATACTCATCCAAAGTGGCATTATACAGAATAGGTTCGTTGTGTTATAAATCCAAGAAACGTAAAGTGTCGCTGTCACTGAGTCTTAGCATTTGTGACGACATCCTACCTCACGAACGCCAGCACCACGACTGAAAATCTAACATGGTTTGATCCTGCCACGACAGGATCGTGGACTGCTGACGTCACACGCAAGGTCCACGACTACGCGTTCACACGGGTAGTGGCCCACGAAAGTGTGACTCACGCGCGTGGTTCACGCCCCGTGAGAACGCGCCTAACGCAAAAGTGGCCATTTGTTGTGGTGTGTACATGTTCGGTGTAACAGGGACTTATTTCTTGGCGATAAACAATCAGGCGTTTATCGTGGAACCTGAGTGCTACTGCAGTGCGCAGCAAATGTTTTTGGATATTCGCCTGTGAAGAATGAGGCAAAGGGTGAGAAGTGTTTCGTTTCAACAGGACGGTGCAAGGGCTCAAAGGAGAAGGCAAAACACGACTTTTCTTAGGGGAATGTTAACTTCACAATATAACGACTTCGTTGACCATCACGTTCCCCGGACTCGACAGCAACAGACTTTCTCTTGTGGGAGTGTCAAGTGTAAAGTGTGTGCCGCTTGTCCAAACTGCAACCAAGAACTGAGGGTCAGCAGTATAGAGGAAAGTGTAACAAATAATGGCGCTTTATTGCAGAGAATTACGCAGAACTTTATACGATTACAGCAATGTATCACATGTCATGGAGGTCATCTGGAACTAGTAATCTTCAGAGAGTGAGGAATGGATTCTAAACTGCAGTCATTCTGCTAGTTAGTACTTAAAGTGTTTCGCTCCATTTAGTGTCCAGTTTCTCACAGCAGTTTAGGGAAAACTGTCACATCCTAACGCCCCATCGTATATTTATAGATCCCCAGTATGGAACTTCGTGTCATTTTTCTGGCGCCTAGAATTTTGAAGTAGCTCGTACATTGTTGGAATATTTGTGCTCCCTGGCGTATATAGCCGTACTGTACCGTAAATGATACAGATCATAAGGTTTGTAATGGATGAGGGCATACACAAAAGAATGGTGCGGTTTCAAAAGTTTATATATTTTGATACCGCACCATTCTTTTGTGTATGCCCTGTATATTGCAGAATATATATGGTGTTAGCGGTCGCAGATTTTGGTAAATGTCCTCTAAACTCAACAAATAATTCACTGTTTAAAAACACCAACGAAATGCACTTCACTTTTACTTTTATTATGTATTAATCGACCCCTACATATGTTTCGGTCTTATTTAAGACCATCTTCAGGGTTTTATACTCTGTGTTTTTATATATGTTTTAAATTCTGATTTTGTAAGTGATTGTAACTTATATACAAAGAGATTGCACCAGTATAATGGCAGACGTAACATTGGATGTGGAATGAACGTAGTTAATGGACCCCCTGAAGATGGTCTTAAATAAGACCGAAACATATGTAGGGGTTGATTAATACATAATAAAAATGATAGTGAAGTGCATTTCGTTGGTGTTTTAAACAGTGAATTGTAAAAATGTACGGTGAGACTAATATAAAATTCAACAAATAATGCTGCTGTTGCCCGTGCTTCCGGGGACGTCCGATTTCGTTCACGGTTTATTGCAGGGTTCAATATCATGTCCAATTTCGTTCACGAGATAAGCAGGTAGTTCTCAAGCCCCTTTTATGGTATATCCGTTTTCGTTCACGGCTATTGTTCATGTTTGCATCCCCTTCAACAGCGCCGATCCCAATGGCCGCACGGTCAAGTTGTGGATCTGCGGCCGCTCTCTTGCTGGGACTGTGGCTTCGAATCCCGCCAGGGGCATGGATATCTCTCGTCAAGAGGAGTCCTACCGAGTGCGGTGTGTCTGAGTGCGATCGTGAAGCCTCGACAATGAGGAGGCCCTGGCGCCCTATGGGCTGTTGCGCCATGAAAAATATTCCCGTCAATAAAAAACAATACCAAGGTGTCCAGGTATGCGGTTGCCAAATCATACTTGGTCAGCTTGAATGACGTAACCTTTGTCCATTTGTTGGCTGGTATTAGACTTATGATAAAATGCACGGTACATAAAATATAAAATAAGGCTACATTGCTTGATAAAAAATGGTCATACTAGTACAATGTACAGGACTTCTCATTAAATTCAGTCAACTTCATTTCAAACAGCACACGAACGTTTTTCCTCCCGAGGGGTAAGGGATTGACCGTGTGCGAAATCGTATACTATACCTGCTGGCCGTGAACGAATTTGGATATGACCTTTTTCCTCCCGAAGGGTAGGCCATAAACCGTGTACGAAATTGGATATGCCCCTTGCTTCGAACCGTACGAGATACGATGCCAGGGTGTCACCACAACGGAGACAGTGGAGATGTCTCAGTGTTGCAGGACGGATCGCAGGGTTCTGATGCAGATGAGTCCGTGTCAACTGGGTATGACAACGTGGCCATTTGGGGAATAAACCATATGCTGTTATTTTGTTTATCTTTCGTTTATTTAACGACACTGTCAGTGGTGCGTAGGATGTTTGGCAAATAAAGAATTGAGAAGGATGCGGGGGTATGCGGCCGTGGCGTAATTTGCGGTAATATCCAGTATTTGTAATATCGGTATTTGCACGGATAAACTGATCAGAACCACAAACACTCTCAGTCAAGTTGACTAGTGTTCCAGCCGAGACTCGAACCAGATACCCCTTGAGTACACAGGTTATGTAACAGGAGCAGAGTTGCCTTTTTGTCACTAAGCAGTCAGTGTAAGTAAATTCTTGTCTGTATGCAAGGAGATGCGACACAGAGCGTGAGAGTCTGTAAACGAAAGTTCTTCTGTATCCAGTGCTCCCCGATTGCTTTTAGGAAGTTCCCAGGCGTAGCCCGTTTGTCCTTGTAGTAAGAGTACCAATGCTCCACACTCATCTTCGTCGTGCATGTTTACCTGACCAGGAGTCTTTAAGTCGAAGTCACGTTGCGACCAGCTGTCGGTCAGCCAATCAGTCCGTCCGTCTAGGTGTCGAGTCCCTTCTGGGACTCATGACCAGATCTGAGTATGTATTTTGAATGCTAATGTCAGTCTTGGGCGCCCTCTCTGGCAACAGTGCGAGGCTGTCCGTTGTCAAAAGTCACCGTCTTTGTCGGTCGTACATGTTTACATATGTACATATTTCCCTGTACTCTGTAGGAGTATATAAAGGTAATCGTAAAGTTCACCCTAGAACAGGCCATGAAGGCCCAGAGGGGGAGTAGAGTTATAGCTGTACTCTTTCTTTAACCTCGGCGCTAGAGGGGGTGGGTAGTCAACGCCACGCCCCTGTCGCTTTACCCCCGGGAATGACCCGGTATCCATTGTACAGGATGCTGGGTAGGCCCCAGGGCCGGTCTGGACGGGTGCTGAAAGTCTCTCCCCCACTGTGATTCGATCCCCGGACCGTCCAGCTCGTAGCGAGTCGCTGTACCGACTGCGCTATCCCTGCTGTAGGAGTATATATGTATATATATATTTTTCCCCCCCCCCTGTGGCTCAACAGCCCCTTTTCGGGTGCCTAGGCCTCATTTCGAGGTTACATGATCACACACATTAAACACAGCACACTCGGAAGGACTCCTCTGGACGAGTGACCAGCCCGTGACCTGACAACACACAACACTCACAAGAGACAGACATCCATGCCCCCGGTGGGATTCGAACCCACGATCCTAGTAAGCGAGCGGCCGCAGACCCACGCCTTAGACCGCACGGCCACTGGGATCGGCTGTAGGAGTAAATACATATTTTAAATACTTAAAACTGTGTGCAATGTACGGTGCATACGTGGCCTCTGTAAGTCGAACCCTTGTGTAGCAGATTATGCTTGTGCTATAACAACAGCTCAGGCTCCTCGACTGTCATATGCCTGATGGCAGCCAAGTTTAGCCCTCCTGTATTTCATGAGTTGGGCTTCCGCTTGTCCATTGTTGCGAACATAATCATTCGCTTGATTTTCTATAACTTCTGCCTTCTACCTTTATAATTTTGTGATAAAATTATACACGTACGGAATTTTGATATCCACGTGCACTTCGCGAGTCTGCGCGCCTTGGGAAGTTGACAAGTCGTGCTAATAACGTTGTCTTGCAAGCGCTGCAATTTCTGCCGTAAATTCCCCGGTAGGACAGGCATAAGTCTTTGTAGATCTTAGTGCTAGATGGAAGGTTGTTTTATTTAATATTAGCCCTTAATCGTTTACTGTGAACAGGATGTAGCCTCTGGTAAAATATTTTGAAGGCCTTCGCTTCGATCGTTTGTATTTGGTGTCTCCATTTAATCATGCTGTCAAAAGTTACACCGAAGTCAAACACACAACACTCAACAAACAAATGCACTCTTATTATTTTTTTTGGATATATATTACAATCTCTGTAAGCTAGTCCAACCTGTTTCGATCCCCTTCTGGAATCATCATCAGGGACTCATGTGAGAGTATGAATTACACAAGGAAACTAACAATATAAGTAAAAGGTAAAGCAACCCCATTACAGGCCTGGACAGGCCCTGAGGGTTCCAGGAGGTTGAGGCTCCCAGATTTGTAGACAATCGGCACATGAAGGTGGTAAGGTTGTCAGCCCTACGCACCGGCCGCCTTTACCCCCAGGAAATATTCCTGGTACTCATTTCTGTTAGAGGCTGAGTCGACCCCAGGGCCATAGTGCGACCGAAACGATTATGTCAAGGAATTAATTCCAATGACACCATCGGGAATCGAACCCGCGACGTTCCGGTTTGTAGCGTAGTGCCTCAACCAACTACGCCACCGCGCGCCCCCAACAATATAAGTACATGCCAAAAATATAAAATGTATAAAAGACGGTTAAATTGGAGGCGATCTTTCGTGGTGGATCCTTGGTCTACTGTGTACAGGTACAGGATGGATAAGACAGTCCATCCACCTTTAAACAACGAATCACATAAAATTTACACCGAGATATCTGACGAGGATTACAAAGGGAACATTTTGTCCTTTCACTGTAACGTCAGAAGCCGCCGGTCCAAGTCAGCGACAGAATATATGGCCTGCGTCTTATCATCATTCCAAAGGACATATAACCACTCCATTGACGTGTGGACCCTCTTGGCGGTCGATGGCGTATATACAGATATCATCCGCAAAGAGGGGCATGTGTGTAGGCCTACCTGGCGTTTGGCTGGAGGGGACTTTATTTGCTGTAAGATTCTTTTAATCCTTTGGAACTTAAGCATTGCTCATACCACACAGGAAACACTGCGTCTGCGTTAGGGTAATGCCTTAACGCTGTTTACGGAAGTGATGGCTGTTTATTGTGAGAGTCATACGAGACGCATATATATGCAGTGGGTTTGAGGCTTTCAGAGCAGTGTAGTCGAGGATTCCGGTCTTCTACGTCGTTGCTAAGTTGTTTCCGACGTTTCGAGGACACGGTTCTCATTCCTCGTCAAGTGTTTTTCGTCCATGAAGAACCGCTTAACTCATGGACGCAGCACGACACGCTGTTACGGCGAAGTTTTGCCTTTCTAAACGTTAAACAGATGCGCCATATGTAGTTACTACTGTGTAGGTGTGTCTTTGTGTTACGTAGGAACCGTGTCGTGACGTGTACACTAATTGTACGCCCGCATTAGTAGTGGCGAACGTTCCGACAGCTTTCATCCTTTTGAAGGTTCGTTGCTGTTCTTACACAGCCGAAATATTAATTGCATTATTAAACTGATTAACCCTTTAAGTCACAATGGTTACTTTATGTAACACCTGGTTTAACGTTTAAAAATCCTACGTTCTGCCCACAGAGTTCATTTCTGTTTTGCATGGACGTCAAAAGGGGGCACGCGGTGGCGCAGTTGGTTGAGGCACTGCGCTACAAACCGGAACGTCGCGCGTTCGATTCCCGATGGTGTCATTGGAATTTTTCATTTTCATAATCGTTTCGGTCCCACTATGGCCCTGGGGATGACTCAGCCTCTAACAGAAATGAGTACCAGGAATCTTTCCTGGGGGATAAAGGCGGCCGGTGCGTAGGGCTGACAACCTTACCACCTTCATGTGCCGATTGTCCAGAATTCTGGGAGCCTCAACCTCCTGGACCCTAAGGGTCTGTCAAGGCCTGTAATGGGATTGCTTTACCTTTATGGACGTCAAAACGAGCAGCGATCATGTCATTATACAGCATTAACAGACTGGTTTTATAACCGAGACGGTGTTTACTGCGCGGTACGAGCAGTAATTTGAGGTTTATAAACATAATATTTCATGGCTCAGGCAGTTAGTTGCCGGCCTTTTACCATGGAGGCCCGGGTTCGATCCCGAGTCAGTTAATGTGAACTTTGTGGTGGACAAAGTGGAACTGGGACAGGTTTTTCTCCCGGCACATAAGGTTTACCTTCTCAGTATCAATCAAAGAGTGCTCCATACTCATCTTCAGGTACATGCTGCTGTTACCAAAAGAGCAAACAGACGCAGGCCGGGAACTTAAAAAAAATTTTCTTTGGAAAGTCGGGGAGCATTGGTCAGGAAAGTACTTTCTTTTAGTCTTAAGGTTGTGTCATGGCTAAGGCTGTTAGTCGCTGTCCACTCACGGCGAAGCTCCGGGTTCGATCGCGAGCTAGTCTTATGTGAGGCTTATGGTGGAAAAAGGTGGCAGTGGGACAGGTTTTACTTTCGAGTGCCTCGGTCTTCACCTGCCAGTATCCGTCCGCCAGTGCCTCCGTGCTCGTCTACATCTACATGTTGTTCTTACCAGGAGGTCAAACTGGCGAAGCCTGCGAATCTTCCAAAATTAGTGCCCTTTCGGAAGTCGGGGAACATTGGACAGAGAAGTACTTCCACTTCGTTTTTAAATGGGTAATACAAAGTGAACTATTCAGAGTTCCTTGAAACGTTGTACATAGTGAGCCAGAAACATGTAACGGTTTTGAAAATCAAGTAACATTTTAAGGCAAAGTGTAAAATTGTATTAACACTGGTAGATACATTCAATTTCCATGAGAATTCATCACTTTGTAGATGACCATCATGTCTTTCGGAACACTTTCAGTTACGATGGACAGAATGTCATAACGAGTTCTAGCATTTCGTTAGGGTTTCCTTGAATACACTCCCGATTTCGCTGTTCTAAGTCATCAATATTGGCAGGACTGTGTTTCGTATACCTTGCATTTGACGCAGCACCAAAGAGAAGTGGTCTGATACTGCAAGATCAGGTGAGCGGGCAGGCCAAATGCGCTAGAAACACCTGACGGCATTTGAAACTTGAAAACGAGCTTGTCCGCTAAGCAGCGCCTCCATACGTACCGTCGTCATGTACAGTGATGTTAGGAGTAACTGCTCACACGTCACTGATTTCCATGCAAATTCTCAGGAAAATGTTTACAGGCAGAATCATTTCTCGTTTCGCGGACATCACGTGACCCGCCCTCACGCGTGATGATTCAGTACCAGACTACATACTTTGGGGCTGCGTCAGAAGGAAGGTAGCAAGTCCTGCCATTGTTGATAACTTACAACACCGAATTCGGGAGTGGTTCAAGGTATCCCAAAATTAATGCTACAAGGTGTTACGACATTGTTTCCATCGCGACTGCAGAAGGGTACTGAACGACATGGTAGTCACCTGCAAAGGGCCATATTCAAACAGTAATGGTTAACATGAGGGGCACGCGGTGGCGCAGTTGGTTGAGGCACTGCACTACAAGCCGGAACGTCGCGGGTTCGATTCCCGATGGTGTCATTGGAATTTTTCATTGACATAATCGTTTCGTCGCACTATGGCCCTCGGGTCGACTCAGCCTCTAACAGAAATGAGTACAGGAATCTTTCCTGGGGGTAAAGGCGGCCGGTGCGTAGGGCTGACAACCTTACCACCTTCATGTGCCGATTGTCTAGAAATCTGGGAGCCTCAACCTCCTGGAACCCTAAGGGCCTGTCAGGCCTGTAATGGGTTGCTTTGGGTTTTTATGGTTAACATGAATTCCATAGACATGGGCTGTATCAGTGTCAATAAAATTTTTCCGCTTTGCCTTCAAATTTTATTCAATTTAAAAAACCGCCAGGCGTTTCTGGCTCACTGTATTTGCGTCGCAAATGTTACGAGAAATGAGGCTGTCACAGTCGTGTAGCTGAAGATTCGGAATCTTCTGAGGTGTTACACTGTGTCAGCGACACTGCGTAATATCACTGAAGACTAGAAACTTTGTCATAAAATGTGTCTGTAACTCCCAAATTTACCTCCCTCCCTTTCGGTCGTTTTACTTTCGCAGAAACAAAGAAATGACGGAACTGTATAACTTGTTTGAAGAATTCGAGGTTTATAAGTTTATTTCATATACAAAGCAGGTAAAGTTATCCCCGTACAGGCCTGGACAGTCCTTAGGCCTCCAGGAAGTTGAGGCTCCCCGAATTTCTAGACAATCGGTACATGAAGGTGGCAAGGTTGTCAGACCTACGCACCGGCCGTGACCCCCAGGAGACATCCCTGGTACTCATTTCTGTTAGAGGCTGAGTCGACCCCAGGGCCATAGTGCGCCGGGAGGATTAAATCAATGAAAAATCCCAATGACCCCATCGGGAATCAAACCCGCTACCTTCCGGCTTGTAGCCCAGTGATACAAAGCAGGTGGTAACTGTTTGTACCACCTGCCTCAGTATTAAACTCGACATTTTGCTCACAAAGCGTATGTGTTTCGTACACATCGATTACTTAAAGGTAAGAAGGGACTGGTATTTGTAATGGAGACGGCGATGTTCTTTTATACAAGCAGGTACTGAATCTGTAAATGCTATTTAGATGAGTTTCGGGTTCAGAAGGTGATGATAACAAGTACGTTGAACTTCCCTTTGCTGCGTCTCTCATAGTAAGCTCCAAGGCCGGCGTGATAGATTGGCGTAGTGCGTAGCATCATAGAAATCGTCTGTTGTGGCTGGATTTTGCTTTTCCATCTCAATTGACCGCACTCTTGAGGATGGGGCGTGCACTACACACGTTAATGCGGATATCGTATTTGTGACTGGTTGGATTAATGTGAGGACGTGTGGGTTCGAACACTGTCCTCGCGTGTCGACAGCTTGGCCTGTCGTTGCGTCATGTTACTGGCTGTTAGGACGTCACATAAGAACCTTGTAGAATGCGTCGAGTTACGTAATGACGGCAAGCTGCTCCGACCGCCAAGTCACTGTGAGTGTGCGGAATGAAGCACTCTACGTAATCACATTCACGTCACAGAGAATTCTAAAGGTGACGTTTTCTTACTGTGCATTTAAATTGTGACGGTTGCCATGTCTGTCGCACTGTGTGCACCGAGGAGGCTCGCAGGCGAGACAGGAGTTCCTGTAAGGTTTCCATGATGGGGCCCCTGCGTGGTTTCGAGGATGGGACAGATATTCCTGCAAGGTCTCCATCACGGGACAGATATTTTCTTGTGAGGTTGTCAGGACGGGACAGATATTCTTGTGAGGTTGTCAGGACGGGGCAGATATTCTTGTGAGTGTCAGGACGGGGCAGATATTCACTGCCGAGTTTTCCCCAAGACTGCGACAGATTTCCTGCGAGGTTTCGAGGATGGGACGGACAATTCTGCTTGTTTTCCGGGATGGGACAGATATTCCTGTGAGGTTTCCAGGACGGGACAGGTGTTCTTGTGAGGTCAGGACGGGGCATATATTCCTGTGAGTTTCCCAATACGGGACAGATTTTCCTGCGAGATTTACAGGATGGGACATATTCCTGCGAGGTTTCCAGGACTGGACAGATTTTCTTGCGAGGTTTACAGGATGGGAAATATTTTGGCGAGATTTCCATACTGGGGTAGATATTATTGCAAGTTTTTCCCGAATGGGACATGTTTCTGCGAGGTTTCCAGAATGAATCAGATTTTCGTGTGAGGTTCCCAGGAGAGGACAGAAGATCTGCGATGTTCACAAGATACAAGTCGCTGCAGGGTAAACAGATGGGGCACAAGTTCGTGCGAGGTTAGAAGATACGTTCCATTGACGTTTGCGGGCTTTCGGCAGTGGGGTTTGCGCTTTGGGACAGGGTTGTGTGAGGAGGAGGTAAGTGCGTGTGTGAGTTATAGGAGGGGATAAATGGAGTTGAGATAACACTTCTTCTGTAGATGTGCCTTGCGGTGTCACATCGTCGCTCCATAAAATGTCTTTGAGTGGCACCAGTTAAAAAATCCATACTGTTATGTAATTTATTTAATGACGTTGTTACTAACACTTAAACTGTATAATGTCGAATCATTACATGGATGTGGAAATGTTGTGGAGGGAAGGAGTCGTTTCGTACTTAAGGCACTGTTCCGGAATTTGTCTGGAGGAGATTAGAAAGACCACGAAAATCCTCAGGATATTCTGTTAGTCTGTCGATATTTGAATCGAATACGTTCTCAGAACAAGTCAGAAGCGTTATCTCTTCAGCCCGCTTACTCTGTGTGGCGCTGTTGACTCATCCTGTTCTCCATAATAGTTATCCAGAGGAGAATTCCTCTTGAACTCTTTAAAGCACAGTGTTTACTGTTTGTAGCCCTACCGCTTGTCCTAATATTAGCAGCACTACATTCCGCCTGTTCAATGTATTTATATGTTTCATAAGATTCTCACACTAAGCAGCTGTCACTTCCCTAAACTGCGTTAACTGTTATGTCTTTGTAACGGAGATGAGTTTTCTGTGACGTAGGAATTAAATTTGAGGTTCTCACGGCGGAGTGTTCGTCCTTTCATTTTGATTGGTTGGTTCTCGGCAGAGAGAGCGTAGACGGCTGTCTCGTGGGATATGACCGAATTTCATACGTCAAATAGTCACAGTGCTGGTTACAAGTCTGCCTGGTGCAGTGGTACCCAAGGACGCGACCTTGTCGCAGACGCTGTTTGCTTTTTATTACTCCACATCAGTAAGTCCTAAATGTTGAGGCCCAGGGAGAGTGTCAGCATTTCTTCGTGCCACACGTTGTTACTGTCCTTACTCTCATACCATTCCCTCCTCCGTCGCCGTTTTTCTTTTTCTTAAATTTAATTAAAATTGCCTTTTGATACAGTGAATAAGTTCTTGGCGGTAGACAACTAAGGAATCGGGGGTGCGATTCTCGACAAGGCAGTTCCGTCTTCTGTGTTGCGTCCACACTGGCTCGGGCCAACTTATAGATGCAGGAGGCGCTTCACCTCGGCCGTGGCGTGAAGCTGACCACTCATGTCCACCTAGCGTCGATTTACGAATGCACGGGACTATACTTCCACTCCCCCATACGTCTTCATGGCGTGGTGATTGTTTACCTCTTACTTGGGAAGATGAGACACTTGGTCCAGGGATGAGAAACGTATGCAATCGTTGAAAAGATACCACTTGGAACATCTAGGCTTAAGTCGAATGAGTATTATATTTATTGTCTTGGAACATCTAGACTTAAGTCGAATGAGTATTATTTATTGTCTTGGAACATCTAGGCTTAAGTCGAATGAGTATTATATTTATTGTCTTGGAACATCTAGACTTAAGTCGAATGAGTATTATATTGTCTTGGAACATCTGGGCTTAAGTCGAATGAGTATTATATTGTCTTGGAACATCTGGGCTTAAGTCGAATGAGTATTATATTTATTGTCTTGGAACATCTAGGCTTAAGTCGAATGAGTATTATATTGTCTTGGAACATCTGGGCTTAAGTCGAATGAGTATTATATTTATTGTCTTGGAACATCTAGGCTTAAGTCGAATGAGTATTATATTTATTGTCTTGGAACATCTAGGCTTAAGTCGAATGGGTATTATATTTATTGTCTTGGAACATCTAGGCTTAAGTCGAATGAGTATTATATTTGTCTTGGAACATCTAGGCTTAAGTCGAATGAGTATTATATTGTCTTGGAACATCTGGGCTTAAGTCGAATGAGTATTATATTTATTGTCTTGGAACATCTAGGCTTAAGTCGAATGAGTATTATATTTATTGTCTTGGAACATCTAGGCTTAAGTCGAATGGGTATTATATTTATTGTCTTGGAACATCTAGGCTTAAGTCGAATGAGTATTATATTTGTCTTGGAACATCTAGGCTTAAGTCGAATGAGTATTATATTTATTGTCTTGGAACATCTAGACTTAAGTCGAATGAGTATTATATTTATTGTCTTGGAACATCTAGGCTTAAGTCGAATGAGTATTATATTTATTGTCTTGGAACATCTAGGCTTAAGTCGAATGAGTATTATATTTATTGTCTTGGAACATCTAGACTTAAGTCGAATGAGTATTATATTTATTGTCTTGGAACATCTAGGCTTAAGTCGAATGAGTATTATATTTATTTTCTTAACGTTTTAAATAGTTCATATTGTATAGCGTCAAATGACAGGGCGATTGGTGAATAGTGAGTTGGACAGAATGTGTGAGGAGGCGAACGTAGCGTAACTTTCACTTTCGTGACAACCTGAAGAGAGGAGAGAAAACCACGAAAATCTTAAGGTTACTTGTCTCTGGGCCGAGATTAAAACCGGGACCTTCTGAATACGAAGAAGTGCTATTTACTGGATCACCATATTCGGGTGGATGATATTAAAATGGCTTAATAAACGACTACGCCATGAAGGCTTATTAGGGAATGAAGGCGTTTTTAGGCGCGTTTGCAAAATTGTCAAAAGCGATTATTACCTTTGGATAGTTACTTTGCTAGATGAGGTACTATCAGGTTCTCATGCTTCATGTGGTTGATTAGCTTCTTTCTCCTCACTGTGTGTTATTAAGGGGAAGCTTTGAGACACAACACAGATCAGTCCTTATTTCGAGTATATTTTTGTCATTCATTTATTATGCACTGAATGAAAGGACAGATACATGGTGTTCTATCCATTTCATTGGACCCGTGACGTGATGAAGGCCAACGAGAAATCACAGGACTCTGGAATGTAGTCTATTTCATAGGTTTTGTTTTTTGTAATTTTTATTTTGCGCCGTCGTTGGGCAGTTAAAACGGAAGCGGTTCTTGGCGACATAGGGGGTATGAGGTGGCGCAGTTGGATGAGGTACTGCGCTACAAGCCAGAAGGTTGCGGGTTCGATTCCCGATTAGGCCATTCAAATTTTTCATTGGCTTAATTCTTCCGGCACTATGGCCCTGAGGCCAACTCAGCCTCTAACAGAAATGAGTACCAGGGCTATCTCCTTCGGGGTTAAGGCGGCCGGTGCGTAGGGCTGACAACCTTGTCGCCTTCATCTTCCGATTGTCTAAAAATTCTGGGAGTGTCAACGTCCTGGAGCCTGTCCAGGTCTGTATAGGGATTATTTTACCTTCGTCACACAACGTGAATCTTTACGGCCGTGGAAACATCAGTCGTGATTCTCACGGCGGTGACAGTAGTCTGTCTAGTGCGGTAAAGAGAAACCGAAATTAGCGTCCAGATATGTCGCAAGAAGCACGTGTAAACGTGTGACGTTTCGTGGCCAGTACTTATCAAGTGTCGCTAAAAGGTTTGTCCTAGAACGAGCAATCTTTACTCATTCTCTTAGTGGAAAGCCAGGAAATAGCGACGGGGTGTTTCGTTGTCGGCTTCGTAGAGGGCCTCTGGCTGGTCTACAAACACACCTGTATGAGATAAAGCCAATAAATACAAGATATTGTTAAAAATTGTTACGTTTTGTAACACTGTAGGTCATCAAACAGATGATGCCTAATTCTGTTGCCCTCTAGGACTAAGTACGGTGTCATGACACTCAAAACAACACTATAAATATACACGTGTCATATTTAATTTCGTTTTTCTATGGTTTTTACGCCTCGTAAGACGAAAGTACAGACACTGACTGTCGAGTGTGCAGTCGACCTTGGAAGTTGTTTGCGCTGGGTAAAAGCGACCGTCGCTTGTTTGTGACCAGTGACCGATGTATTATAGTTAAAAATATATTGGACTGAAGTGCAGGCATGTTTTGTGCGTGTGAGATAATACAGTTTTCTGTAGTGTTCTGTGCGGTTAGAGCGGTGCATAAATTTGACTTTAGGCTCGTTATAAACAAGAACTTACGTAATATGCTTACAGAGGCTTATGTTTTTGACATGATGTATAGTATATGTTATTCCCCGACCGTCGTTACGAGTTTTAAAGGACTCTACCCACTTTGTACAGGTCGACTGCATTCTCTTGAGTAAGGGACAGTGCTTGCGCAATATTGGTCTATTCTTTGCTTATTTAATGACACTTTCACTCATAGTAGTGACATGGGTCTAATAGGGTTGTGGGGGGACGGTTGATCGTGTAGTATGTATGAATTTAAAGACATGGCCTATTAAAATGTACGTGTGTAGCTATGACCAGCTTACTTTCTCGCTGAGCTGCATAACGCTGAACATAGAGGCAGTATGGCATGGTCATTGCTGGGTGCACTTCGGAACGGCTTGGCAGAGTTTTACCTTTTTCAAAAATTTTACTCTGTTAAGGGTACTGTCATAGCGTCAGTCACTGTGACGTTTTTTAAAACGGATATGAAGAGCTTGGTGGGGCTTGGACCATGCTGCCTGTCTTAATAGCTTGCCATCTAAAGCAGCGAGTAATCTGGTCGCTACTACACTGACTGAGTATTTGCTAGGAGAAACTGAGGAAAATCTGCATCTGTTTGGCTTACAGAGCGCGCGCTCACACGCACACACACAGCTGGACAGATTTTTAAGAGCGTTTGTGTGAAAATATCACTGAATGCCACTTTTAACTAAAATATCATCAGGATGATAGCCGAACAGTGCCGTATTCGACTGTAACGTCTTGAAATTTTGTCTGGTGACGGAGCTTTATAAACTGTACAGGTTCGTTTTTGTCTGGTGACGGAGCTTTATAAACTGTGCAGGTTCGTTTTTGTCTGGTGACGGAGCTTTATGAACTGTGCAGGTTCGTTTTTGTCTGGCGACGGAGCTTTATAAACTGTGCAGGTTCGTTTTTGTCAGGTAACGGAGCTTTATAAACTGTACAGGTTCGTTTTGTCTGGTGACGGAGCTTTATAAACTGTACAGGTTCGTTTCGTCTGGTGACGGAGCTTTATAAACTGTGCAGGTTCCTTTTTGTCTGGTGACGGAGCTTTATAAACTGTGCAGGTTCGTTTTTGTCTGGTGACGGAGCTTTATAAACTGTGCAGGTTCCTTTTTGTCTGGTGACGGAGCTTTATAAACTGTGCAGGTTCCTTTTTGTCTGGTGACGGAGCTTTATAAACTGTGCAGGTTCCTTTTTGTCTGGTAACGGAGCTTTATAAACTGTGCAGGTTCGTTTTGTCTGGTGACGGAGCTTTATAAACTGTGCAGGTTCCTTTTTGTCTGGTAACGGAGCTTTATAAACTGTGCAGGTTCGTTTTGTCTGGTGACGGAGCTTTATAAACTGTGCAGGTTCCTTTTTGTCTGGTAACGGAGCTTTATAAACTGTGCAGGTTCGTTTTGTCTGGTGACGGAGCTTTATAAACTGTGCAGGTTCCTTTTTGTCTGGTAACGGAGCTTTATAAACTGTGCAGGTTCGTTTTGTCTGGTGACGGAGCTTTATAAACTGTGCAGGTTCCTTTTTGTCTGGTAACGGAGCTTTATAAACTGTGCAGGTTCGTTTTGTCTGGTGACGGAGCTTTATAAACTGTGCAGGTTCCTTTTTGTCTGGTAACGGAGCTTTATAAACTGTGCAGGTTCGTTTTGTCTGGTGACGGAGCTTTATAAACTGTGCAGGTTCCTTTTTGTCTGGTAACGGAGCTTTATAAACTGTGCAGGTTCGTTTTCCTTGTTTTGGGCGCGTTAGCAACGAGAGGTGTAACAAATTCACTTATTCCAGTGCAGTATTTGAGATTGTTGCGTAATCGTGTGTTGGAGAGTTTACTGAGATATGCGGACACATTCTAGTTTTAGTCCAAATCGGACGACGACGTAAAAAAAAAAAAAAAAAAAAAACCGGACAGTTTACACGAAAACCTACATTTGCTTCCAAGTGTGTAATAGGAGTATGTCGCTAAATATCGGCACGAGGAATTTTTCGAACAATCTTTATTTTCAGTACGCGCTTCTGTTTTGTTTTACAGTTCACAAGGTAATCAAGAAATAGGAGCTATCGCGCTGGAATTTTTACGCTTGTGTACAGTTCCTAACGTGTTTTTTTCTGTACAATGATAGGGAGCTTTGAAGCCGTTAAAGTCGTTTGCAGTGGTTTCCACCCAGTGGGCTTTGGACCCCCCGGTTGGCTGCAACATTATTCTAAGGTATAAAAGGAAATGGAAAAGAACTGTCTATCACAGTTCATTTTTGGCAATTACTTTGTGTCAGATTGTACAACTTTGTGTGAATTTAAAAATGTTTTAAGGTGTTTTAATTCTGTTCTTGCCGAAATGTCGGATAACCTGTTAAAAATGTGTGAACAACATAAACATGCAGCTATAAGATATTGCTTAATTAGAGTACAGATCTAGCCAATAAATAATGTAGGAAAAGAAAAATAAGCTTCTGTAATCTGAGAAATTATAAGTAATAATAATGGTTTTACTCCTGAGATTATTAATATGCTAAATTGTGAACAATTAGCCACCAGAGAAGAAAAATAATCCGTAAAATATGCGGAGTTCATCTGCTTTTGAAAAGAGGGAAAATCCGTCACAAAACTATTTTAAACATGCAAGAGTAAAAGTAGCCTTCCGAACCAATAATTCTGTTGGGAAATAACTAAGAAATAAAAATCAAACTCATAATAATAATAATAATAATAAACATTTGAATTTAGGTGTTTACTGCGTAACCTCTTCTGAATGTGCTAAAGGATATGTCGGACAAACTGGAGGAAAATTTTCAACTCGATTTAACGAACATGTACAAGCATTTCCCAATGAGTTATAATGTAAAATTCTCTCAACATTTACTCGAAAATTAACATCGCATGGGCATAATTGGTAATACTATGAAAGTCATATACACCGCAAAAGGAGGGGGGGGGGGGATCGCATCTCAACATTGTTGAAAAATTGTATATTTATAAAGAAACGAAGAACAGCAATCAGCTGAACGATCAATACACGATGCACCAAACTGGATTTTCAAGGCCCTATTACACCAAGATTCTCACGACGACTACCCTCAAACCTAAAAACAATCGGTACTACTATCGTTTGTGCAGGGTGCAGACGCTTCCTGTTATCTGCATAATATCCTCGGAATCAGATACGTTTTGCTGCATATGGTAAACATCTCATTAGTGCTGAAAAATTTGTGTTATCTACTCAGGATCATTAATTCAGGGTCGTTGTTTTTAGTTCCAGAATTTTATATATACGCGAAAACATTACACGTCGTATGCAAACTACAAGCATCTTTTAGATGTCAGGATTTTTATTTTACACGCCCCTTGTACACATATTAATTATAATGTAGTTGTGCGTTATTATATTTTGTTTGTATTCAAGTTTAATTTTCAGAGAACATTTCGCGCGAATCGAAATAATGAAAAATGATATTCAGCATGGTCAACGGAAGCTGAAACTTTTTCTCGTCTGCAAGGTGGAGTATAACAGATGTTAAAAACTCAAAATAAATATATTTTAAAAGGAGCACCATTTTAAAGCAACTGTTTGCATATTTAAACAACAGGTTGTTCCATGTTTCGGCATGATGGAATTAAAACACATTAGACACATTTTTGAATTTCACATATTTTTGTAAAATAATGAGATTTCAATCTTGCTGTTGAAGTTTTTTTTTGTATTACACGTGATTTTGGCAATACTTTTATATATACAAATACCTGATGGTGGCCTCGTAAGGCCAAAACATATAGTACAATCTGACATAAAATAATTGTAAAAATTCAGTTGTGATTGACGGTTCTTTTATATATATATTATGTGTTGACCACAGATTATTTAAAGGGCCCCGAAAATTTACTAAACTGCTCGGCAAGTATTGTGATTTTATTTGCAGTGGTTCTGATATTGTGTCAATTTTCTCTCGTTACGTTTTTTATCAGTTAGCGGAGCCTGGAAGTACAGAAGCGTATTAAGATTTGGGGTCCTCGAAATGTTTGTTAGTTAAAAAGGGGCTCTCGTACACGGGAACATTGATACCCTTCTGGTCTAGTCGATTAGGATTCTGCAACTTCAGATTTAGCTGATCATTATGAATAACGTAGCCAATAGTTGGGTTTCTTGTATTAAAGTTAACTAACTAACTAACTAACTCCATGTAGCAGAGTCCTTCTTGAGAAGCTAACAGGTCGTCAGCTAGTCAAGAAATTCCCCGCGTTTTATGGAACCGAAGGTTCATTACCGCATTCACAAGAGCTCGCCACCTGTCTCTATTCTGAGCCATATCAATGCAGTCCATGCCCTCCCATCCCACTTCTTGAAGATCCATTTTAATATTATCCTCCCATCTACGCCTGGGTCTTCCAAGTGGTCTCCGCCCCTCAGGTCTCCCCACCAAAACCCTGTATGCACCTCTCCCCTCACCCATACGTGCTACATGCCCCGCCCACCTCATTCTTCTCGATTTGATCACCCGAACAATATTTGGTGATGAGTACAGATCATTAAAGTCATAATTTTATAATTCTTTAAAATTACTTCCTGTAGCCACCTATGAAGTCTAAGATAATTTGGGCCTTATTGACGATATTTACTGATCTAATGTGGGTCTCTGTAACAATACAACTCCTGTTTTGTGCTTCCTGCAGCATACATTGTGCAGAATACCCAAAAATGTCGCAAAATTTATCCATCTTTTATGCCAAAATACTGGTAGCCGCGGCTGTTAAAGCGATGTGCAAGTATAGCGATGGATATCCATACGTGCGATGGAATTATTCTCTCTCTCTCTCTCTCTTTCTCTCTCTCTCTCTCTCTCTTCTTCCCTGAGTACCAAGTTTTGGGAGTCGAGGTCACGAATACTTAACCATGGCACCAGAAGGAGCTGCGTGGGCAGCATCAAATTCGGGCCGTCTTTCTCCTGGGATATCCCTCGGATTCGCATCAGGTGAGGAGGAGGCGTGAGCACCAGAGCCGATATGGTCTGCCGCAAATCCAATCCTTATTCCTGTGTCGTCCATATTGTGGTCTAGTCATTATAGCAACTGCGCCTTTATACTGTACGTTTGTATTCACCACTTTTCAAGAGTTACACGATGTAGCAGTTCGATGTCAACTGTGTGGTTGAAGCTAAAAGTAAAAAAGATGAAGTCCCTGTCAACGCCATGAAAATGTATAGATGGTGTAGAGGTATAACTCCACTAATTCATTAACTTCAGCTATATATGTAGGTGGTGTGCCGGGATAGCGTAGTCGGTATAGCGACTCGCTACGGGCTGGAAGGTCCGAGGATCGAATCCAGGCGGAGACGAGATCTTCAGCACCCGTCCAGACTGGCCCTGGGGCCTACTCAGCCTCCTGTACAATAGGTACCGGGTCATTCCCGGGGGTAAAGCGGCCGGGGCGTGGAGTTGACCACCCACCCTCATCTAGTGCCGGGGTTAAAGAGGAGTAGAGTTATACCTCTACTCCCCCTCTGGGCCTTCATGGCCTGTTGTACCTTTTTATATATGTAGGTGACCGGCCAACTTGACGGCCCGGCCGCTTGGAGAGCCGGCCTGGAAGTTTTGGAAAAAAAAGGAAAAATCTCTTGTTCCTACCGGGAATGGAACCCCGGATCGTGTCAGCCTTACCGTCTGAGCTATCCGGGTTCCCACGACCAGGAACTTCCTACAGCACTTCTTGGCAGGTCGTGTCCTTCATTGAGAAGGTGCAACCTTGAAAGTGAAGAGACTGATAAGACCAGCACGTTTATTAATTGGAACGTGTTGCCAACTGTTACGTAACTTGTTTTGATTCTGTATAAGCAGTTTTAAATCTAACCGCCTCTCACCGGTTCACTTTCACTTTGCTGTTTTTCATTCATGTTTGAGAGTAAGTGTTCGGCTTGCCGGCACTGCGTCACCTCTGCTGATCCTTCCTCCGTGCAGCGTCCTGTCATCTGTCTTCATTGAGGAATCGATGAACTTGGGTTTGAGAGCTTGAATACGTGTTAGTGCATAGGTCTGCAACCCGCGGCCCGCCAGTTTGTATTATGCGGCCCGCGACAACATTTGTAAGTTATAAGTTTTAAAACTTTCGCGGCGACATGATTCAATATAGTCTTCTCGGGCGCACAGCCGCGTTGTATTCAAACGAATTGACGCGGCTGTGCGCCCGAGAAGACTATATTGAATTTGTAAGTTATGTATATACTATAAAAATTACACAATAATTTAGGCGGTTGGGTATACCAGTTGTTATTTTTTGACGTGCGGCCTGCTAACCAGCTAACAATAATTGGCGTGGCCTTTCGCCGTAAAAAGGTTAGACGCACATGTATTAGAGGGATCCTGGTCTTATATCTGGACCCAGATATCGGACTGCCGAGATATCAGGATTCGATTCCAGGCAGGGATAAGGGACTTTTATATTGTCTTAAAGTGTCCAAACCGCCTTAGAAGCCCACCCAACCTGTCCAGTGGGCACCGGGAATAAAGCGACCGGGCCCTGAAGTTGACCACTTTACTCCTTCCGTTGCCGAGACAAGAATGCGTGGAGCTATACCTTTACTCCCCATATGCCTACATGGCATGGTACTTAATTAAAGGTAAAGTTCACCCTAGAACATGCCATGGAGGCCCAGAGGGGGAGTAGAGGTATAGCTCTACTCTTTCCTTAACCTCGTCGCTAGATGGGGGTGGGTGGTCAACGCCACGCTCCGGCCGCTTTACCCCCGGGAATGACACGGTACCCATTGTACAGGAGGCTGGTTAGGCTGCAGGGCCGGTCTGGACGGGTGCTGAAAATATCGCTGCCACCGAGATTCGATCCCCTGACCGTCCAGCTCGTAGCGAGTCGCTATACTGACTACGCTATCCCGGGTACTTAATTAAACACAAAAAAAAAATGTAAAGTGGAGCTTGTGCACACCATGAAAGCGTATGGAGGGAGGAGATATATAGGTCCACTCATGCTAAACCCCAGCAGGAACACAGACAAATTTCCATTGTATTAAATGGCTGATGGTAAAGGAGCATAAGTAAAATGCGATACATGTCTGAGTGCCTGGCTCCGATGAGAGTTACCTGCAATGAGGATGATTTTTCCGAGAATAGCAGGTGTATTTTGGAGGGATGGCTCACGTATATTGATCTGAAACACGCAATTTCCTTGCTCACTGCTCACGAAACGGCAGTGACAGGGATACAGACGTTAGGCCTGCAGAACACCGTAACATACGGTGACTGTGTAGACAGTGTGTACTAGGCTGTGTAGTCCGGCGAACGCGGGGTTTGTATGGGTTACCTTTCCTTCGTTTTTTGTTTGTCTCAGGTTTGAATCTCGGATATTCTGACAAGTTTTTATTGATTTTCCTCAGTTCAGTCAGGTAATATTAGGCCATGGCCGGTTTCTTCCACACATTTTCCAGTTTAGTTAATAATCCCGTTATTTGACGCTTGTCTGAGCTGCTCTCGGTGTCTATATAAACTAACTTAATGGAGCAGAGTCCTTCTTGAGAAGCTAACAGGTCCTCAGCTAGTCAAGAAACTCCCCGCAATTTATGGAGCCCGAAGGTTCATTACCGCATTCACAAGAGCCCGCCACTTGTCCATATCCTGAGCCAGATCGAGTCTCAAGTCCCTTTTCCATTACTTAGGTTGTACCAAAGAATCAGTCCAGGTCCGAGGCCTTGTGGAATGTTTCGTAACATGGTAATTGTTTACGGTGAGTTGTTAGCACCTCGCCCAACCCACAAGCTGCAGGACCCCCCCTGGTCGGCTGTCCGCGATTGCTTATTCAATGTATTCGCAGCTACCCTCTTACATGTGCAGGCCGTTCCTCCATCCGCAACCTGAGGATGCGCCATGCCGTGGTGACAGGGACCGACTTATCACGGGTCTTTATTGGTGTGACTTAGCACCGCTAGTTGGCGTGCATTGTTTATTTGCTCCTGTCGTTGTCCTGTTTCTCCTGTGAACACCCACTGGCAGGGCAGAAGATAATGGGGGAAATTGTAAAGTGAGAGAAATTTATTTATGTGACCTACTAATTACGTTTGTTTTAATTTTTGGATGCGATTCGCCACTTCCTGTTTGACACAAGTGATTTGGCCAACTTTTGTGGTTGCCATTGGCAGTTAGACCGTATTTTTTGGACCGATATTGGACGTTGTCGATATTCTGATTTTGGTTATACAAACAACTTTTGTTTGGAGATATATGTGTTGCGGTTAGTGTCATGTCCCATCTCAGGCGTTGGGCTTCATTTGATATGCTCAACTGAATAAGTAGGTTTCTCTCTTCTCCTGACAGTGGACCCTGAAACCAGTTTCCGAAACGTCGTTTCTATAACCGAAACCAGACGATGAACAGTACCGAATGTGTGTATCAGTATAGCTCCAACGTCACAAACCTTTGGAGTCAGCGTGGGCTTGTTTAAAGGCGAAATTGTCTGTGTGCCCATCATGAAGGAGTGTAGGGGGAATGTAGCTGCACTCTTTTTTTAACCTCGGCACTGGGTGGAGGAGAATGGTCAGCCTCTCGTCCTGGCCGCTTTATTCCCGGGAAAGGAACCCCACCACCTGTTGCCTCTGCCGGTATTGGAACCGTGGCCTAGTCCAGTGGTATTCAACCTTTTTTGTTCGCGTACCCCCACATATAATTTCTCTTCAACTTTGTACCCCCAAAGTTGTTGGTGCATAATTCAAGCTATACACAGTCTATAATCTACATCTAAAATAAGTTAAATAAATTACTTCCAAAATAATGTATTAAATAATAAGTTTTAAATGAAAAAAAGGAGAATCAAGGTATTAAATAAATATATTATTGCCTATCATATATAAATTAATAAAGGAACAAAGGTATTTTAGCAAAACAAAATTATATGCACTATGTGGAATAAAATGAAACTAGCCGCCCAGATAAGAATCGCATAAAGGAGAGAGAGAGAGAGAGAATGGCGCTCCCAAATCGCATGTCCTTACGTCCGGTCTCTTGTGGCTAATCCTAAATGTGGCCCTGATTATTCAGTGTTTATCATGAAATAATAGATTTATTTATTTTTTTAATTTTACGTACCCCCCTAAGATGTCTTCGCGTACCCCAGGTTGAATACCACTGGCCTAGTCAGTATATCGACTCTGCTCTCTCGGCTCCTGTGCTGTGTCTGTTGCTGAGGTAACCGTGGAATGACGTTTCATTAATGAGCCGCTTGCCATGTGTATTGCGTTTAGCGATCTTACGCTGTGTCGTCGTGGTGTGAGCAAGGTGCGTTAACGCAGGCGCCCAACACATGCAGTGTACTGTTTCACCTCTGCGTGGGGGGTTCTGAATATAATATTTGGATCTGAGGGGGAAGAAGTGACACGAAGTTGGAGAAACTTGCAGAAGATCGCCTAACTTGTACTCCTTACGGTGTGTGACCACGAGAGGGGTGGGTCAGCGTGATTTACAACTGACCTGGTGGTTAAACGTGTTACGGGTGGGTTACAGTAAAGCTCACCATGTAACCTGCCATGAGGGCATAGAGGGATGGGTGGTTAATGTCACGCCCCGGCCGCTTTACCCCTGGGAAAGAGACACGGTACCCCATTTTACAAGACGATGGGCGGCCCCAGGGCCGGTCTGGACGGTTGCGGAAACTCGTCCCCACCGGGATAAGATTCTTAGACCGTCAAAAGGGGTGGGGTGGAATGGGGAATGTGTCCTTTATGCCCAGGGGAAGAAAATGTCATTCGTATACAGTAAAACCCCGATTTAATGTTCCTGCATTTAGTGAAATCCCGGATTAAGTGATGATTTTTTCATGTCCCGACAATAGCTCCATATAAACAATGAACCTCCATTTAATGAAAACCTCGATTTAGTGAAATATATTCTAATTCCTCAGCAATTCATTGAATAGGGGTTTTACTGTATTTGTAAAAATTCGGAGACAGAAACCTGGAGAGACTTTTTGGACAGGAAGTGGGTTAAGTTTAAATTAAGAGACAGCAATTAAGTAAACTGTTGGTTGAACCAAAACTGCGGAACTGAGAAATCTCGTAAGAGGTAAGGGTGAGTCTCACATGAGGAAAGCAGGAGGAGGGGAGGGGGAAACGTGGTTGTATTCGTATTAGTAAATGACGTAACTGTAGTAGTACTGTTAGAAACTGAATATAAGTTAATAATGTTACTCTGACTGCACACTGACATGAGCCCAGTGTTGACGGGCGCAGCACTGTGTTTCATACTTCATAATTGTGTAGTTGACTCAACTGGTATAAATATTTATGTTCATATAATGATACCAGCACGATCAACTCGTGAAGAATAAAATGGACAGGACGTGTAACATGTATGGGGGAAGAGAAATGCTTACAGGGTTGAAGAAAAGAAACCGCTTTGAAGACATAGGCGTAGGTAGGAGGATAATACTAAAATGGATTAAGGTGGGATTAAACGTGAGAGTAGAACTCGCGATAGTCTGTCTCAGCTGCTCGTTAGAGGCGCTGCCTCTCGTGTAACCGTCTCTTCAAGAGCCGACTCTCGAAGGTCATGGTAACCTCGCAGACAGTCTGCTCGAAAGCACTTACTTTGTCCATGTCAAGTAGCACTACGCTCGCTCTCAGCTGTGCTCTCAGCTAGACCAGAAAAATCGGTATATCTGCGAGTAGCTTGCGAGGAGCTGGCGACTTTGAAGGTATTGACAAAGGAAGAAACGACGAAGTTAATAAGTTTTATGTGGCACACCGGAGGTTTGAGACAACCGGCACATAACGTTATAAAAATCGTGAGAAAGGAAACGTGCTGACTTTCAATAGGTGTAGCGTTAAACATTGCTTCGACTGAAGTGCAGCGCAAAATTCACAGCCCTCTAATTAATTTAACGTATTGCGTTGCATGTACTTTATTATCGAACTCTAACTACACCTGCTTTGTATGAAATAGACTGTTAATTTGTAAATTGCACGCATTATGTATGTAAACCTGCTGTCTTACCAAACAAATTTTCGACTTGTATTTGAGAGGTTCCCGGTTCGAATCTCTCCGGGGACACCGACTGTCTTGAGGTCCTTCTGTTTTTACTCATTCCTTCGAGGCAAATTCCAGGATAGTAGCCCTACCTGAACTTTCTACATCCTTTCAAATTCATTATTCATTACTATCCAATCACTCAACGCTACATGGTCTAATTACTGACAGCGTCATTAAATATACTACAACAAAAGAAATAATCGCAGTTATATTTGTTGGAATGGGTATCATGTGTGATGTATACATTTAAATGGTCACAAAATTTATATTTATTAATTCGTACGACCTGTATATATGCAATATATTTAATTTTAACCCAACACTTTCTTTTCCTATTTCCTCTCTTATTAATAACTAAAGGCTAGCACTAGTTTTGCTTCGCGTAGGCGAACCTTGTCTGGTCAACGCCTGAACGGCACTGCACTCCCTCAATTCACTCCAGCGTTTTGACAAACAGCTGATCCTGTCGCCGCCATGTTCTCTCAGAACTATCACAAGTTCACTCACACGTGCAAATGAAAATGTAGTCTGAGAGTTCTCGCCAGTCCGCTGCGAGCCAGCTCGCCAAGTTTGACTGTTACGTGTAAACATCGCATCTAGATACTCTCTAACGAACTCTCGACAGTTTACAGTCACGGGTACACGCAGCCTTAAAGAAACAGGATGAGAGAGAGGACTGTATGCATTTGGCTCAAAATATTCGTCATTGTGAGCACGGTACTGAACCTTCGGTTTGCATAAAATGCAGGAAATTTGTTTACTGTATGACTGTGAGCTTGTTAAGGACACTCCACCGTATTGTTAATGGTTGAAACTGGATCGTTAAATTTCTAGAGAATCAGTCAATCCTCTGGCTGGGTAGGTAAGATTCGATTGATGCAGGTGGACAAATTGTTGAAGCATATCCATACACGATTGTTCCCTGTCTTACACATGTGGACCTTCCACTGTGCTTACGTCATTGATAATACAAACCAAGGGAAGACAGAATGGCCTTCATAGCGATGAAAAGGCTGAATTTAAAGTTACGATTACCCGTCCCCGTATCCATGGCAACAGATGTGATAGTGGACAACGCCACGTGGGCGCCTCGTGTGGTACATTGAGCGTTTGCGGGTGATGACCGAGTGACCCAGATTCCTAAAGATGAACGACCTTGCTGCTCCGCGCAGAATACGAGTAACAGAGGTTCCGGTGTTACGTAACTGGTTTGGGAGAGTCCGAGTAATCCCCAGAATCTGCCCTCTCACCCCTTTATGTACCACCTACTTTAACGTTACAAAGTACACTTTGCTCGTGTAATGTGTTTCATGTTGTTCTAGGAGTAAACAGCGATTATTATCGTAATAGCATTAACTGATGTTTGTTATGGAGACGCAGTTCGTTTTCTGTTAGGTATGAGTTGATGCCATAAATATTATTGGCAAGGATTTCAGGCTTTAATGGCCGTGTCTTGACTCAGGGGGTTAGACGACGGCCTTTTGCCGCGGAGGCTCGGGTTCGATCCCAAGTCAGTTCAAGTGACAGTGGGACTGGTTTCTTCCCCTACTACTTTGTCTTTCCTCTGTCAGGATAAATTCACCAATGCTGCAATACTCATTCATCTACATGTTGCTGTTACCAGAAGGACAAAGGGGCGAAGCTTGGGAAACTTCCAAAAAGCAATGCTCGTTCGGAAATCGGGGAACATTGGTAGAAAAGTTTTTTTTAGGCTTTAAATGGTCGACGTGGATATTTGTGATAGGTGCAGTATTGCTGTCATTAAATGTAACTCCATGCAGCCGAATCTGATAGGCGCTGAGCTAGTCAACAAATTTCGCGCCTTTTATGGAATGTCGAATGGTTGACATCCATGTTTAGTATTTGGAAGTTCTCATGTTCATGTCCCGAAACGTCGGTAACTAGCTACCAATTTACGGCGCGTAATATCCAAGAAGAGCGAATGTCTCATTTACACCGCGGCGGAACCCTGAAATCAGACAATGCCGAAGTACTCCTCAGTCCAATTCTCTCCGATACCCGAAGGAGCGCTGTTTTGTTTCAAGGTTTTCAGGCTTCGCCTGCTTGTCGTGTAAGCAATCCCATTACAGGCCTGGACAGGCCTTTAGGGTTCCAGGAGGTTGAGGCTCCGAGATTTCTAGACAATCGGCACATGATGGTGGTAAGGTTGTCAGCCCTACGCACCGGCCGCCTTTACCCCCAGGAAATACTCCTGGTACTCATTTCTGTTAGAGGCTGAGTCGACCCCAGGGCCATAGTGCGACCGAAAGGATTATGTCAGTGAAAAATTCCAATGACACCATCGGGAATCGAACCCGCGACCTTCCGATTTGTAGAGCAGTGCCTCAACCAACTGCGCCACCGCGCGCCCCGCTTGTCGTGTTAAGAGTAGTATTAAGATGGAGATGAATATGGAACAGTGGTGGAATGACAATGACAGGGGAAAAGCGACGTACTCGGAGAAAACCTGTCCCGGTGCCACTGTGTCCACCACAAATTTTTCGTGGACTGATCGGGCTAGAACCCATGCCACCGCGGTGTGAGGCCGGTGATGTAGAAGCCTTAAGTTCATATAAATAAAGTTACGAGGATTATCCCAAAAGTAATGCAATTTTTTTAAAAAATTTGAACATATTCTAATTTATTACACAACTTACATTCAGTACCTTCAGTGTAATCCACTTCACGCCTTTTGACATCTTCCCAACGCTCTGGTAATTTTTGTATGCCATTAATTGTTCACCGGAGTTAAACTGATAACGTCGGGTCACGGCTGCATTCAGTGCTTCTAAAGACTGAAATCTTTGGCCACGCATTGTTTTTTCAGCTTTGGGGATGGAACGAAATCAGGAGGACTCATATCGTGACTAGGCCTATAAGAAGGACGAGGCAATGCTTCCAACTTTGTAATCGGTGAAAACGGTCTTTCTTAGTATATGAGGTCTTGCATTGCCGTGGAGCGGGCACGAAAATTTCTGTTTTCTAACACCTCAGTTAAAACAGGTCAACGGATGATTTTGGTATTCCAGATTCACATTCACATGTCTTACATCTATATTCCTCCAAAGTGGTAGCAATAATGGCCACCGATGTGTCGTCTGTGAAGTTCTGGGCCTACCAGAGCTTTCCTTGTCTTTGTATTATCCTGACTGCTTGACGAAACCTTTGGGGTCAAATTCTGGGATCTAATTTTGACTCACCACACACACTGCCTTAACAATTCCTAAATTTCTGTCGGCGTACGACCGCGTAAAGTTTCAATTTCGATGACCGATGTTTGATCCAGTATTGTAATCCGACCTGAAGCAGTTTCATTTCCCATTGTAAATGGTTCTAAAAGACAATAAACAAAACTTCGTTTCAAGTATAGCAACTAGGAGAACGAGGTTCAGAATATTAAGCAGTATAAGCATTAGCCGCACAGGAGGATGGAGTGGGGAGTGCGTGCGTGGTGTGCTTTACGTTTGAATCACCCTCGTGTACTTCTCGGGTCTCAGCTATACCTGAAGGAAAGAAACACTTCCACGACCTAGACGTAGATTGAGGATAATGTTAAAACGTATTTTGAGGATATGTGCTGTATTCATTTGGTTCAGGATAGTGACCAGTGCCGATCCCAGTGGCCGTGCGGTCTAAGGCGTGGGTCTTCGGCCGCTCGCTTAATAGGATTGTGGGTTCGAATCCCACCGGGGGCATGGATGTCTGTCTCTTGTGAGTGTTGTGTGTTGTCTGCGACGGGCTGGTCACTCGTCCAGAGGAGTCCTACCGAGTGTGGTGTGTTTAAAAAGTGTGATCGTGAAGCCTCGAAAAATGAGGCGGCCTAGGCCCCCAAGGGGCTGTCGAGCCATTGGGGGGGGGGGGGGAATAGTGATCAGTGTCGGGCTGTTATTAACACAGTAATTAACCTAAATTTTATTTAAAACACGTAGAATTTCTTTACCATTTGAGCAACTATTAGTTTTTCAAGAGGGATCTACCTCAATGTAGTTAGAGTTTATATATTGCCATGGTGTATTTTTTACCAGGGCCGCCTAAAGGGGGTTCGGGCCCCGGCGAAAAACTTTCTTGGCCCCCACCACCACCAGCAAGGGCGGACAGGCTAAGAATCTTTACACGAAATCAGAAAGACTGACTCTCATTTGCACAGTGACTTGGGCTTGGTCTGAAAGGGTTAATTTGGGCGACAAATAATTTATGATTCTACCTAGAAAGACAAAAACGTATAGAACATAGGCCCCCTTCCGGACGGCCGGACCCCAGTAGTTTGTACCAGCTTACCTGCTGTCTTGTCAGCACTGATTTTCACTGTTGAAATGCGGCGAATGTTAAGACTTAGCCGAAGGTAAGTAGTAGGACATTCTGAGTGATTGAGCTCTGCTCTGTCATTAGTAAATGGACGAGACATCACTGTTTAGCATAGAGAGAGCTAAATGTTGTTGGAATTTACCTGTAACTGCCCAGGCTTTCTGATCACAGGATCAGAGGACTCTTGGGCCCATTATATTTACCTGGACATTTTAGGTCCATTCGGGACAACCTGTGAAGAGGACATTGTCCTATTGTATTGGAAGTTTTATTACTTGGAATTTCTTTGTGAAATAGCACAGCGGTCGCCAACCATTCGGACCTCACGGACCACCAAACTCACAATTTTAATCCCGCGGACCACTAACATGATTTTTTTTAAAAAGGTACAAACATCTATAAAATAATGATCATAAAAGTTCCATTTTATTAATATGAAATACACTTGTTTAATTATAACAAAATTATTAGTGTGATATTTGTTGCTGCTTGTTTGAAATAAGTTTATGGACGAATCAGAATATAATGAAACAGTATAATCTACATAAAAATTGCAAATAATGTCCGAATTTCTCCACGGACCACCAGAATTTTCTCGCGGACCACCGGTTGGCGACCGCTGAAATAGACCATTTGTGCTCGCTGTTAAACGTACAGCAATACCACGGTTTGCGAGCTTAATTCTTTCCTCGGAAAACTTCCGTAAGATGTAAATTCCTGAAACTAAAATTAATGCACCATTTGTTCCCAAGTTATAATAAAGTTATTTGGTTGTGGAAGTCAAAAACTTCTCCCCAAACATACAGCTAACCTTAACACAACGCAGAACGATACCTCAGGTTGAAGACAGTAACACTCAGGAGGAGGGACTGCATTTAAGTGACATTCTTATTCATTAGCCTGTGCATAAACAACAATTACGTCATTACAATTGTATGGAACATGCATAAACATAGGTACCTTATAAATACGGATGTAACACAATCGAAACGTTTTAATGTATATAGCACAAGTAAATTCTTCATTGTTGGTGTTGGTGGGACATTGGGTTCAGGATATGCGCATTCAAGATGATTCGGGAGCCGATAACAGCCGAGGAGAGGCGAAAATAGGAACGCGAATTGAAAAAAACAGGCATTAATTTGCGAGCTTGTTCTCGCAGTGGCGTAGTTAGAATTTCTTTCTTATGGAATATAACGATGCGTCAGTGGATAATCGGATCCCAACGTTTCGGGGCGACGTAGTTACATTTTCTTCCAAGTGTCAATAACTTGTACCAGAATGCGAACTTTGGAGCCTTGAAGATGAAAGACACTAATTTAAAATCATCCTTGTTCCGCGCAGTGAAATAAGTTACCACACACACACACACACACACACACACACACACACTAATATATATATATATATATACCCCAACAACTGCTCTATAATTAGATACAATGATAAACAACGCGTGGTAAACATCCTACATGTTTTGGCCTGAGGATGGCCGAGAAATGCCGAAACATGTAGGAGGTTTATCGCACGTTGTTTTATCATTGCATCTAATTGTGGTGCAGTTGTTGGTATATATGTGGTGACGAGGACACTACTTTGCCAAGAATCGTTGGGATCCGATTACCCTTTGACGCAATGTCGTATCCTAGAAAAACGAAATATTCGGACGTAAGTTTGTGCAGTTCCTATAGGCGAAAGCTCTTAAAACAATAACTCTTATACCGAGGGGTTGCTGTAGCCTACTGGATTGAGTCCATGTGAGACTTCAGAACTGTATGTACAGAGCCCGTATAGTAGGTTTATAGATTTGTTGGAGGCCTCCAACAAATCTATAGTGAAAGCAGAATGACTGTTACAGATATCAATAACCACGTACATCTAACGGCATTTTAAGAATTTTATATACTTTTCTATATCAATAATATTTTTTTTTTTTTGTATGGCTTGACAGCCTTTTATGAGCCTGGGCCTCCTCGTTTCGTTGAGGTTTTATGGTCACACACATATGAGACACACCACAGTCGGTAGGACTCCTCTTGGACGAGGGACCAGCTCGTCGCAGAGACCTCTACCTGACATCACACAACACTCACAAGAGACAGACATCCATGCCCCCGGTGGAATTCGAACCCACGATCCTAGTAAGCGAGCGGCCGAAGACCCACGCCTTAGACCGCACGGCCACTGGGATCGGCATACCAATATATAGCTGTTGTAATTTCAACGAAAGAGCCCCTGAAGATGAGCCTTATATAGGCTAGAAACATGTTGGGCAACATTTAATAAAAATTGTGTTAAATAACATAAAACAGTGTACATTTGTCTGCATAACATATATATAATTAAAAATGTACGGTACAAGTAACGTAAAGATACATTCTGTATCACAGTTGGAAAGCAATGACGATAAAGAATCTCCTTGTTTCATATAATTCTGAATCGGAAATGTGTCAAACAAAATTTGCTTATTAGACTTAATTATAGCTTTCATTGGAACGCATTTTAATTAACCCAAATATTTTCCGGCTTTCATGAAGTCTGATGCTGGTGTGCTGCCCTATTGTAATCGCATTCTTTCTGAAGTGTCTCACAGATGCAGAATATCTGATTAGTAGTTGACATGGAACATCGATATCCACACTGATGATCTCGAGTAGCGTTGTAGAGGCTAAGTTCTGTAATTTTGTAGTCGTGTTACGTGACGTTACAAACAGCGTCAAGTGTTTTTTAAATTTTATATTGCTGTCACCGTGTATTTTCACTAATTCAATTTATTTTACACCAACTAATGCACACGTAAAACCTCTTTTTTGTAGTTTTTATTGTAAAATGTACCCCTACACGTGTTTCGATCATCGTCAGAGGGGTTTTTTTTTTTAAAAAAAAAAGCCACTATCACTTCAACTGCATATTTTGAAGGGTCCAATAGCACTCATGTCTTAATATTTGTTTTAAAATATCTGAATTTTAAAATTCATAAAACATTAAAACTTATGATTTATAAGTTAAAGTTATAACTTTAAAGTTTAACTTATAAATCATAAATTTTTAATGTTTTATGAATTTAAAATTCAGATATTTTAAAACAAATATTAAGACATGAGTGTTATTGGACCCTTCAAAATATGCAGTTGAAGTGATAGTGGTTTTTTTAAAAAAAAACCCTCTGACGATGATCCGAGGATCGAAACACGTGTAGGGGTACATTTTACAATAAAAAAACTACAAGAAAGTGGTTTTACGTGTGCATTAGTTGGTGTAAAATAAATTGAACGTCAAGTGCTATTCGATGGAAATTCGGATAGGCTGTGGGGCATTCTGGAGATGAGGAGGATTAGATGCCGCAGCCTGAAACCGAACTCTGGGAGTTTTGTCAACGTAAACGCATCTGTATTCGCTCTCACACTCTTTCGTTTTACAATCATGGTTATTTATACGTGTTATGTTTGGACAGCCTCGTTTTGGCCCACTGATACGACTTTGGACAGACCTGTAACAACCCCTTTGTCATTGTTTTTTTGTCCCAACTGCCCTCTCTCTACCGTCTAATTGCAAAGGTTGTACTTTGGACATTAACCCTTGTTTGTGTATACATTATTCAAAACGTTATATCGCCTGCTGTGTTAATGGCATACAGGGACTTTGGAACCTTGACTTTATGCGAATGATATGCAGGTTGATACATCAATTTCGTGCCACGTGGAGGACCCGGGAAATTTCTAGTTTCGGATAATTTCAGAACATTATTTCTTTAGGAGATTTAGCGACGTTTAGGAGGAACGCAGCGCCTGCTTCTTCAGGGTATCTCTGAAGATAGACGCATCACTTTTCCGAAACGTTGGTAAACTTCTGTACTGCGTTTAACAATGCTGCTTGTACACACACTTGTTTTACGCCCTAGTTGTGTTCCTGAAAAAAGTGGACGTAAATTAAAAATGATACTTTCGTAAGAAATGGTGGAATGGGTAGGGGTTAGCGCAGTAGTGTGCAGCCAGCTAAAGGGCGTTAAACGAAATTGAGGGGACGTATATTAAGAGGTGGTGTATATTGGCAAGGGTGTTAAAGCAACGATGCGTTAAACAATTGGGGCGTAAAAAACAAGGGCTGCGTGTGTTTTAAATGGACAGTCGCAACGCTGCTACAGTCGGTATAAATAACAGTGAACCCGGTTATAACGACACCGGGTTATACGACACCTCGCCTATAGCATCAGATATTCTGTGGTACCAAATTAATTCGTCACTGTTAACCATTACACTCGTCAGTTATAACGACACGAAATATTCAGTCCCTCTCATGACATAACCGAGTTCGACTGTACATCAACTGTGCTGTGGCGTTCGAGGTATAGCAAATGGAGGCAGTAAGTTTCTCCGAAAGATTGATTCTAACCGATGTACACGGAGTCATATCTCAGAAGACTGGAATGTACATCACCATCGCTGTAGAAACCCCAAATTTCGGGTAAACTGAATGTTTGCAGGACGACAGCTACAGTGACCGCTTTCTATGTGGTAGTAAGTGGTCGGTCTCAGCTGAGCTTTGAATCAGGCACACTACATAACCCACCAGACGGTAGTCTCCATAGCCACCGTCGTGAGAAGCGCTGATCTGCAGTATACGTAGTGTAGAATGGCACGACGATTAGAGAATAAGGAATTGAAAAGGATGTGGAAGGGATCGAGCTTGGTCGATCTTGGCGTATTGCCCCTCCATTTTCAGAGGAAAGCTATAGAAATCCTCGTGAAGAATAGCCAGTCTCCGGACCGTACGTGAACCTGGGAACGTCCCGAATACGAAGGAGAGACCCACGTGACAGTGACGTTTCTTGAATGATAAATAATATCCTTCGAGTTTCCCTACCTGAATTTTCTGTACATTTTCTCCCATGCATGTTAAATTACCCATCGACTTTAATTTGATTTATTCGCCTTAATAATATTTGATAAAGTGTGGGAGTTACGACGCTCTCGTTATTCCTCTCACCAATCGTATTTATAAGTACAATTGATGTTGCGGGATGACGTATGGTGTGATTCGCACGGTTTAGCGAAACAGGCTGTCGTAGCGCCAGTAAGAACTCGTGTGTGTCGTAAATAAGGGTACTGTGACGTCAACACTCGCACCTGTACATTTCAGACAGCTCTGGCGACAGAATTATGTCGGGCTCGACCTTACTGAGGAGAATGCAGCTGAGAGTTCTGTACAACTTTGAAGATAACAAGTCTTTTTGGAAACGACGCCGCGTGGCTTTGTATATGCGTACGTACCCGTGTTTCGGAGTGTCTTGTTGCCTCCATCTTCAGAGAAATCCAAGAAGCTGAAGTTGAAGGCCACTGGCTCAACTGATACGTTGTTATCTATATACAAATATGTACGTTGTCACATCCAAGAACATTTGAATCTTCATCTCTCACATTAAGACGTGTGTGCACATGTAATTCTTGATTTATTTACTAAATTGCAGATATCTCCATCTTGTGAAACGAATATTTGCTTATCTTGTTGAGAAATTCCTGATATTTTATGGACTCCTGAAGGTTCATTGCCGTGTTCACAGTGTCCCCTCCCCTACCTGTGTGTTGAGCCAGATGAATCCAGTCCACGCCCTCCTATTCTAGTTCTCTAGGATCCATTTCTAGGCGCATTAGCAACATTGCGAAAAGCGACTGTTAGCTTCGTCATGTCTGTTTGCATGGTACAAATCGGCTCCCACTGTGAAAATTTTCATGAGATTTGATATTTGAGGACTTTCTGAAAATCCACCGAGAAAATTCAAGTTTGATTAAAACCTGAGAAGAATAACGGTTACTTTACATGAAGACCTAAGGACATTTATGATATCTCGCTGAATTCTTCTTAGAATGAGAAATGTTTCGTGAAAAAAGGTGTAGAGAAATCAAAACACACATTTGATGTTCAGTAATTTCTTTTTCAGAAAATCGCGCCGTTTATGTGATAATGTGGGAAAAACACAAAATGCGTTTTTGCTTTTACACTGCAACAATGGTTACGCGAACGCGACAACAATGTTACATTATACGTACGTGACTTATGATCCCGTCTATGCCTGCGACTTCAAAGTTCTTTCGTTACGTTAGCTTTTGTCACCAAAACTATGTATGCATTTCTGTGATCTGCTGATTCCATTGCTCATGTTCTCAGTGAACCTGAACCGTAGAGACTTGTGAAATCCCAAGTCTAATTTGTTTTCCGTTGCGTAGGTCGTTCCAGGAACCCAAGATCCACGTCAGTATTATTCTTCCATCTACGCCTAGGTCTACAGAGTGATCCGTTCTCATCAGGTTAACCTTGAGTGCACTCCCTTTCTTCTCGTTTGTGACGTGCCCCGGACAGGGCACTTCGTAAGCAGCATGTGCCTTTAAACTTCGGTGTCCATCTACCGCACTACGCGGTGTCAAATTCTCGAAGAACACGCTCAGAATCTGCACAACCATTGAAACCCTTGTTGACATATTTTTATAGTGGCCAAATGTCAATATGGCGGCCTCGTGAAATTCGTATTTATTTTTGTATTTGCAAGTGATGTTGATTAACCATTGCAGCTAGGCGGTGTCGCAAATATTTTGCATGATTTGAGGTTTTCACAGCGTTTGTGGTGATTTAATTCTTCTGGGATCTCCAGTAATACATCTTGGACTGCCCTGAAGATTGAAGCAGCAAGCTTCTTCGTAACTTCTGTAACTACCAATCGACACGGCGTTGTGTTGGAACCGTTCTTATATGGTAACAGGAATGTGACGACATTACGAAAGACTTTGAAGTTGGGGCATGTTTGACAGTAATAGGTAACTTGCAGCTAGGCCATGTCAGACGGTAATGGGTAGCCTGAAGTTAGGCCGTAGCTGACGGTAATGGGTAGCCTGAAGTTAGGCCATGTTTGAGAGTAATGGGTAGCCTGAAGTTAGGCCGTGTCTGACGGTAATGGGTAGCCTGAAGTTAGGCCATGTTTGAGAGTAATAGGTAGCCTGAAGTTAGGCCGTGTCTGACGGTAATGGGTAGCCTGAAGTTAGGCCATGTTTGAGAGTAATAGGTAGCCTGAAGTTAGACCGTGTCTGACGGTAATGGGTAGCCTGAAGTTAGGCCATGTTTGAGAGTAATAGTTAGCCTGAAGTTAGGCCGTGTCTGACGGTAATGGGTAGCCTGAATTTAGGCCATGTTTGAGAGTAATGGGTAGCCTGAAGTTAGGCCGTGTCTGACGGTAATGGGTAGCCTGAAGTTAGGCCGTGTCTGACTTCTTCCTGCTGTGGGACTGAATACTCTCACTCGTGATTGTTCGCAAGTTTTGAAACTGATCCCTTTCTGTATACACTCGAGGGTCATGCCACGTTTTCGGGATTTTACTGTATAAGGTTGGTAAATTTTGTAGTCTGCTGTCTTGTGTCGTGTTTACATGTTTCCTATTACTTTGTTCCTTACTTATTCTGTCATAACGTTGGTTCAAACAATGATGTAAATTATCTGGTATGTACGCCCTTTTTCTGTTTCCCTCATGTACGACCATCTTAGATAATTCATAGTTTAATTATTAATTAAATTTACTTGCTAGCGTGTGATTTAGAATGAAATGTGTGAAGGAAAGTATGTACCGTAAGTCATTACCGGGAGCTTTTCTTCCCCTAAAAGGAAAGTCCTGATTGTTTTCAGTGCAATGGATAATGGACACAACCAAAAGTGGGCACCGTAATTACAAGGAATTTTCCCTTCTCCAAAAGGAAATTCCTGATTGCTTTTAGTGCAATAATGACACCACCAATCGTAACGGTATACCTCACCCTCCAAAAACACGTTGTGTGGACTTGACAGCTAGGACGCGAATTTTTAAGCTGAGATGACAGGGCGGCTGTCAGATTGACCAATCAGAGATCAGATGCGCGCGTCGACATGCTAGTGGCGCTAGGTAGCGCGTGACTGCCGAAGCAGTCTGTCGCGAGGTGTCGTTGAGTGCTGGTGTTGTGTTACGATGTTGCCTCCGACTAGTGCTGTTAACCACGTGGAGCAAAGCCGTGGAATTAGGAGGGAGCTTCCGCCCAGGATACATCGCAGGCCAGCACTTCTGCTGAGTGCCGCCGGTAAGTATGGCTTGTGCCTGTACTGGATATATTGAAGTACTGAAAGTACAGTAATCGTTACAATAACCTTCAGAATTACACAGAACCTTCATTTTTACGTTATGTAGCGGAGTACGTCATCTGTTGTTGCAATCGTATGTTTAGTGCATCGAGCTTCACAGATAGTGCATTTAAAGGCCCCAGAAATGGAGTCTTATCGTTCGTGTTTGCAGATGCGCTGGTGTATGCATGTGGAGTGCGAAATTTGTATTAATATCCGCGTGTCTTTTTATAAGCAGGAGAGGCATTTGTACTGCATATATATGTGAAGTGGATAAGGACAGGAATCTGTGTAGTGCACGAAGTAGGCAGTTTTTATTTTTACTCCGGTGAATAAAATCAGCTTGTATCATGAATTTAGTGACATGTTCACTGTATTAACATTGTACTGGTCCCTGGACGTCTTGTGTCGCTCTTTTTGCCTGTATGTTGTTACCATATGAAACGCGAGGTTCTCACGGCGGTAACCATGAATATTGTAGTCTTCCTCATTTGTGACGCCGTGTAGTTTGGTACCAATCGTAGTGAGATTTATCTGAACGTTTCGTGTCTAACCAGACTACACGGCGTCGTGTCCCAGAAGAAGTTACCGAAATTCGGATAGGTTTTGTGTTGTTCTGATGTGTCAAATTTATCCCAGATTTTTTAACCGATGGGTATGCCGCGTTGCATGACTGGATGATTTTAAACGTTATCGTTGGTCTGTTACATCACCTGTGACGGTCGTGTTTGCTGACAGCAGGTTGGTGCCCCTGACCCATACAGCCGGTGTTTAAACAGTGCAGCTGCCAACCCTCTTTTCAAGCCAACCCCTGCGTGCAAGCGACATATGGCCGGCTGGAATGTGATCCAGTTCTGTCGGTGATTGTCCGCATGCCTTATAGCGTAGACTCGAACTTGGGTCCCCAAGTCACGTGGCTACCCACCCTGACTTTCATGAATATCTTACTGGCTTTGTTTCACACGGCTGTTCACCTGCTTACATATGGATGAGGAAACTGTTTTCCAAGTGACTTTTGAAAGTCACCTACGTGTACATTCGCTTATCGATTTAAATGGGAGTGACAGATGCCCGTTCACGTGTCGTTCTATAATTGCTTCTGCCGTCTACAGATGGTGCTGTGTGTTGCCCCGCGTAATTAGGAGGCAAGATGAATTACTCCAGACCGTTCTAAACAAAGTGTAGGCCTACTACGTTCTTTAGCATTAAAACAGTTTGAATTTTGCCCACGCCGTGAATATACATTTTGACCCCCTGAGGATGGCCTGAAATCAGACCGAAACATATGTAGGGGAATTTAGAGAAATTAATAAAACTATAAAATAGTTTTGAATAACATGTGCATTTAGTTGGTTGTTAAATATTGAATGAAAATGCACGATGAATGTAAGATAAAAAATGCATTTAGTAAGTTTTGCGGGAGTTATGTGGCAAATGACAAGGAAAAATGCGTGATTATGGTGGGAAATCCCAAAGTAAAGGTCTCACTGGGAAGATCTAGGATTAGGTGGAATTATAATATTAAAATTGACCTTCAGGTAATAGGATGGGAGAGTATTGACTGAATTAATCTCGCACACGATAGGGATCAGAGACGACGGGCTGTTGTGAGCACGTTAATGAACGACATTGAGGTCTGACGGTAGTATTGATGAAGAACGCAGTATTAGTCAAACACAACTGTGTTTTTATTTAAAACCTCCATGTTTCGGTCTGTATATCGACCATCACCAGGCTAAAAAGTGTACAGTCATTAAAAGGCAGTTAAATGCAGTGTACAAAACATGTTTTGGGGGATCCCAGAGTTCTACAATATTTTTGTTTTACAATAAAATTGTAGAATTATATAGTCGATGGCAGCTTATAAGTTGTAGTGGGAACATAATAGTAATATACTCTTTTTATTAGCTCCTAAAAACAAATGAGTGACTGGGGTAATGTAATATTTGTAGACATCAAAATATTGAAAGCTACGATTGAACCGCAAATTGTACGTAAAACATCACGCCGACAAGTTGAATGTTGGCGATCTTTTTTTTTTTCGGCCTCTGTGAACCCTCCTCTGCGTCCTTCCGTTTTCGGTAGTTTTCTTGCTTTTGTGCGTTATTTAGTCTCGGCATCGTGAACCAGTAAAGAACAGCGCCGAGGTGACCCACCTATGTGTACCGAAATGTAAGACGTTAGATGGTGAGAGTGTGAAAATCGTAGGTGATTTTGACATGGCCGCCATTTTGGCAGATTTAATGATTTTTCGATTATTCTTTTTTTTTAGCGTGTAGGCATATTCCTTACCTTTCAAACTATGTATCGTTCACTGTTGTAGTCGAAGTAGGCACGGAGCACTGTGAAGATACGTAGTAACGCGAAAGTCTAACACCGCGAGCGCCGAGGTGACCCACCAATGTGTACCGAAATGTAAGACGTTTTACGTCAAAACATATTAATAACGAACTTACAATGTACAGGATATATTAAAATGTTATTATAATGTACATTGAGTAATTTATACACGCCACTAAAACAGTGTTAAAATATAAAAATAAATTTACGACAGGAACCAAACTTTATTTCAATTAAATACGTCAAATTTTTTGTCCTTCAAATCCGAAGTCCGTTAAATCGAGGGCGTACTGTTTCAGTAACTACATACCATTGTACGTTGCGTCAAGTACCTGAGTACGCGAATTTTCACGGTCATGGATCTTTGGGTTCCATTAAATAGGGGGATGTCATGACTGGGCGAAGAATTGTGGCTTCTGCGGACGTTAGTGTGACTCACAGCAAACAGGGATTACTTCCTGGATCAGATTACTCAGTTACTGTGATGTAGGAAGTGAATTTTAGATGTTTAGATTGGTTTCAAGCCTCATAGGGTTGAAGATGTCGCCAGCGGCTAGAAGTAAGTTTGTGTTTTACAGATTTTAACCAGCCCCACTGAATGTAAAGTGTAAGCCACGGTGATTTATATTCTGTGCTTATCGTCTGGACGAAATGTCAAATGGACGCGGAGGTTAACCCCTCCCGGGGAATGAGCCAAGGAGGATACACGGCGGGGTGCGTGTAGGGTATTTTTGTGAAGCGACATTTCACCAGCGTTGTTTGTGGGTAGAGAGCACGAAGCACGGCGATCCTGAACAGAAATTGGTTCTGACAACGGTGGCTGTGATGATCGCTGTCTCCTGAGATGTGACACCGTGTAGTCTGGTATAAGCGTATTGGCGTTCAATATGGCGTGGTATCCATTTGTTTTGACGTTTGAGGCAGCAGGATTCTCTGAAACGTCGGTATAATTATACCTTAACTGCACGGCTTCACGTCTCAGGGGACTGTTTGTGTGTCAAGGTATTTATTTATTGGTAAGGACTGGATATAACCATCAACAATACCTCCTGAGTCGCCACTAACTCTGTGGAGCTGAATCCTAGAGAGGCTAATAGTTGCCCAGTCAGTCAAGAAATTATATTTTGTGGAACCTGGATGATCATTACCGTGTTCACAACAGCTTGTACCTTATTCATATCCTAAGCCCTTTGCTTCCAGTATCTGACCGGCTTATCCCATTTCTTTCATCTCCCATCCTCGTCTAGGTCCTTGAAGTGGCCTCCTTCCTTTACCTTTTCCCATCAGAACCTTTTATATATTTCTTGTTTCTCCGATGCCCACCACATGGACTACCCAACCTCCATGATTTTAGTGTTTGGTGCGGAGTGGAAACCATGCAGCTCTTCATTATGCGTTTTTTTTTCAGCGTCACACTCACGGAACCCCGTACAAAATGTAAATGCATGTTTCGCTGAAGTATGACGTCTCTCCGATGTTGGTCGGATATTGCCGACAGACTGAAATTTATGGGTCGGATGTTATATCGACAAACTTTGTTCTAGTGTTTTCCATTATACTAAATGCTAGTAGTACCTTTCGACCAGGCAAACAAAAATCCGCGGTTTTAAATCGCGTATGTGCAGATGAAGAGCAGATTACTCCTTAAAAAGATTCTGACGTGTTTTAATGTGGGCGTTTTATAGATGCCGAACAAATATATTCCGAAAGAAGTGTATATTTGTCACTGTCTGAAGAGGTCAGAAGTTTATTATAAAATGCAAATTTATCCCTACACGCGCCATGAAGGAATAGGGAAAGCAGAGGTGTAGCTCTGTTCATTCTTAACCTGGGGACTAGATGGAGATGAGTGCTCAGCTTCACGCGCCGGCCGCTTTACTCCCAGGGAAAGGACTTTCCATATTCTTTGAATAGTAGGCTGGGCGGACACCGGTGCCGGTCTGGACGTCTTAGAGAATAGAAAAACCTCTTTCCTATGTCGGGAGTCGAACCCCGGTTCGTCCAGCCCATGGCCTAGTCACTAGACCAAGTACGGTATTTCTGCTCTTAAAAGTTCATTGTAAATGTTGATTGTTGTTACGATCAGCGGCTTTGGATTGGCCAATGATTGTTTTATGGTGTGACGGTGTAGGATCTGAGATTATTGAACTGTGTGTGTTGAAGACAGAGCAGTTATAATCATGTGGATGTCAGCTATGGGCATTGTGATCACTGCAGCTCTGACATCCTGTATACAATGCGCAGTAGTCCTTTAAGGATTGAAAGGAAACTGAGTATACTTTTCTGTCGAATTCTCGGTTTAACAGGCTTCACCAGCTTCTCCTTGTATTAAGAGTGACGATGTAGAGCAGTGGTTCCCAAAGTGGGCGGTACCGCCCCCTGGGGGGCGGTGGGATTACCGAGGTGGGCGCTAATAGGTACGAGAGGTGGAACGGAGCGCTGTTATTATCACAGGGGGGCGCTAGTAGATAAGTAGTGCATTTATTTTTATAATAAAATTCAAATAAAGTAATTTTTGTGTTAAAAATAAAAAATGAACTAAATTTCTTAGTATTTTAATTTATGAATCTTATTCAAGCACATATTGTTTTTTAATAAATTATTGCTAGATGGATTATTGTTAATCATAAATATAATAAGTTTTAATATATTAATTAACACATCAGATATTAAGTTTAACTCCTATAATTTTGTTTAAAATATTTTTTTTAATTTGAAATAAAGGTGGAAACAAAAACGCATTTATGGTTTTTAAAAAAAAAGTCGAGGGGGGGGGGCTGTGGGTGTGTATATGGAACCAAGGGGACGGTGGACCGAAAAAGTTTGGGAACCACTGATGTAGAGGAAGACGTGTGTGGAGCATTGGTGGATTGATAATGACAAGGGAAAACCTAAGTACTCGGAGAAAACCCTATTCCAGTGCCACTTTGTCCACCAAAAATCTCACATGTAATGGTGCAGGTTCGAAGCCAGGCCTTCGCAGTCCAGAAGCCGGCGACTAACCGCGTAACACGGTGTAAGGTTAATTGGAAGTACTTTGCTATCCAACGCTCCCCGATTTCCGAAAGAGCATTGCTTTTTGGAACGTTATCATGTTTGACCAGTTGTCTGCTGATAGTTGTAAATAAGATAAAGGTGGAGCATTCCACGATTGCACTTTAATCGTCGTCTTGGGGGGGGGGGGGGGGCAAAATCGACCTGGATATTAGGAACGTCCTCGATTGTGCGTCCCCTAAGACGCAGGTTTTTCATTTTTCTGTCTTTACACCACCAAATAATCGTTTTGAAAAATTTAGTATTTTTTTTTATTTGCCCCTTTTCAACTCAGTAGCCGAAAAATTATTCTTAGGTAGAAAAAAAAATATTGAGGGAGTATATCCCCCCCCTTGTACCCTGCTGTTGCCTAAAGGCTAACAAGATAACCCCGAATTATATACAGGGTGGTTCAGGAAAACGTGTGTCAGACTTCAGGATGTTATTATATGTCACTTTGAGTAAGAAATGCTCTATCGTCGTATGTCCGAGTACCAGCATTGCTTCCAGCATTTTATTTTTTCAAGATACTGTACGATGCTAGTTGTTATGAACCAGCTTCACGCTTACTCCCACCTCTGGTAAACAACACTCCCTAGACCCCCCCCCCCCGCTTTCCTGTAACAGGACACCTTATTCGCCATTATGCTGAGTGTTTGATCGGTCGTTTTTGGTCCACAACTTGGCCTGTGAGGTCACCAGATATCACGCCCCTTGACGACGTCGTGTGATGGTGGCACATGACGGCCATGGTCCACGAGCAAAAATCGCAGACAAGAGAATTATTGCAACATACCATAAAGTCTGCTGACCGCATAAGGGGAAATAATTAAATTATTCTTAATTGGCAGGTTTTCTGTGCGGTATTTATCTGTCACTTTCTTTTCATTCTGTACAGTATGATAAAACATGTATTGTAAAATCTTCAGTTACAGCCACATGCGTACATTGAAATGTACGTGGCGATGTAAGGGCTGATGATCAGGCACGTGGCGATATCGCGGTTTTTACTCGTAATGCTATAATAACGCTCTGAAGTTTGGCACACGTTTTGCGGAACAGCCTGTAGAAGTTTCAGTCCGTACCGCGCAGTAAACACTTCGGCAGGGTTATAAAACCAGTCAGTTAATACCGTAAGGGAACTAATAGGTCTTTGTTCGCAGGTTCATACAAAGGGCATGAGTTCACTGAGGGCAGAATCTATAGAATTTCTGAATGTTAAACCTGGTAATATAAAAAGTAACCACTAGACATTAAAGTGATGAGTCATGATCACGTTTTCGATATGTCATTTCAGTTTTGTATTTAATTAGGGTCAAAAATTCCTTTGTGATTGAGGAAGACTCTTTTGGTTAGTTGATTATTATTAATCCGGGGCACGGTGTGGGTGGAGGATGCGGGCAGTTGCCCGTGTTCCCAACCTGTGGGTGTACAGGAATTAAATCGGCTTGCGGGAGTGGGGGTGTTCCTTAATTAGATGAATTTGGACTCGTCTCGGCTGTAGTCTAGACATGGAACCGGAGCGAGGTCGTGCTAATACCACAGGAGCTGCTGCTAAATTTACATATCTCATCCATGAGTACTCGGCGTTGCCACGTCTTTAATATGTTGAGTCACGTGAATTCTCGCGTTACTGCCTTTTGGTTGGCAGGGCTGGACTATGGACATTCTGTTTGTGGATGCTTCAGAGATACGGAGCTTTGTTATTGTGACAGTGATTTGATCGATATTCAGTTATGAAACTTCACCCTTCACAGCACAGTGATAATTGTGTTGCGTAGGCTTACGAATTGCTGTAACACCAGAGCTTTGCGCTTTGCTCCGTAGAGTGTATTATTGTGTTTTCGTGTGATTCTTGGAATAAAGGATTATTCCCCTAAACAGGCGTCGTTTGTCTTGGTAATGTCGCAGTGTTTTCTGTGAACTAGGAACTGAACTTTTATGCATATTTCAGGCTGCAAATGGGTGTAATGAGATCATATCAGGGGCATTATTTTATCTGACAACTATCGGTTGCCACTTCCTGTCTTACAAGCGTAGCAGACCCATTAACCGCCCAAACGCGTTGCGAAGTAGCGGCGGGAAGTGACAAATGATAACTGCGAATTTGTGAACAGCGGTGGATGTGGAAGGGTGCGAACGTGGCTGGACAATCCAGTTAACATTGCGCAACGAACTGGCAGTTCCTGTCACCACTGTGTCCGGACCGGCTCTGCAGCGTGCACATTGGCGGTGTTATCAATTGGGAGTAAAGCAGCCGGAGCGCGAACTATTCCCACGTATATGTGTTAACGTTTTTTTTTTGTTAAATTCCCGTCTTTCGTTGCGTGGTGCTTAGTTAACTTTACATGACATTCACCTAGAGTGACTGGTGGAAACCAAGAGACAGCTTATCCGGGTCTCGAACGTCATACGTACGAGAAGCTGTGTATGGAGCAGGTGCTAGCCACAAAGACCCAACAGGTGCGATGGGCAGCCCGCATGTGTTTTGGCGGGAAATGTGTAGGTACAGTCGTGGCCAAGGTACCGTGGCTGTTAACCTCTTTAGCATTTTATACACGAATCGGACAGCTGATACTTGGAAGCGAAGTATGAATTTTTGGTTCATCGGCCAGGATTTGCCGTGATGAAGGACTAAATGAGTAAGTCCATGGAGTACAGTCGTGGAGAAGCTAACAGTCGCTTAGCTACACAAGAAATTGACTGCATCGTTGGAACCCGAAGGTTCGTTACCCTGTGCACAATAGCCTTCAGCTGGTTCCTGTCCTAAATCAAATATCCAGCCTACACCATGCTACCCCAGTTTTTTGAGATACATTTTAATATTGGAACCGGGATATCGTAGTCAGTAATTGACCAGGCAACGGGCTGGGCTATCAGGGGTTCCAGACCGGCTATGGGGCCCACCCAACCTCCAGTTCAGTGGGCGCTGGGTGTCTTTCGCCGGGTGGTTAAGTTCACCATTCACGTTCATCTAGTGCAGAGGGTAAAAATGAGTGGAGATATACTTCTGCTCCTCCTGTATGCCTTAATGGAGTGGAGAGCTACAGCTTATATTTTAATATTATCCTTCCGTCTATGTCATGGTCTTCCAGATGGCGTTTGCCCTTCACGCTTTCTCTCCTTGCTACAAACCAAATGATGTTTGGTGAGGACTGACTACCTAAGTAAGGTTTCAAATATAAAAAAACGAATAAAATTGTTCCGGTAAAAATCATAAATCGTTTATTCATAACAGCTAGCGGTGTAAGCTCGTTTGTCGTAAGGAGCGTTCAGACTGCGAGTGTTCGGGCTCCTGCTGCGACTTCGGCGTTTTCACAAGCCGCAGCCCAAGCAACGCGGTTAGCCGAAATCCTCGGTGTGAGTGCCTCGCCACGGAGACTATACAGTACTTCAAAGAGAGGCTCGCCAAAGCGCATTGCAGTTTGGATATTTCAAGCCACGGAGCGAACAGGAAAGTCAACGCCGAGTGTCACGAACGCACACTGACGGGTGTCACTTGCATTCAGGCTCGCTGTTGTGTCAGTCTCATACAGTTGTCAGACGCTCGGTACCGCGGCGACTGCTTTCACTGCCTTTTCCAATACACATTTCATTCCCTGTGTTAAATTTGTGCCTTAAAAGAAGCCACAAACCAGTGTCCTGAAGACAGAGGCAGCAGGCTCCTACGAACGTTGGTGCCTGCTGCCAGACAACACGGTGTCACATCCCAGAAGACCGCTATCGTAGTGTCACCCTCAGAATGTCAGATCTCTGAGCGTATGTAAATGCCTGTTGTGATCTGGACAGGGCCGAGTGCACTTTCAGTTTCGGACGTTACCATTTCTGTGTATGCCTTGTGTCAACGGCTGTGAGATGTGCACAGCCTCGTATTGAATGAGTAGAAGATAGACGATTTACGTTAACGTAACATTGTGGCGCGTTCGCGTAACCATTATTGCAGTGGAAACGCAACAATGCATTTTGTGTTTTTTTCCCACATCTCATAAACGGCACGATTTTCAGGGAAAAATTATTGAACATAACGTGTGTGTTTTGATTTTCTCTGCGACTTTTGTCTGAGACATTTCTCATTCTAAGAATTCAGCGTCATATTATACACGTAAAGTACCCATTATTCTTGTCAGGTTTTAATCAAACTTGAATTTTCTCTGCAGATTGTCAAAAATATCAAATTTCATGAAAATCCGTCCTGTGGGAGCCGAGTTGAGACATGCGGGTGGATGGACAGACAGACATGACGAAGCTGATAGTCGCTTTTCGCAATGTTGCGATCGCGCCTAAGAATGACCGAAGTGCGAAGGTTTTGCTCACACCCTCGTTACGTTTATTTGCCGACCTTTTCAGAGTGAAATATGTATATAAAATGCAGCTTTCCTGTTTCCTGTCACAGACCTAACAGAGAACACTCGTTGCCGTTAGAGTGATGTACAAGTGTTGTAGGTCAGTTTTTTATATGGTTCGAATCCTCGTTCCGAATAATTTTTTTTTAGTTATGAGTATATTTTAACTCTGATATGAGAGTTAACTCCTGAAGTCTGCACTGCTTTAGGCCTGTGTTGTGATTTTGACGTATGAAGCAGCCATATCTGGGGGCAGTGACATTTCTGATGCATCAGTAGATGACTTAAGCGCAGGCCCGCTCAACCCGTAGCTCGGGTACAGCGTGTCGCCCGCGACACTGTGTTGTGTTGCCCGCGGAGACATTTGAAATGAGAAAAGTCTTTTAAACCCTTTCCCGGCAAAGCCGAGATACGACGCCGAAGGAATTTTGAAAAGACTGTGAGCTTTTTATTTATGGAGACGTAGAGTACATTACTAATTCATTTTGTAAAAGCGTGCTAAAATAGCGATACCCTGACCAAGGTTGTGAATTGCATTTTTTAAATGTTTTCCAAGTATTATATCAGTAGCGTATACTTTTCTTGCGCATTTATGTATAGGAAAATACGCAGGTAAGATTATGCGTTTGCTTGTTCATTCTTAATTCTGTGTGTGGAATTTCATGTTGCCCGCATGCAGACCAAATTATACCGAAGTTGGCAACACCATATAAAAAGTTGATCGGCCCTGCCTTAGAGAATGTGTACGATAGCGACTGTCGACAGTTATAAGATACTGTCCAAACATGTTTTTGGAATGATTGAGGAAAACTGTGAACATGGCTTATGATCGAACGTGGGACCACCAGCATCACGGTGACACTCAGTGCTTCTCGCCCCATCCAATGCAGGAAGCCTTACCTTCACGCTCTCCACTTCTAAAATGTACAGCACCCCACCCCTAAAATATAAATTCGTCTCCCTGTAATCTAGAAATCACCCTCGAATCCGCAACGGCGTAACTGCACAGCAGTCTAATAGGTAATTTCTGTCAGTGTAATGGTGTCCCATCAGAATGGTCTTACAAAAACAGGCGTTGGACTTGTTACGTCGGGTGTAGACTCTGACACAAGGTACTCGCTTGAAACTATCTGAAGAACTCTGGATTCCGAACAGGCAAATTCTTATAACAGTTGAAACAGTTGTAGATTTTGGCCCTCTGGCCTGGTAGTGCCTTAACAAGTTGCCTCTTCTTCTGCCCTGAAGATGGAGGCAGTGTGCTCCGAAACGATAACCATATGCCACATGCCATATATATAATATATATATATATATATAGTGAAGTCGTCAGTGTACAGTAAGTCCTCGTTTAACTTTGGGGTTTGCGTTCCAGAAAATTGCAACGTAGAGCGAAATAGAGTAGAATTTTTCCCCAAAAAGTCATCAAAATAGCGGTACGCGAGAAAACAACGTTCCATCGAATCTGTGGTCCCTGAAATTATAAACGTTAAAGCGAACAAACGTTATTTGGGGCAGCGTTACACGAGGACTGTCTGTTGGTTTCGTTGTCTTACAAATGCAGGCACATAGCTTTATCTTGAAGCAAAGGTCTCCTGCCTGGCCATGATAAGGAAAGCGTTACGACAGAGCCGATAACCCAGAGACTTTGAGGAGGAGGCCCGGAACATTCTGGCTGGATTTTGTTACTGTGTTGGTAGATCTGAGTCCGCAATGTGAACATTGCTTTATTCGTGGAGCGAAGGCTGGACCAGATCTGCCCGCATGGAAAATTGGTATGGTGATGTTGTCATTAACATGCTTGTAAAATTTCTGTACTTCTGGCCATGTTGGCGTGTAAGCGGAATTGAGGTTCATGGCCATGTGTTAAGACACGCGTCACACACTGTCTGAAGCACATTGGTTACTGGGTGCCTTGTCATCTTACATAAACTTACAGAAACCTTGCATTTTGTCCAGTGTATTTATGTATTTAATACCATTCTCAAAAATCAGCGATTACAGAATTAACAGTTGGTCTTTGTAATGAAGAGGCTTTTTTTACGTGGGGTACTTATTGATTTTTAAAAATACATTTAATATTGGGCTCACCCCGTGGGCCCCGGTTCGATCCCAGGACAGTGTAGATTTATGGTAGACAGTGGCACTGGGATAGGTTTCCTTCCGAGTACTTCGGTATTCCCGTATCGTTATCACTTCACAAGTACTTCTTCATATTCATGTTACTCTTGTCACGACAAATGAGCGAATCCTGGCAAACTTCAAGAAATCGGAAGTCGGGGAGCGTTTGCTCTACGCTGTGACTGCTTTGCGAGGGCAAGGCTTAGTAGACCTTTGCTTCACGCGGAGACCACTGGAAATAACAAATATGGCGGATGCGCGCCGCAGCCTACCTTGCAGTTCTACATGTTGTACACAACGTCAGAGATTGGCCTGTGAGACCCTATACTACATAGCCAGCGTGTTTCAAGCAGAAGTGTTTCGATCATTGGTCGCGGCATTGCGCACGTACATAATTCCAAAACTTCAGAGAAAGGTGGTTAGATCAGCAACGTGTCTGAAGTTCGCGAATATCGCAGACCGAATTCTCATTCAGTTGGTATGAATCACATGTAACTTGCCCCTTCTTCCTCTCCAGTTTGTTTTTCATGTAGAGCCCGTAACACACACAGAGCCACGCAGAAATTGCCAACCCTTACGATGCTTGTGGAGTTAAAAGTTGTCTTTCGTTATGCTTAATTAGGCGCCACACCTTGAAGACGTGGGGGAAGTTCCATTTTTGTCTGTACCTCGTGGTCTGACGATTTTCACCATGTTGTGCTACTAATAACAGCATAATTTCAAACGGTTTCATAAATCAAAGACATTTGCCTCATCTGTAAGTTGAAAGATCAAAACATGTAAGGATAGAGATGTGTGGATGGTAGGCAGCAACAAAGTTATCCCTCAACTGGGAAGGAGTATAGCAGATACAATAATAAAATTACAGTTCACAGCCATTTGGGGTGACGTTGGGAGCATCATAGCTGATTTGGTTGTGGTAAAGAGACATTTATGCCAAGGATTGAACCCTATCCTTCAATCCATGTTCTGACTTTTTCCTAACAGGGCTGTGGTTATTTGATGTACACTTTTAACTTTGGGTAAAAAATAATAAAGACAAATGGCCAGCTGATTTGTAGCCATTATATTTTACACATTATGTTTTGACTTACTTCTCAGAGTAACTTTGGACCTTTCCTATGGCCCACGCAGCCTCCTGTAAAATGGGATCTGTGGCTTCTCCATTGGAGGGCAATGTAACTTAAGATGTTGCAGACCCATGATCTTAGTTGGGTGCCCAGGTTAAGAATGCCAGGGATCCTACCTATTCTTCCTCACATTTTTATAATGTGATGCTTCAGCAAGGGATGAACTTTCTTATCCTGCCATTTAATGGTGTATGCTCTACATGACATGCAGTTAATGTTATTAAATAAAGCAGTAAACAAAAGACAGAAGTACCTCTTCTGAAAAATTTCCATGGACGATAGCCCTTTGTTTACTAAAGGGAACTACAGGAATGTTCTGCAGTAATGCTTTCTAAGTTACATTCATTTGCATTTCAGTTGTAATTAATTATTTTCTCCACTATTCTGAGTATACTGTCAGTCAGTCACATTAGTTCTAATTTTTGTTTGCCTGTTTGAAGATTCAATGGACATACCATAAACATGTGTGTAGGTTTTAATTTTGCTTCTGAAGATGGTTTAAATATTTTTAACTTCCTTATTATGACTGAAAGTGTTGAAATTGGTTGTGGTGGAATGGGTTTTATTTCCATCTTATTGTGTGTAAAACCATCTGAAATGCATTCCTCTGTGTTAGGGTCAAATCCAGGAATCCGCGACATTCGTAAGGCAGAAACACGCCCTGCATCTTCACTGCCGTAGATGTGGCTGTACATGCCTAATTACCATTACTAAGCGAGGTGTGTTGGTTTCTGTTGCAGCAAGGGAACGATTTGTATCATCCAGCAGCACAGATGAGCAGGACTCGGGTTCTGAAGTTGAGCATGAGGTGGGTCTGTCTGGAGGACGGCCACACAAGCCTGGGGGTCATGGCCATTCAGGAGGGAGTCACGCTGTGAGGAAGCGTCGTGGTAACCTCCCCAAACACTCTGTGAAGATTCTGAAACGTTGGCTGTATGAACATCGCTACAATGCTTACCCAAGTGATGCTGAGAAAATTACACTTTCTCAGGAGGCAAATCTTACAGTGCTGCAGGTAAGACATGTGGAAGTTTCTTTTGCCAACATACTGATTCCCTAATGTCTGCTGTTGTTCACTTTCCCAAATCTTAATTACTAGGTCCTCTTTATTAGTTTGTTATAGATTATTTGTTGTCCATTTGCACATTTTGTTTGGTTGTGTTTGCAGTTATATAGCAGCCTTTATGTTTCATAATGTAGGCTTATTTTTGTGTTGGGAGTTGGTGACTCTCGAGAAGTACATGGGATGTACAGTCCTGAGCACTGCAGATGTGGTGGGATGTCGTCGCGGATGCAGTCATTGCAAAGGGATGAAGCTGCCTTGATGGGGATGATGATATAAAAAAGACTATTGTGCACATTTTTGGACAGGTCAAATTACTTCACAGCTTTCTTTTGCACAGCTGTTTCTGTGACCAGAATGAATCAGGTTTCTTAAAGTGGAAGATGGTGAATTGTCATATAATAATAATAATAATATAACAACACCTGGAGATAAAAATTAGGTTACTCTTGAAAAAGGGTTATGTGGAGTCTCATTCTGAGAGCAGGAGGTACATTGCCTGGTAAAGGACTAGAGTTGTTGATAAGCAGTGGCCACATAGTCAGTTTCTACCGAATGTCTGTACATCTAGTATGTGGGTGTTTTGAGCAACTTCACTTTTCATTTTCATCAGCAACAGGTTACAAACCATGTTTCTGCTTGTTCCATTTTTCATGGGTGTTGATCTCCATCTTTTCCTCAGTCAGCCTATGTTTCTTCTGCCATTTGGAATGTATTCGTGCACTAACTTGGGAATGCGTGTACTTTTTGTTCTTAATCATTTTACCTATATTTTACACCTATAATACAGTTTTTTTTTCAATGACTCGACAGCCCCTTGGGGGTCTAGGCTGCCTCATTTTTCGAGGCTTCACGATCACACTTCTTAGACACACCGCACTCGGTAGGACTCCTCTAGATGAGGGACCAGCTCGTCGCAGAGACCTCTACCTGACAACACACAACACTCACAAGAGACAGACATCCGTGCCCCCGGTGGGATTCGAACCCACAATCCTAGTAAGCGTGCGGCCGCAGACCCACGCCTGACGGCACGGCCACTGGGATCGGCACTCAGTATTTTAATTTAAATTGTGTATATTTAATTCTCTTATTTCTTCATTTTATGATCATGTATATTCTGCAACTGAAATGTCATCTCTGCTGCTTCAGTTTTTCTCTCATGTTTTGTTAAAGTACAATTCTTACATCCATATAAGGGCATTGTTACTGCCATTATCATATATACTTGCAATAATGTTTTCTTATTACTTGATTTAAACATGTATGAAATTGTGTCACATACACAGTGTTCAGCATAAGGTGTGCCACCCTCAGGATATCATTTTAGGAGTCATTTTTAAGAAAAAATCCTGTATCAGCGTATGCCCGATTATCAACCATTACATTTCTGTGAATATTCTAATGTATGGTACATGCTGTAACCGAAAATTTTACAATGCATATGTTTTATTATACTGTATGAATAAAAATAAAGTTTGTGTTAGATAACACAACATAAGAAAGGTATCTGTTTAGTCTTACCCTACTGTATGTACAACATGAGAGAAAACTGTCAGATAATACCACTCAAGAATGGCATAATTTTGTAGTTATCTTCCCCATTGTGTTGGTTTTAATGTTGTTATGTTACTACATGGAAGGAAAATATGTTTTTATTAGATACTATCAAAGAATGCCAATTTTCAGTCACAGTACGCTGAATACTGTTACAAATGACCTCCACCATTCTGTGTGCACAGTTCCGCGTGTCTCAGGAAGAAATTTTTGCGTTTCTGATAATTTTATCATGTCCATTAAGGCAGTAAGTGGACTCCATGATTCATTACACTAATTGTCTTGTCTGAGATTTTTGCCAGTAGAGGGTGCCCTTCATGTGCGTCCACAAGAAGTAGTCAAAGGTGCATGTGATCTTGTGATCTTGCAGGCCATGCCCAGTGATCAGAATGACCAATCCAGCAATCAGGGTAATGGTGATTAAGATATTGTGTTACTTTGTGGCTGGCATAAGGTGGTGCACAGAAAGCATAGAAAGCATGTGCTTAACCTTGACCGCAGAGGACTGTTGTGCAACAAAAGTGGCAGTGAGTTCTGTAAGAATTGAAACAACATGCCACAGTGATATGGTCCTCAATTACAAATGGTCCAGTCAAGCAATTTCAAATGACACCATACAAAATTGCCGCTGAAAGTGGGTTTCCTTAGTAATACATGGATTGTAAGACACTGTTAACTGAACTGCAGGTGTCCTGTTTACAAATGCTCTACAGCAGGCCCCCTTAACCCCTAGCTTGCAGGTAACATCACGCAACATGTTTTCCATGACACAGTATTATGTTGCTCACAGGGACATTCAAAATGAAAAAACATCTTCTAACCCTTTCCCAGTCAAAGCCGAGATAGAATGCTGAAGTAATTTTGAAAACGTGTTGGCTGTTTATGGAGAGATATATTAGGTTACTAGTTCATTTTGTAAGAAGGTACTAAAAGTAGTGACACCATAGTCTAGGGTGTGAATCACATTTTTAATAAATTTTTTCGTGTATTATCAATGTATTTGTATTGCACATGATGTATTGAAGAATACACAGGTAAAATTATATGTATACATATTCATTCTTTATTCTGTGTGTTGAATTTCATGTTACCTGTGTGCAGACCAAGTTTTGCCAAAGTTGCTATTACCACACAAAAAAGGTTGAGCAGGCCTGCCATAGAGGAATAGCAGGGGGTTGCAGGGGAGTGGTTTTTTTACCAGAGGTTGGAGGAAGTGTGAAGTGGGTCATAACAACTGATATACAGTATCATACAATATCGTGAAAAATTAAAAACACTTATAGTGATGTAATGGTTGATAATCAGACATAAGGTGATAGCATTTTTTACTTTAAGTGACTCTTATAATAACATTCTGAAGTTCAGCATACCTTACGCAAACCATCCTGTATACTGGAACCTGTGTAGCTTATTATTATTTAGATATGTTACACTGCATCCTGTATGCTTAAATTCTTTTATTAGTTCAGTAGTATCCAATAATTTTGCTCTAATGGGCTCACTTCCTTTAAATACCATGACTTTTGTTTTAGTAGAAAAAATTTTAAAGTTGTGTTTCTTCAGTTTCAAACACCAGAATTTTTGCTTCATGGACTTTTGAGTCTTCTTAGATGTCTTCTGAACTAGGCTAGTTGGTTTTGTTCTTCATATTCAAGAACCAGTGCTGTTCATGTCTGCTGTGCATTTATAGTTCTAGCCACTTTCATGTACTGAAATGGCTGTTGGTGAATATTGGGAAGTTTTGAGGAGGGGCCATGATACGGTACAATTCTTTATTCTGGTATTACTGGCTTTTGCATTGTATGATATTTTAGAAGGCATATAGGTCTGTACCTTGGAATCACATACAGCTTTTCAAGTTATTTGTCTGTTAGTCTTACTGACAGACTTGAAGTATGATAGAGTAAATGATGGAAGATAATTTGCACAAGCAATTTGTGATATTTCTAGTGCTGAATCCCAGGAATTTGCAGTTCAGAGGAAACTAAAATCATTTATTTACACATTTTTTTTTAGCACTGGTATACCTCAGCTGAAAATTTTATCAGTATTTCAGGTTTATTTTTTTTGTCATGATCTCCATTTTTTCTGGGACCTTCGGCACTAGAGTATTCCGTGCCGGTGTGAAGAAGAAATAGAAGAGATGGAAAGCAAATGTATTCAGGGTTGCTTCTTGAAGGGTGACAGTCATAAACAAGTATTCACTGCAGTGATCTGATAACTGAGGACTTGGCCATATTTCAGTCATGTGTAAATGCTAGCCACCTGCTCACAAAATGATAATGGAGACCTTGGTACAAGATTGCCCTTGAATGGTTGATAGAAATTCTCTATGACATCCAGATGTACATCACTTCCACCGTAAACACCTGCTATCACAATCTAATTTGTATCTTTACAGCATATTTTAATAAGAGCCATTTTAATATTATCCTCCTGTCTACACTTTGGGTTCCTAAGTGGGGTCTTCTTTGAAGGTTTTAAATTAAAATTTTTGTTGGAACCCTCACCATGTTTATGCAAACATGTCCTGCTTATGCTTCCTGTACAGTGGGTACCCGCTCTCTTTCCCAGGGCTAAAGTGGCTGGGGCATGGCATTTACCACCACCCCCTTCTAGTGCTGAGTTTGAGTATGGGTAGAGCTATACCTTTGCCTTGCCTCGCCTCATTGCCTGCTTGGCATGTTATGAGGCAGCCATCATGCTTATCTGATTCCACAGTTAAGTATTAGGTAAGTGAGTGCAAAGTGTGAGACTACTTGTACCAGAATTGGCATGATGCATATAAGATGTTTTGATATGATTGCAGGTCTGCAATTGGTTCATAAATGCACGGAGACGCATCTTACCAGAGATGATTCGACGGGAAGGGCATGATCCCCAGAATTACACCATCTCACGACGTGGTAAGAAGCTTACGGGGAGCCAGCAGTCAGGTGGTATGGGCAGCCCACGGTCACGTGGGGCCAGTCATTGGGACACCAGCAGTTCCAAGAGAAGCAGCATGGTGCAAGACCACGATTATGAAGACAACATGGGCCTTATGTACCGCAGCGAGGAAGACAGCCCCAATGAGTATGAGAGCAGCTCTCCGAGTGAAGAAGAGGCTCGACAACCTGCGGCTGCACCCTGGCACAGCGTCATTGTCTGTCGTTACAATTGCACAAAAGACTGTGTTTGTCACCCAATCAAGACAGAGTAAGTATTACTGTTTGGTCATGACTCCATCTGTCTGTCTTATATACAGTTGGCCTGTAAGCATATTTCTCCCAGGGGCTGATATAATTGGGGTTTGGGGATATTTGTACAGTGGAAATAAGACATGGTTTCATGGGTTGCATTTATTTGTGTATCCTGTTGCATGTACTCCTGGTGGCCCATTCTGTATACAACACTTTGATAATGTGGGGAGTACTGATGTTCTTGTTGATGGCACAAATTGCTGAAGACTGTTCAGCAGTTTTTGAGTACTGATTGTATATTATAGTGAAAATGTATTAAAGTAAGTCCCTGAGTATAATAATTTTTATATATTCTTTGCTCAGAGTGCATGAAATGAACACATGTCAGATGGTCTTCACTGTTCTTCACCCCAGCATGGTCGATGTTCAAATTCACTTGTCTAAGTTTCAGGCAAATCAAGTATCAGGGAGTGGGAATGTCTACAGTAAAATTGTTGAGTGATTGATTTTATTTTGACATGCAGAGGATAATGTTTATCCATGGTTTATGTTGTGAGGAGGGGATCACCCACAAATGTACAGTCTAGGCCAAAAGTGCAGTGCAGTATATATCCCAAGCACAGCAGCCACCTTGTGTCATCTCTCCTCTGCTGAAGCAGTACGTTTTAGTGCCATATACTGCCAAGTCATGGATTGCAACAGCAGCTGTTGAATGAGTCGTGTGACTCAAGAGTGAGTGACTGTTCCTCCAGATTCAGGTGTTCTGGGATGTGATGATGTATTGTTGAGTGAGTGTTTTCCAGCATTTCAAAGGATCTCCTTACTCTGTGTACCTTTCAAGATGACAGGATCATATCCCAGAAGACTTGAATCAGTAGCACTGATGTAAGAAGCCAAGTCTCACGAATCGCTTCCTCCTCTTCAGCATTAACCTACTCCAACCTCCCATTGACGGCTCCTTCAGCTTCCACTGGTCACTCATCTAGGTGATGGACCTCATTAGCATCTGTTTCAACGAGTCCTACATCCTGGCAGTGACTGGACATCTCGTGGTTGTTGTGCGAGACCAGTAACCCCTTTCTGTCTAATCTTTACTGGGGGTTCCTTCCCTGGGGTGTGAAGTTGACTGTTCACTTATGTCAAATGCCAAGGTTAAGAATGAGTGAGCTGTGCTTCTTCTCCCACTGTATACCTTCATGGTGAGGGCAGGTAACAACGTGACTTTTACCCTTTTACCATTCTCTGCCCCAGCGTAATTTTGTGTCATTTCCTCTGTCCTCCGGCTCTCCACCCACTGTAGAGACTTATACAGGTGTAGACTGCGGTGGTGTCACATAACTCAGAATGGCTCTTTTTCTGCCCGTAGTGGAGGGACCCATCACTAAAATTCCACCACAACTGCAAAGGAATTATGGTCAAATATTTACGCTAACACTATAAAGCCAAAATGCAACTTGTAAAGGTAAAGGTAAAACATAAAGGGCCAGAGGGGGTGCCTTGGTGCTAGATGGGGCTGGGTGGTCATGCCATGCCCCAGCCACTTTACTCCTGGGAAAGAGACATGGTACCCATCACCCATTGTACAGGAGGCTGGGTGGGCCCCAGGGCCAGTCTGAACAGGTGTGGAAAATCTCGCCTCCACTGGGATTCGATCCCTGGACCATCCAGGCTGTAGCGAGTCAAAAATGCAAAACTGCATCTGTGTAAAATCTACAGTTCAGGACTCAGCCCTTCATCTCTGGAAGGAATTTCAAAACATATCTCCTCTTCTGATGGATGCAGTTCATGCTAGTAACAATAGGAAAGACATTTACTGAGCAGCTGACAGTGCTGTGCAACCACTGCCTTCTCAGACTTTCTTTTGCAGTGAATCTTCAAGCAGTATACCACATGTTTTCCCAAGATCTTGGGCCATATAGCTGAGTCCTGAGCTGTGTACTTTGTGAGAAGTGTAGAGTTCGCCACTTTATTTGGAAAAAGTTTTCAGTATGGAGAATATTTATTGAAATATGAGGGAAAAATAGTTTCTGACTGCTGTGTTACGTACATGAGTTTTTCCACAGCTGGTTTGTAAGTGCATTAGGAAGATGATTTTGTGAGTTATCAGAGATAACACATTTGGGAAGTATATGTATGCCACAGAAGGACATCTTCACATTCATAATTTCTAGGTTTGAATATACTCAGGCCATGGAAAGAAGTGTCATGCATCCACCACTCCAGCATCTTTTTCAGTCTCTTGTGTTTCTGACTCTGGTATAATTCTCTACATTCCATGTAACTCTCAAGCCATTCTGTTTGTATAATTGTTACAGTGATGGCTTTCCTAGGGACAAGTGCTTTGGGCTAGTTGACATGTGAGAGGGGAATACAGTGGTGGGCAGAAAAGGGAAAGCCTCAGATGTCATCTCCACTGTCCATAGACAGTCTGTTGTCATCTCAACTGTCCATAGACAATCCTCCCTGTCTATAGTTCAGTCTCTCTGTTCAAGTGGACATATTTGATAGACATAGGTCATTGTAAGATTTTATCATGACTGCGGTATAGGGCTGTTTTCAAATGTACACATTTAGTACAAATAGGACATTGTAAGATGTTGATAGGAGTTCTTTTGGTTCATTTTATTCAGATCCTTGTTGAGTCTTCATGTCTTCATAATCTGACTTCTGTTCTTCACTTGTTTAACTCATGCTTTATTGTGTGAACTGTGTAGGGAACTAACATGCAATTTATGGGTCTGGTGGTTTGCATTTCAGAGAGGATGCCCCTCCTCAAGCAGATATTGCAGCAGTGCGTCCTGGTTCAGACTTCTGGAATGCGTCACTGTGTAGTGAAAATCCTGCTGCTCCATCCAGTCAGGACGAGCGGAGTGGTAACTTCTCTCACTCACAGGAGACGCCACCCCCAACACCACCCGAAGATGAAGATCAGTTCAAGTGCCTGTATATGTTGGTGGAGACTGCGGTAGCTGTGCGGCAGCAGGAGTTGGAGCGCGAGCTGGCAATGCGTGTATAATGCCAGCCCACTCACTGTGTAGTCGCAGCATATCCTTTTATTTTGTATTGAGAGGTTTTTCATGGCATTCCTTCTGCCACGAGACTGAGTATAGATGCAGGGGGATGAACTGCCAAGTAACCTATACGCTTGTAAGTGTCCGACAAGGCGCAGATGTATCGACAATGCCAAGAGCACAAATGCAGTGAATGACCTGTTTGCTCAAAATGTTACACATCAGAGTTTTTACTGTAAGGAAGATTGTGCGAGTGCAAAGTTGGTTGATGAATGTATTTTACACTACTGCTGATTCTGATCACTGCTCAAAGATTACAGTCGTCTGGAAGGGCAGGGTTGTGGAATGAGGTTATAAATTTCCCTCTGCCCTTTATTTGGTTTTTCGCTGTCATCTTTTGTTTAACCTTATAATGTTAAGGGCTCGATTGCGACTTACTTGAAACTAGTTTAAATTTAGGTAACGTACAAAAGTCATATTCATATCTCAAGGTAATTTTATTGGGCTCGATAGGCTAAACAACTTAAAATTTCACTGCCAGAAACGTAATTGATGTAGCATAGCCTGTCAGGTCTCACACAGCCACCTCCACGTAGTAGCTTTTGACAGTGGAATCAAGATAAAAATTGTTTAACCAGAGTAGACCTGAAGAACACAATGGGAAATACCTTAATCTAATTCTTTAGTAGAAATGAATATTTTGTGATAACTTAGATCCATTTGTACTTAAATATCAGGATTTAATTTTTGAGTGGCTTCAGTTTTACTCTGTTGATCATAGCATTTTGCCTTTTGTGCTCAGTTGCGAAAGGTGAACTAGGTTGTTAAACCATGTGCTGGTGTTGCACAAAGGTCTTGAGTCTCAGGATTATTTTTACACAAAGTTACAAGGTGGCATCATAGTCTATCTAGAATTGTTATATGTAAGCAACGAAAAAAACACAAAAAAAAAAGGGAAAAAAGGAAAACTCCTGAACTTAACACATACAATGTCCCATCTCCTTCCAACATAAAGCATTTCAAAGTGCAATAGCTGAAATGTTTGTGATATTCTCCATACATGGAAGTGGGTTATTGTTGTATGCAGAAATAGATAAAAGACATTTGTGTTTGATGCTCAGATGGGAGTTTTTGACTTTCTAGTGTTTAATTTTTTATCTTAAAACATTGGTATCCTAAACAAAGCGTCAAGATATAAGATTGTGCTGACGTTTGTGGAAGACCAGTCACTGTAGTGAAGATATGTAACAATGCAGTATGGATACATAGCAGCACAGGAGACGTAGATTATTAAAGCATGTTGTGAATTTGAATGTTGCTTTTATTTTTTGTTGCACTTCCCTGTGGTTTTGACAGTCTCCTGTTGCGAACAGTGCAAGGAATGTCAAAATCAAATCTACCTATCCACAAATCACATTCTACCTTGCAAGCGTAGTGGACAGTCCTCATTCTCTGGAGTGGAACCATTAGGCCTCTTTTATATGGGCGACAGTTGTTGGTTACTCATCTGCCAGTGACGGAGAGTATGTGGTAAGCAGTGAGAGTTTTCACACACTTGACTGCGTAAAGTCTCCCATCAACAAAATTACCATCGTCTTTCCTCTCTTGTCACTCGAAGACGAGGAGACTGCAGAACCACACAGTTGTGTGTGAGCTTTCAGACAGGCAACAGTCTCCATGGTGACCTGAAGAGAAATTCAACAATTAAACCAACAAATGCACTTTATTTTTTAGTTATGTTCATTAACCCTACACGTGTTTCGGCCACAACAGAGCCATCATCAGGGGTTCAAGGTTACGTTCACTTTAACATTCACTGTTCCATTTGGTATCACCACAATGTATGTCAATTTTCTGTTAACAGTTGATAACACTCACTGTTGCCGTTTACAGAGCCTTATCTTGTATATGTCTGGCGTAGGTTGGTTTCATCTTAGGTTAAAAACGTAAAAGTTGAAGAGAAATATTTGACATGGAACAGTTTATTAGTCAAGTCCATTCTGAGCGATATTTCTTGTGAATAATACTCCAGCATGGCCAAAAGCAGGATGCCTGGCTGTAGGTATGTAGAGAGAGCTGTATCAAGGGTTTGATACTTCTGAAGAGGACAACAGAAATGAGATTGGTAAATACAGTAAAAAGTACTTGTCAATTTTTGTTTCACATTAACCTTAAATTCAATCAACATTAAGTCTGTGTGCTTCATTGTTTATTTGTGTTATAATATGTTACTTTATAATTATTATAATATTACCTTTCATGTCAATGCTTAACACCAGCACTGATACTGGTCTAAATACAGTCTTACTGCCACAGTAAATCACCAGCCCCAGTAAAGTATTCTGCATAATTTCAGAAGTGTTTTTCCTGTACTTGATGCATGTAACCGAATAATGTCTTCTAAGCATTCATAACTGAATGTGTCTTTGAAATGAAAACCATTCCTTTTGTGTACAAAATTATGTGATATGACAAAAACTTTAACTGTGTTTGTAGCAGTCAGTACGACACACTCAAGGGTCTGAGGAAGATTCTCCACTTATTTAGTTAAAACCCTAGACGTGTATTTGATAAGTCTCCTTGCTGTAGAGTGTCTAGTTACTCTTTTCTGACCATAGATAAATTATGGTGTTATGTTGAGAGACCAAAGGCTTCATCATGTACAAAAGAGTAAAAGGATGTTATCACTGTCACCAGTTAGAGAGTGATGTTGTGGAATGTTAAATTCATTTCCTGATAACTTATTTCTTAATACGCTGTTTTGTTAAACAGAGGAGTCAGAATTCTCGCTGTATATGCTCCAATATCAATGAACGTGAAAATGTAGCTTGCCTCACTGAGAAAAAATGTTTATAATTATAATACATCAACCTAATATCGCTGGTTTCACCATACGAACATGTTTGCTGCCTGTGCAACCCATGCAAATTGGGAAATTGACACATTTGGGCCAATTTGTAGCCAGTCATGATGGTAGAGGCATGCAGCTCAAGTTCAGTTCTTCCCACATTGTTTTGCACAAATCTCAAATAATTTTACTGAGGATTGAAATTTCTATTCTGTAGGTATAATACAGGTCAGATAAAGTGCAAGTATGTAACCCAAGTATGTAAAATATGAAAGACATGCAGGTGTGTATCCCATGCACTAAACAGATAATAATAAGTAACAGTTTATATTTATTAATTGCAGGTAAATGTTTGAATAATTAATAGAGGTGGTTATTTAAAATACTATGATTACCTGCATGGTTTAGATTTCCTCATACAGTAAAACCCCGATTTAATGTTCCTGCATTTAGTGAAATCCCGAATTTAGTGATCATTTTTTGATGTCCCGACAATAGCTCCATATAAACAAATAAACCTCCATTTAATGAAAACCTCAATTTAGTGAACTATATTCTAGTCCCCCAGCAATTCATTAAATAAGGGTTTTACTGTATTTGCATCCTCTTTTTGTAGAGAATACTTAAAGGCTCATATTCTTCAAAAGAGTCCATACATGTCTAAAATAATAGAAACATTTTGCTTTATTTCTCATATCTTCAAAAATACCGTAGTTCAAAATAACATGTTTCTCCTGTACCTATTACAGGTTGCACTCACATTTTACTTCTTTTCTTTTTCAGTTCTTTTAGGGCCCACACAGCAATAATCTATTCCAGTTCTAGCATTGTTCTGAACATTTGTTTTTTGAATGGTGACAGTTTTCTCATAGTCATCAGGGTACAGGAGAGCAGCCGCCTGTTTCCAGGAGACAAGTCACCATTGACTTTGTGGCTTGTATGAAAGAGGCCTTGGATAAGGATTGTGGGTTGATCTGTTTAAGAAAGGAAACTAGTTTATTAAGATGGTGGTCTGCTGGGATGTGGTGACACTGCAGTGTGGTAGGAACCAACATATTGGAGGAATCTGCTGCTGTCATCTCTCCTACACTAAACACTGAGGTGTTGGGTTCCTCGAAAATGGTACCTGTCAGAATACACAGCAGCGTATTCTAGATAATATTTACCACCTCAAATCTCAAAACTAGCTCATACTAGTACAATAAAAGCTATGATATCCGGTACTGAATGATGTAGAATACCCCCATAACCAGAAATTGAGGCCCATTACATTTCGCAGTTCCATCAATTGGCAGCACCCAGCACTGATTCCAAGACCTTGGCCATAAATTATTGGTGTCATTGTTCTTTTTGGATTATATGTACAACATGTTATGTAAGTAGTGATGAAAAGGGAATGGACAGTGTGGCAGGAAAAACAGGCCAGGATATCAAGTAACAAATTAAATGATTATGTCTGTCTGTGAGATGGCTAGGTACAGTAGGGTTCACATTGGGTATACCATTCTAATATATGGAAAATTATGATATCCAGCAACTTTTACTGTATCAAATTCATGGCATATGCTTCTGTCTGACCTTGATTTTAGGCTTCTGCAATGGTGTTAATGAGATCTGCACGCTTCTGGGATATTATGCGGCATTGTGTGGTAATTGTTTACCGACATTTCAGGACAACGTATCGGTCCCATCTTCAAGGTTCAAGAGTCTGAGAAGAAGGTGGGACCCATACATTGTCCCAAAACGTCAGTAAAAAATTACCACACAACACCGCATAATATCCCAGAAGAGCGCAGATCTGATGCTTCTGTCTGCCTTCACCTAATTCATGCCATTTTCAATTGTAATTCTAGTTTTTCCATTTAATTGTGTCCCTCTGATTTTTTTCTTAAATTTGTTTTATTATTAATGTAAATATTTACTGTTATGTCACTGTAATACCCACTTAGCATACCAGAATGATATCTGTTTCTATGTTTCTTTTCCACCTGGATTTTTCTTTAATAGAGCAGAACAATTTAGTGCTGTTATTTGCATTGTTGTGAGGTGTCCTCGTTAGAACGTATTTCCAGAGGCATGCTGATAACAAATTAATGAGTATGTGTTTTAAGTTTCCTGTTAGGTGCACTATCTAACTGATTTTGTTAATGTTTTCTCATACTTATTGGGGTTGCTCTGGTACTCTTCCATAGGCTACCCTTGCTCCCTCATCTGACTGCATAAAACCAAATATGTTCCTTGTAAACAGGGACTGCAGTCAACACAGCATAAGTGACACAGTTGTATTTATTAATGTCAGTGGATACTTCAGCTTGCTAAAGGGACCATCAATAGGCCTGTATACAAAATATACATGGAAATTCAATGAAATTGGAAACTGCTGAGCTCTTGATTTTCCAGTTTTAATTGCATTCCTCTTGTGATATATATATATATATATATATAATGGCTGGTTTAGCAAGCTGAAACAATAACTGCTCATACAAATAAAATTGTATGACTTAAGTTGACTGTAATCTACATATGAATGTACCTAACATAACTGGATGTTCAATAGTAAGGTAAACATTTTTCATATTTTTGTCACTGATGGCTATGCCACAGATAAATTCTATGAATCCATCACAATGTGGCTTACTTTATTAAATAGATTATTTGCAATTTTTATTCACACTCTCATTGACAACAAAAATATGGAAATACCTCTATTTATCAAGATGTATATAACAAACAGGGTTCCAAGAGTATCTTAGTATGTGAGATGTATGGCTCTCATGGCAGTGACTATGACTTCTGAGATGTGATATGATGTAGTCTGTTATAAGTGTATTGATTTCAGAGTAACTTGCTGCTGTAATGGAGGCAGTAGGTTCCTCTGCAATATCAGCACACTCCTACAAGACTAAGAGTGCAATCTTCTATATATTTTCACTCTCAAACCTCAATTATTAGTGTTTGGAATCACCACTTTGTGCTGTCACCCATACATGACATGCTCCATGTGTGGGTATGGCCTTTCTAGTCTACACAATATTACACAAACTAAAGAGACTTGATCGTGAATTGTCAAACAGCATAGCTGCATCAATAGGGTCGTTCCAGCACAGTTGTTGAAGGACAGATACGACATTACACCGTTGATTCAAGTCACCAGAGCAACAAGTCATCAAGAGGTCTTAGCTGCAAGCAGAGACATAAGACAGTTGTCTTCCTCATCATCATCAAACAGCCAGCATCAGCAACATACACAATGCAGCAAGCAACATGGATATACACAGAATCATTTCAGAACATTTATTTACAAATGCAAGGAAACTCTATCATTTCCACAATTCAGGAACAAGTAAGAGTAAATCTTGTGCATAAACACATCTTGTTCGGGATCAGAAACACGGACTGCACTGACTGAAGGTACATACAGTGTGTGTATCTTGTTGTAGCTGACAACCAGGATCAGAATATTTTGTTGGTAATTTAGCAGAATTTCCCCGTGTGGTGACCGGGGAAAAGAATAGTCCCACTGCTGCCCATGCAGGTCGTAAAAGGCGACCAAAATGGGTACCCAGTGCTTGGGGGTATAGCTGGGCCACCTGCCCCGGGGTTATAAATTCGGCGGACTGGCCCTCCAGGTTGGGGGTTGGGCGACAGGCTGACAACCTGTCACTGTAAAAAAAACTGATTGTTAGGAAACCTAAAATGTGGCCTTGGAACAGTCAGATAGAATGGAATCGACCTAGGAATGGAGAAGGATTAATGAGATGAGGATAGCGATGTGGAATGTACGGACATTGTACAGAGCAGGAGCAATGAGGGAAATGGTGAAGGAGATGGATAAGTATAAAATAGATGTTTGTGCCCTGCAAGAAATTCGATGGCCAGGGAAAGGAATGGTGATAAACAAGAACTATATGATTTTATATAGTGGAAATAAAAGTGACAAACATGAATTTGGAACAGGATTTTATATTAGCAGACACTGTAAGGATAATTTATTAGATTTTGAACCCATAAATGAAAGAATTTGTAAAATCAGGATTAAACTTACATACTAGAATTTGACACTGATATCAACACATGCCCCAGCTGAAGACAAAGATGAAGTAGTTAAAGAAGATTTTTATAACTGTTTGGAAAAGACATGTGATGCAGTTCCCAATTATGACATGAAAATAATACTAGGGGACTTTAATGCTAAAGTTGGAAAAGAGACCTATTTACATCCAGCATGTGGAGGACACAGCCTTCACAATGAAACAAATGATAATGGAAAATGAATGGTAAATTTTGCACTGGGAAGGGATTTAGCTGTGACAGGAACATGGTTTCAGCATAAGGACATTCACAAGATTACCTGGCGATCACCCGACGACAAGATATGTAATCAGATAGACCATATACTAGTAGACAGAAGACACTGCACTAATGTGTGTGATGTAAGAAGTATGAGAGGGGCTGAAATAGAATCGATCACTTTTTAGTGAGAGCAAAAATTAGATTAAAAATTAAGAAAATAGAGAAGACCAAGAAAAGTGAAATAAAGAAATGGGATATTAACAAACTAAATAAGAAAGAGGTAAAAGAAGAATTTAGCAAGGAGGTAACAGCAAACATACAAAATGCTCAATTAGAGGAAGTGGAAGATATAAATGAAACGTGGAACAAAATAAAAAAAGGAATAAATGAAGCGGCAGGAAAAATAATAGGAAAAGAAGAAAGACTACAGAGAAATAGTTGGTTTGATGAAGAATGTCAAATGATATTGGAAGATAAAAAGAGAGCTTACATCAAAATGATAAACAGAAATACTAGACAAAATGCACAAGAATATAAGGATAAAAGGAAGGAAGCACATAAAATATTTAGACAAAAAAAGAGAGATGTGTTTATATCAAAGCTGGAACAAATGGAAATAGCTTATAATAACAAGGAAGCAAAGAAATTCTACCAAGAAGTGAACAGTATAAGAAAAGGATTCAAACCACAAACACTATTAATCAGAGATAAGGAAGGTACCATAGTAAGCAACAGAGAGAAAGCACTACGAAAATGGTCTGAATATTATGAGAAACACTTCGAACTGCAAGATGGAACAGAAAACCACAGGGGAGAAGAGGGGACAATGTGTGTACACACTGCAGAACCAGAGATTAAACCACCAAGTGATGTAGACATAGAGATAGCAATAGGTAAATTAAAAAATGGAAAAGCAACTGGACATGATCAAATTCCGGCCGAATTGATTAAAGAAGGAGGAAAAGAAATCAGGAGGGTTATGTATGGTCTAATTTTAAAAATATGGGAGAAAGAGACTATACCACATGAGTGGAAGTATGGCATATGTCCAATTCATAAGAAAGGGGACACTATGAGATGTGACAACTACAGAGCAGTCACACTGTTATGTACAACATATAAAATTTTGGCAAATATTTTATACGCAAAATTAGTACCTTATGCTGAGGAAATAATAGGAGAATACCAAGGGGGCTTTCGAAGAGGAAGATCAACTGTTTATCAGATTTTTACTATGAGACAAATATCGGAAAAATGCTGGGAACAGACTATAGATGTGCACTACTTATTTATAGATTTTCAAGCAGCATATGACAATGTATGGAGAAATGAAATATGGAGTGAAATGCATAAACTAGGTTTCCCCAAAAAATTAGTTAATTTGTGTAGAATTCTAAATAATGAAATATATGCTAAGGTTAAAATAGGTAAACATTTGTCTCCGGAAACTGAAGTTATGAAAGTTTTGAGACAAGGAGATGCAATTGCTCCTTTGTTATTTAATGTAGTGCTAGAAATTGTGACAAGAAGATCTAAAGTAGAAACAAAGGGAACTATTTTTGACAAATGCAGTCAAATTATGGCATATGCTGATGATGTGGTCATTATGGGAAGAAGATTACAGGATATAAAAGAAGTATTTACTTCACTGATAGAACAAGCAAATAAGATGGGATTAGAAATAAATGAGAAAAAGACAAAATTTATGACAGTATCACGAAAGCCCTACAACGAGAATGAAAATGTAAAAGTTGGTACATATAATTTCGAAATAGTGAAAGACTATACATATCTTGGTACAGTCTTAACAAATACAAATGAATTAAGACCAGAGATTGAAAAAAGAATTACAAATGCAAATAGAGCATACTATGCACTTCTTCCTTTACTAAAGAGTCAATCAGTACGCAGAGCAGAAAAAGTTAAAATTTATAAGACATTAATAAGACCTGTGGTAACATACGGAGCAGAAGTGTGGACATTGAATGAGGACATTGCTAAAGGGCTGGCAGTTTTTGAACGAAAAATTTTGAGAAGAATATTTGGGGCAATTGTCGACCTCGGTGGACTAGTGGTTAGCGTGCTCGCCACTGGACCCAAGGTTCGCGGGTTCGATCCCGACCGAGGTCGATGGATTTTTAAGGATGATAAAAATCCGGAGCACCACTTCCTTCGGAGGGGAAGTAAAGCCGTCGGTCCCATGTCGTAGATTTACGGCATGTAAAAGAACCTTACGGGCATGAATAAAAATGTTGCGTAAGCCAAATTGCATCCATTTCTCATCCAAGTCTCCTGACTGCCTGCCAGATGGCTCTGGCGTGCACATCAGGATCGATAGAACACTAAGCGCGGCTAGCTGGCCGGTCACCAGCTGCCATGAATGCGCATGACTTAGTAACCTCGACAAGAGGAGGCAAGAGGAGGCCAGGCCCATACAGGGCTGTTGAGCCAAGAATTATTATTATTATTATTTGGGGCAATTAAAGTAAATGAAAATTGGAGAAAGCGACATAACAAGGAACTATAAAGCAGGTGTTTGGAGATTTAGATATACTGTCATTTGTCAGAATAAGTTGGCTCAAATGGATTGGTCATGTTAACACAATGGAGAATAAAAGAACAGTAAGTCAAGTATTTAATAATAATCCCCAAGGAAGTCGACCAAGAGGACGACCAAGAAACAGATGGAGGAATTGTGTACAACAGACATTAAGAAGTGTAAAATTAACAACTGGAAAGAAAGGTCAAAAAACAGAGCTGACTGGGAAAGGGCCATTAAGGAGGCGAAGGTCCGCATTGGAATGTAGTGCCACCGAAGAAGAAGAATATAGGGACATCATTTTATCTTACAACCTGCATCACTCAGACCATTTCACATGACAACAAGCAGCACAGTACTCATTGCTATTCCACATTAATGTACTCCACTTGATCTCAGTTACTTGCTGTATTTAAAGATGCTGGAAGTGTTTTTCTTAGGCTTGCAGATATCCGTGACATCTAAGAAGACACCACAATATTGCTATATTCTCAAACCAGTCTTGACAAATTTACTCAGTATAGAGTGATACAACATGTATGACTTTGTACCTTAGCCATGATTACAGTTTTAAACAGAATGATTAGTATCTTTTCAATTTTATGAAATATGTATTTTATTATCACAGAATTTTTCAAACATTAACCTCACTTCTCTCCATGAAACAGATTGTTCCTACAACCCTGGTGATGTAACTGGTCATATCAACACCAGAGAAGAAATACACAATGTGGAGAAGACCACATCTGGAGAGAACAGAGTGAAAAGGCACATAAGTAAAACAGAAGCTCTCAATGTACTAGTGACAGAAGTGTACTTTTGGAACCACTTTTTGAAAATGCTATACATTGTGGAAAGCCTCAGTGAATAACATGTACTGGGGAATGACATACATAGATCACTCAACAATTAATCCAACAAATGAACTTTATTTCTTAAGCATGTCCACTAACCCTACATATGTTTCAGTGATACCAAATGGATCAGTGAATGTGACCTCGAACCCCCGATGATGGCTCTATTGCAGCCGAAACATGTGCAGGGTTAGTGGACATGCTTAAGAAATAAAGTGCATTTGTTGGTTGAATTGTTGAGTGATATCAAAATGCACGGTGAACACAACGTGAAAAAAAAATTGACATACATAGATATTGGTACTTCAGACTCTCAGGTAGAGTGTACAGTAGTGTCTCAATGTTTGTGAACCTGCATGTTCAGAATTTTGACCTCTCATGATCACCCATTTTAAAATAACTGTTTCAACCTTTTGTGACTGGTTGTAACAAATCAGGATGAGAACACGCTGGCAAGTCAACTTCCCCCACTCCTGATACTGTGCACATCACTCTCAGCACAATCAAGCTCTGTCTTTTGATTGAGTGAGGTTGATTGTTTCTGTGCTTTATGAAATGAAGCTCTCCTACCACTTACTGTATTTTATGCTTCCATATAGAGTGGTATTTTATCAAAAATAGACTTTCATGCATTTAATGCTCTCGGAGGTTAATTTATATTTTTATGACTGCAATCTCATACATTCTTAAAAGCAAACAGGTGTTCTACATTGAAAATTAATTCAGATGTCCATGATTCTGATGTTTATAACAGCTTTATCAGTCTCAATAACAAACATTGAGAACCTACTGTATTCTACATCGCCCTGTTTATCGGAATATAAGATGACCCTGCTTCACAATCTTCAATTTTCAGGAACATACCTGTACAGAATATGTTTCAGTTTGTGCTTGATTATAAGGTGACCCACATTTTTTCAGATAATAAATTAGGAAAAAAATTCTCGTCATATATTCATGTAAATATAGTACATATTTTATATAACCTAGGCTAATGCCCTGTCAGAAACAGAAGTGGCAAGTAATACCTCATCAAAATTAATGGGCGTAATACTGAAGAATCGAGATTTCTGGGATATAATGCCATACTGATTGGTAAGTAGTTAGTGATGTATGGGAGGACCTTTCTGCCTCCGTAATCAGCATCTAAGCAGTCCATGGTATCACATCCCTTAGGACATAGATCTCCATCAATACCACTATGAAAACCTCGAATCTCACACAAGCGTAACACTGAATTACACTTCATGAATTTGTGCAATATATGTAACCCTTGTGGACGGGAGTGTACTGGTTTTTGGATAAAATGGACCCTAGCACTGGTAAATTATCTCTTTTTTTTATTCAGATGGTAATATTCTTCTGTGTTAACTGTCAAGTGATAGGGATGCAGGACAAGTAACATCAACTAAGCCAATTACTGTCAGCATTTTGACTTGTAAAATTCAGTGTTTTTCTGCTAGGTGAAAGATAAAACTTGTGATATATTTCAGTAAAATAAATCTAAAATGTAAAGTATATGAAAACAAGTCTGTCATAATGGTAGTTGGAATGTTCAACAATATTTGGCTTTCAGTCAAAAAGTGAAAGAAAGGTAAGGAGATGGGAGGGAGAAAGTTTGCTCTATATTTTGTGGCTCTTGTTTTCGTGTGATGCAGCTTTCTACACTGGGCTCTTCTACAGGTCATTGGAAGTTGCCTGGGCATGACTCTATTTCCCAGCACCTTGCTGCCTCTGGCTGCTGGCCATGGAGGTGTGGCTTGCACAGTTATTTTTGGAGGAGAACATACAAGAGGCCGTCGACTCTGCTGCACTTCTGCTGACTGTACCAAACGATCCAGTTCTTGTGTAGATATCAGTGTCTCATCATCTATAAAGTCACTTCCCTTTTCTTCACAGTGTATGGCCCCTACATGACCTGCAATTATATAGAAAGGTAGTCTTAAGGTTTCAGTTTAATGGTATAAAACACTATACAAAACGTGAATGCAGAACTGCTGCAATTAAATGTGAGATGATCACACCTCATGGCAATGAACATGAAGATTCTGGCGGAATTTCACATTGCACATAATTCAAGATTTGGACTTTGTCCACTGTCCTGTGTTTAAAATAAGAATTTAAAGATAATGTTTTTACGAACAGGATCAGTCCCCATCCTCAGGCAAAAGCAGTTTCGAATAGCTTTGCGTATCAAGCCCAAGTGAGGAGGTCTTTCCCTTCCTGATATGCCTGAAGACAGAGACTGAGCCTGTCTCAAAAATGTTGTGTTTTAATTTTTATTTCAAAAATGGGCTAGTGAACAAAGTCCAACTGCAGTTAAATCTCATGTTAATGAACATCAGAATAACAAACTTTCAGTGCAACAACACTCTTCTCTGGGCCCACACAAATTTACTATACAGAGTGTATCAAAAATACTTGGACAAACAACAGGAGTGAATTCCATGCGCCAAAAACAAGGAATAAAGTTCATATCAATATATGCCTGCAAACACTTATTTTTCAAAATACAGCCCCGACATTTGCCCAAACTCAATCCTTCAGATTTATATCTGTGGTGACACTTAAAAACCCTAGTGTATTCTGCTTCAATTGAAATGAAGCAACACTTCACCAACGCACTTTTGATGGTTGTCAAACCATTCGCAACCACCCAGGGACCTTTGAAAGGGTGTGACAGTCCATGATTGGACGTGTCCATGCGTGCATTGATTCGGGTGGAGGATATTTTGAGCATTTGTTGAGAACTGTGATTTGATAAACAATAAGAACTCAACAGTTATTAAGCTGGGAATGTGTACTGTAAATGTATCATGTTAGTTCTAAGCAAAATATTACATAGTTAAGGTATTTATTGTTGAATGTAATCTTTCAGTTAAAATGAAAAACCACTCACTTCTGTATGTTTACAGGTAGCCCTCGATTTACGCCGGGGATGCGTTCCTGGACGAACCGGCGTAAATTGAAAGGATTTTATAGTGTAAATCAATGGGAAGTCGAAGACATGCGTTCCCGGCACCCAAACATTGACGAGTAATATAATGGCATTGCATTTAAAGCTCTGAAATATCGTAAATATAATAAAGGGAATTTAAAAATATATTTTGTACACTTACAACCGGCAATGGCGTAATGAAGCAGCGTTAGTTCTCTGACGAAGTCCCTAGTTGAGGATCGTGTCGTATTTAAAGAAAGCATGCAGTGAGGACTGTCGTGATTTCTTCTTTCTTTCTATCAAAATTCCATGATAAGGCCTCATGGATGCCATAACGCTCCTCTTAGCTGTAGCACTCTGCTCCCAGTCATGGTCAATCTTGCAGAGCTCATCAGTGAGTTTATCTATGTCTGAGAGGATGCGCTGGAGATCGCTTGTCTTCATTTCATGTAGAGGAAGTTCTTCTTCCCCTCTTTCCTCCTCTTCCTCTTACATCAGCGATGTAAGAATCAGTACGAGAAAAATTGTAAAACATTATAAATAATAGTAAAATATATTGTTTTCAATTTTTGACCTCCTGGTTTCAAAATCGGCGTTATTTTGAATTGGCGCAAGTTGGACCGGCGCAAATCAAGGGCTACCTGTATAAGAAGATTTTCCTCTGTTTTGACATGAAGAACTTACTCTTGAAGTTTGTCCAAGCATTTTAGATACACCTGTATATCTTAACGTAAAAGTGTTTCACTTTCATGAATACAAATGTAATGAGAAATTCAGTGCAGTGAACTAAAAGTCCATCCCACTAAGAAAAACATATGTTAATATAATGAAATTTATAAAAAAATATTTTGGCAATAGAGAACACATTTATGAAATCTCATTATTTATTTATTTATTCATTTATTGATTCATTTATGTATTTATATCTTTATTTATACTTTGTTTATATACATTATTTTCATTAAGAAAAAAATACTTGCATAGGTACTGAAGCCATGAACTCAAGTCCTTATGTACCTCTATAACAAAACCCTCAAATGACAAAGTGTGCTTTCCAATCTGACTTTAGGTTCTTGTACAGCACTAGGAAGCATTAACTATCTCCACAAAGCTGAGTCCCCTTGAGAAGTTTTAAGAAATTCCGTACCTTGTATGCAGCCCAAAGGTTCATTACTGTCTTAAGAAGAGCATTGTCACTGGTCCCTATCCTGAGCCAAATGAATCCATTCCGCACCTGCTGTCTTAATTTCATTAAGATCCATTTTAGTATTATACTCCCATCAACACCTTACTAGCAAGTATTCATCATGTAACCTGTGTTTTTGTCCATCAATGACTCTGACTGAAGATCTCTGCTGTTTGTCAATTGTTTATCTTTTATTTGCTCACGAAGTTCCTCTTGTTCATGTTGCTGTCGTCTTTTCCTGTCCTGTTTAAGAACATCAGATGATGGCAGGCAAACAGCTGGTGAGGCATCAGCTGCAAGTCTGCTTGAATTGGTAACTGAATGAAACACATACCAAATTAGACAACACTCAGGTCTGTATATTAATCTGCAGAAGAAAATTACGTTTTACATGGGATTTAAGGTTATTATGGCAGTGAATATTGCATGTCTTCTGAGATGTGATGCTGTTCGCTTGGTAGATAGATACCAAAGTTTTCTACCCTGAAGATAGAGTCACAAAGTTTCTCTGAACTGTTGTGTATTAGACCACTCCTATGGATAATTTTAACATTAAAGTATAAGGAATGTATCTGAGGTATATACAAGATGGGTGCACCTGTATATCAGTAGCACACATATCTCCTTTTAGTAGCAGGTATCTATGACAGCTATTTAAAACACTATTCTGGCTATTATGTGCTAAACGTGAGAGGTGCTACGCAGTCACATTGAAATTTAAGTGTTTTTAAGAACATGCATGAGCTTCAATGTATTAGTTACTTAAGTAGGTAGTCAGGTCTTCCCACTAGTGCATCCAATAGGAGAACTTGATTATCTTTTAGGTAAAAGCAATCCCATTACAGGCCTGGACAGGCCCTTAGGGTTCCAGGAGGTCGAGGCTCCCAGATTTCTACACAATCTGCACATGAAGGTGGTAAGGTTGTCAGCCCTAAGCACTGGCTGCCTTTACCTCCCAGGAAATACTCCTGGTACTCATTTCTGTTACAGGCTGAGTCGACCCCAGGGCCATAGTGCGACCGAAAGGATTATGTCAATGAAAAATTCCAATGACACCATCGGAATCGAACCTGTGACCTTCCGGCTTGTACAGCAGTGCCTCAACCAACTGCACCACTGCATGTCCCCTTGATTAGCTTTTTAATTCCATTAATTACCCTTACATCACTGAGTCTGCTGTGAACCAACACATGGCTCATCACAGAAGCTTCTAGAATCAGACAAGAGGGAGAAGTGAGAGATTTGAGGTCGTGAGCCCATGTGTGAGAGGTGAGAGAGTTGCCAGTTCCCAGTCAGACAGCCAGGGGGTCAGTCACTTGATGAGTTGGGCAGTCACTCTTGCTCCTGGGATCAGTTGTTTGGTTGATCAGACGTTTTGTTGTGGTACACCAGACTCAAGTGTCAAATATTATAAGACTCTTTCAACTCAGTATGAAAGTGTGTCAGTTAGGTTTATGAAAGCTTTGCTGTCAAGTTCATAGCTGCGACATAACCAAAATCAAGAATGACCCTGAAATACAGACAAACCTGCTGTGGATCCCATGACACTGCACTGGACCTGAGAACACAGTGGAGCTCAGAAGAGGAAAAACCCTTGAATTCCAGCACACACTGACTTGAAGTCAAGGACCAGTACAGGTGGTACCAATCTACCAAACTACATAGTGTCATGTCCCAGGTGACTGTATTCTGAAAATCACATTGTACCTGCTGTATCCAAACTGTGCTTGTTCATTTGAAGAGACGTCTTAAAACCACTGGATCCAACCGGCATATCTGTAGGTTCATTCACCTTCCTTGTAACATCACAACCAAAACTACGCAATGCTTCTCGCAAACCATTTGCTGCAGCTTCCTAAAAGTCAAAATGTGGATTGAGGTTTCCAGAAAAAAACTGGGCTTTTTACAAAGTGTAATTTGTAAACTTTTAAGCACTTATGGTATTTGCATGAACGTAAGATGAGAACATTGTCCTAATTCATCATCTAAAGAATGGGGGGTCACCCTATAATTCCATGCAAAGTTAAACATGTTCTGTATACTCTTAATATTTTGCATTGTCCATGTATTATTTCACTCAAACTAAATATACTTGTTAGGCAATGTGTACCTTGTTGTTTTATGTTACATTATCTGCAACATGTTTCGGCTCAGATTGAGCCATCATCAGGGAGATAAAATACAACGGAACATATTATATATATATATATATATGAGTTTACAATCACACTGAAGAATGCTACAGTGTGTCAACTCCAATAGTATACTTGGCATTCTATCATTAGGGGACACAAAATCAAACTGTCTTCTAGCTATATATAAATGAGTATTCTACAACAGCTGGGTATACACATATAAAAGCAGCTTATTATTAAAAAGAGACTTTCATACATTTTAATTTCTGATCATTAATAATTCATATGCATAGATGTACTAATGATGAACAAAAGCTGTAATTAATGCCACTGTATCTTATGGATGGAGAGACACATATGTATGTAGCGTTCTCCATTGCGATTGTACACTTATATATATGTTCCCTTGTATTTCGTCTCCCTCATGATGGCTATCTGAGCTGAAATAATATAAAATAACAGGGTATATATTGCCTAATAAGTGTATTTAATTGGATCTTAATATACATGTTTTGTATAAGTGCCTACCTCAAAATTTAAGATTGTAACAGAGGGTTGTCTTACATTAAGGGTTTTATATTCCGCTAAACACTGTATATGCAGTTTTTGAAGTGAGTATCATGAGGTTCTGTGAAAAAACAGCAGTCAGGATGGTTGTCATGATCCACATACCTTTCGAGCACAAGCAATGGCATATCCTTTACAGCAGGAATTGCTACAAATCCCATACCCTACATCCTGATGGTATATTCCATTCTTGAGTTCAACTTTCACAAAAGCCACAACACCAACTGAATATTTGTTGCTATCACAGTCAATGTAATCTGGAAAAGTAAACAGATACGAGATTTGGGGGGTCTGAAGGGTGTGATTTTTGGCTTCTGTGATGTTATGGTCTGGTACTTTGGTTTAAGCTACTTGGAAGATGAAGGTAGTAGGTTCCCTTGGAATGCAGATACTTATCAAGGTGTATGGTGTCACATCCCAGAAGACAGTAATATCTTGGGAAATGCTCAAGGAATACCGTCTACTGCAGACTTATACTGCTGCATAAGTTGAAATGCAGTAATTTGCACAAACTTCTGTTTTAAACTGCAGAGGGTGGATAAACATTGCTACCATTACACACTTACCAATATTCTGTTGAGTCACAGTGTGGCTCCATGTGTAAAGCCCAAACATATCATTTGCAAGTGAGATAAGAGCCTCATGCTCTGTGCTATATTGAAGACGATCATGTTGATCTCCAATACAGGTTCTAGTTCTTTTGGATAAAGGCAGTTCCATCACACTCTTACCACTGTGCATCTGTACACATAAAAGCAAATCGAGACAAAGGAGCTACATTCAGCTGAAATGGTGTGGGAGGAGGGGAGTGCTGTACTTGGTAGGATGAGACTTACTGATATCCTGACGTAAATGTTCAATACAATATTATCATGTGACTGCATGACCAAAGTCACTTGTAGCTATCATTTTATTACAGGCCCCTCCTAAAATGGCTATAATTCCAATGTAATGCATATTTCCTTCCGGATCATATACATATGTCACACATATTGGGCAAAAATTCAGTTATTGTATGGTTCCCCTTTCAACTACATGAACTTCATGAAACAAAACTGTGTGACTGCAATATATGCCGTTGTGGCATATATTGCAGCTTCAAAGTATGATGTGACTACCACTGAAAGCCGAAGTTACACATCAATCAGGAGCAACATGGGTTGAATGTCTGAATATTGGTATGATGCCCATAATCACGAAACAGTCCAAAGCCTCGCATTCAAAATTTATTTACTTGTCTATCATCAAAAGAGAAAGGTTATGTTAACCCCCAGTTACTTATTAATTTAATACTGATACAAGAATGATAAGACAGGTTTACAACAGAAAACTCGTCTAATAGCTACACGTAAAGCTGAAGATGGCCATCTGTTTTACAAATATGAACATTATATAGGCTAGAACCTCTCTTATATATGGGATAGTATACCTACCTCCTCCTTCCAGTACGAAATTGTACAACCCTAAATAATTGTGGCGTCAGATTAAAATTTTATGTATGTTTTTCAAAATATAATTTAAACACGAATTTTTTGACGTACACTTGACACAAACTGGAAATCCTACTTTTTAAAATTTGGAGCGTACGTTTAAAATATCCCTTAGAGGTGTACAATTTCCCTCAGTTCTATTTTTTTTTGTGTCGTTACAAAAATTATTGGACGCAACTATAGAATGAAGGAAGAGCATATGGGGAATAAAACATTATAAATTTTCATGGCATGAAGGGGGAAAGCATAACCATATAATAACTTTGTTGCAATGATCAAATTCTCGTTTTCGTTTCTTATTTTCTCTTGTTTCACTTAGTTAAGTTTATCAGTCCTTGGTTGTGGTTTTCATTTTTACCGCCAGAGGGCAAGAGCGAAATATGGCGGCGGTGAAGTCAAAATCTGGGATTTATTGCTCTTCAAAACTGGAGGATAATGCTGACAGAATGAACGGGTCTAAAATGTCTTTCAGTATCTTTGATATAAGCCTAGTCTTTATTTCTATGGTGACCTTTATTGTGGACCTAACTACAGGTGAGAAATGATTGGAGGAATTATCTGCACTGTTTGTCAGTTGTAATACAGTTGTACCTATGCCTACTGTTCGTTAGACATTGATAACCGGCTTGCTAATTAAGTGAATTTGCTTTAACTAATCATGAAATTAATTCTTCGTAATTTTGATACTTATTCTGAAACCTGGTTGACGTGTGTTTATTACAGATAAGTAACAAATTCCAAACATTAATGCAATTCAGTTCCCGCACTGAGTTTTATAAAGGCTTGATTGTGTTGGGAGGGTACACATTTTGAAACTATGGATGAAATTACAGAATTGGTTGTAGTCAACAATATTTTATCTTCTGATAGGTATATTTATCCAGGATTTAATGGTTTTGAGGTAAATGCATAAATTCTTTTTATCAGACTGAACTTGCGAAAGATGACAAGATAAACTGGTGATTTGGCTATTAACTGGTTTATGTAACAACACCGAAATTAAATCAAAGTTGTACTATTCAAATTTGAGAATGGGCAGAGAGGGTTTGCAGTTCAGTTCTGTAATTGCTGTGTGCACTTGAGGCATGCATGTTATAAAGATGAGTAGGGGTCTAATGAATCTCCTTTCTGCCCATAGCAGCAGATATAGTCAGTTAAGGGCAAGCTTTTTTTGGTTATTAACTGTTTATTGTCAATGGGAGAGAGGAAAGTACTCCAGAACATTCCTAGGGCTGTGAAGGTTTTTGGGCCTAGCATTATCATTACCGATACAGACACTATAGCACATGGTTCATTCGTGGCCACCAATTTTATTCTTCGTCTTGCACAATTAGTATAATCAATGGCATTCATTATAGTCAATATCATTCAAGTGTTTTTATTTAGGTATTGAATCTTGAGTAATCAAATGCAAGAATTTAATTAAATTAATTAAAAAGCAAGCTGTGTGAATGTTAATTAAAGATAGAAGTTGTGGCTATGTAATCAGTGTGACATTCCCCAGTAAATATTCCTTGAGATAAGTCTCATGTAAACTGATGAGTTTAGAGCAATTCAGTAACTATGAGCTGGTCAGTTTAAAGTGGATGATTACATATTTAAATAAAATTTGTCTTTAATGTAGTAATTGAAGTTCATCATATACCATATGTTAAGTTATATATTTTGTGTTTTGAACATGTAACATCTGTTCCATTGTGTAATCCACAATTCCAATTATGGTCTTGCTGGAGTAAGTAATATTGTATGTAAAGTCTTTGTTTTCAGACATGTTTCTTGTCGTGGATTACTTCAGTCATGGCCACACATACTGGGCTGTGAGCACATTTCTGTTGATTGTACTCCCAGCAACAGTTGTGCAGATGTTTAGCATGCGCTGGCATGTTGTAGATGAGACTGCAAGTTGCTGGCACTGGGTGGCACACATATTCTTGCTGGGTATTATACACAGGTAAATACCATATTTGAAGTTGTGATCTTCAGGGTGGCCAGGAAGTCACTGTAAACCTACTTCACCTTGCTCCACTTTACCTTTTGGCAAGAGTTGCTGTACATCAAGTGTGTCCACATGTGCACTGTTGTATTTCGAACACACTGTAATGTGCCGGCATGTTCTTTGTGACATACGTCAAAGTATTTATGGAATAATAGTGTTGAAATCCTCTGCCACAGCTCTGAGCAACTTGTTATTGTTGTGATGGAAGTTTGTAGCCACTGGCCTCGTGTTAATGCCACAAAAAGAGTTGTCCAGTATTGGAAGGCCAGGTGTGCACAAATCCAGAGTACCAGGTTGCCCAGGTGATTACATTTCGTACTGTGGTGCCTAATATTTCTGGGTTCTCAGTATGGAACTTGCTTCATGATACCCTGCTGGTACCTAGAATTTCGAAGTGGTTCCTATGTTTTTGGAGCATTTGTGGACCTGTGGGTGAGGCCATGATAGTGGCACAGGAGATGCTGGTGAACCACGGTCAGTCTAGTGGCTTGGAAAATATTCCTTCACATGACAGGCACAGTGATGGAGAAGTGTGCAGGTGCTCCATTATGCTACAGCCACACGTCTTCTGAGATTCTTCTGTCTCTAATGTGTGGTATTAACCACACCTACAATATTTTTGCATATGATGCAGTTTGAACAGATCTATCAAAGTTATAGGTGCCAATGAAATGACTTGCTGTCATACCAGTGTACAACATCACATGTGGTGGGTTACATTTTAACTTTGCTATGACGTGTGGTGTCTCCTTAGCCCAAAACACAATTTTTTTTTTTTACGTTATTTCTATTATAGGTACTGCAATAAATTGCACACCCATTAGTGAATTGCACCTTTGAGCATGCTGCAGTATTTGGGAAAGTGTTGAATAGTACATAACGTGGCATAGCGTCAATTCATGTTGGCATTGGACAGTTCATTTGTGAATGTCAGACAACATGACTTAAAAGTCAATGTATTTGACTCTTTCAAGCATGTCCTCTAAGCATAAGCACCTGACAGAGTGTTGTCTCACACCACTTTCGAGTTCCACTGTGTACCAGAGGTATAAGTCATGCACCTACAGATCCACATGGTACATTAGGTTTGAGTATGGTGAATTACTGGCCATTCTGTATAGAGTTATGATGCCATATAGTTTTGTAGGTGGGTAACAATTCTTTGGAGAAACCTGCTGCCTCCAACTTCACTTCTACCCTGAAAATAGAAGCAGCACTGTGAAAACCTAAAATCACAAATGTAACAATTATTTAGTCACATTGAGTTGTTCAATTGTTAGCATGATGTGTCTTCTTTTTTTTACAGTCTAATATCTTTATTTTACAGTATTTACAGTATACAAAGAAAAAAAAATCACAAAATTGTTCTGATAACCAATTAAGCTAAAATGAGTGCGTGAAACAAAAGTTAAAGTTAGGGAAATAAAAATATTAGTGCAAAAAAAACAGACTAAAAAGACACTATGCCTGATGGTGAGCTGGTTACAGTAGGATATGTTTCAGTCGTTTATGTTTGTAGGTTTTGTATAAAGAGTTCAGGTCGGCTAGAGTATAATTTCCGATTTGTTGGACCAGGGGATTAGGATGGGATGCACATTTAGCAAAACATTTGACCGTAAGTTGGATGAAATCTCGGATAGGTTCGATATTAAGGGTGTCGTGCAAATGGGAGATGGGAGTTCCCCTGGGATAGGCACCGATCACTCGTAAGCTCTTGTTTTGGACGATTTGGAGTTTGAGGTAGTTTGAATTACATGTGGTATTGCAGACAGGGGCGGCGTAAGTAAGAAGGGATCGGATGAGTAATTTATATAGGGTTAATTTGGAGGTCTGAGAGAGTGTGGAGTCTCGCGTAAGGAGGGGGAAGATGTTACAAAGAGTGCCTGTGGCTTTGTTGGTAATGGTACGTAGCTGCTTGGCGTAGAGCAGCTTTGGGTCTAGAAGAAGGCCTAAATATTTTACGTCTGAGGCCCAGGGCACAGATGCATTATCAGTTTGAACTGGTTCTGGAAGACGGGGGCGGCGCTTTGAAAATAGAATAGTTTCTGTCTTATGGGCATTTAAACAGAGTTTCCATTTGGTAAAGTGAGTAAGGTAGCTACAGCTTGGCGGGAGGTAGTGTCTGGACGCCAGGACTGAGATAAATGAGCTGTGTCGCTGCGTATAAAGCTAGATGAGTGTTTGAAGGACATGGCATGTCAGAAAGGTATAAGGTAAACAAAGTAGTTGATAGCACTGCGCCCTGGGGGAGCCCGGACGGGGTTAGTTTTGGGGTTGAGGTTGCGTCATTTAGGTAGACAGTAAAAATACGGCCTGCCAAGTAAGACTTAAGGAAGAACAGGAGACAGGGCGGTAAGCGCAGTAAGATAAGTTTGTAAAGGAGGCCGTTAATTCAGACAATATCATAAGCCTATTCTATGTCAAGTAGAACCATGCCTGTGTGCGTTTTAAGGTTAAAGCTGTGGGTGATGAAATCTGTGAGTCTTTGCAAGTTGATGGACAGTTGAATGCTTTTTACGGAAGCCAAATTGTTCCGGGGGCAGAATGTGATTCTGATGGATAAAAAGGTTCAGTCTGTAGGCTATAACTCGCTCTAGAATTGAACAATTTTTATACCAATTTTTATACGCTCTGGAAGTTTGCTTATGGTACTTAAAATACTGATGGGTCTATGGGAACAGGGGTCAGATGGTGGTTTTCCGGGTTTTGGGATGGGGATGAACTTGGCGGATTTCCAAGCAGTGGGGAAGTATCCAAACATCAGAATATGGTTAAAAAGAAGTGTCAGATGGGTAAGAGCTTTACGAGACAGGTGCCGTAACATTATGGCCGAGTGACAGTCATTTCCAGGGGCGGATTTGGTTCTGAGGGACTGAATCAAACATAGGAGTTCAATCGGACTTATGAGATTGGGTTCATCGGGGCGGGGAGGGAGACGATTGAAAAAATTTCCGACCGTGCGATTGGCAAAGCGGGCGTGATTGGCCGTACCTAGGTCCAAGTTAAGGTGATTTATCCGTTGAAAGTGGTGTGCCAGGAGCTCGGCTTTATCAGCTGAATTAAAGATCTGCACACCTCGGTCGACTAAAGGAGGAATAGAGCGGTTGGTTTTGGTAAAGTACTTGGCGATCTTCGAAAAAGGTTTCTCTTGAGGGTGAAGCGCGCTAAGAAAGATGGTCCACTTTGCATTTTGTAATCGAGTCAGCTGGGAAGTGAGAAGACGGGAGAGACGTTAGTGGAGGAGATGAAACAGGCGGAGTCCAGATCTTTGATATCGTCGACGGAAATAGTTTCTGAGCTTGGTGAGACTGACCAATCTAAAGGGAAGATTGAGGCAATGACAACGGACAGTAAGTTGTGGGATGGCTGTAACTGCAGCGTGGCGCACTGCTGAGGAGAAGTCTTGAACTGTTCGTTCAAGGTCTTGGCGGTCTTTGTGTAGCTGCAGCGTGGCGCACCTTGAACTCTTCGTTCAAGGTCTTGGCGGTCTCTGATACAGGGATGAATGACAATCTGCTTGTCTAATGTGGAGCGGAAAAGCGGCCAGTCAGCATGGTTTTAATAAAAAATTTGGCGAGTTTCGGAAACGGAGGGGCGTAAGGAAATCTTAAAAACCTAAAGGTTATGATCTGAGGTCAGTGCAGGGACGGACTTTGGTTTTGACAAATTACAACGCTGCGAGAGGGCAATATCAAGGACACTAGGTTGGGAGTTGGTGTGAAAGTGTGTTGGATGTTCAGGATAGTTTACTATAATGCCCCTTGATAAACAGTAAGATAAAAGTAAACGACCATTTCTGTCAACGTTATTACAGTACCAAGCTGTGTGTTTACTGTTCAGATAGCCGACTACAACAACAGAATCAAATGAGGAAAAGACAACGTCAAGATCAGAATGAAGAAGAATTGTATCAGGTGGGTTATAACAAGAAACAAATAAAAGACGAGTGTTATGTTGGGAGTATAAACAAACAGCGGTAGTTTCTAAATTAACAATACCAGGAAGTAAGACTTGGTCGTGTCTGAATGTGCTTAAGAGCATGACTCCACCACCGAATTGGTTACGATCTGAACGTTACACACAACAACCAGGCATAGCGTATGTCTGTTTGGGAGTGAGTTGTGTTCCACAGATGGCTGCAATGTCTAAATTGTTAACAGACAGAGAATTAGTTAGCTCTGATTTTTTTTTAGGTTTAACGGAATTAGAATTCCACAATAAAATTCTAAGATTGTGGCTTAGACTGAATTCGTGAAACTAGCGACAATGGCATCAAGTACCAACATGAGTTTTGAGAGGGGGTCACTGGCATTTTGAAGCTGCAGAACTAATAACCGTAAATTCTGGCATATGTTTTGAATGTTAAACATAGAGAAAAAGGATTTTAATGTACCAGTCAGAGAGCTGGGAGACTGCGCATCAGTTGAAGCCGGAGGTTGCGATGTAGTTTGTGCCCATGTGTGCGATCGTTGTGGTGACGTCGTCGGCTTGAGCGCTGGGAAGTGAGCTTGCTTGAACTGGAACGCAGGCAGTGCTGTCTTCGTTAAGCGTGTCTGCCGTTAATGTAGTAAAGTTAGCTGTTGTTTGTAGGAAGGGCAGTCAGTGAAATTGGCCGGGTGTGCTCCGCCGAGGTTGGCACATTTTGGAGCCGTGCCACTGAATTTCTTGCATTCCTGTGTTTTATGCGGTTGGGCGCATTTGACGCACCTGGGGGATTTCCCACAGAAGTTTGACGAATGGCCAAAAGATTGGCAGTTAAAACGTTGGCGGACTGGCTTGGTGTTGTATTTTTCCCATTGGATGATGGAATGGCATATTTTGATCGTGAGTACATCACGTACTTCAGTGCCGTGTTGAAAGGTTACAACAAACACTGGAAATCTGGTTATGACTGTGTGTGTAGTTTTGTCCATTTTCATAATCTGTACTATCTTTACGATGCGTAGTTCCTGAGATCGTAGGTCAGCTCGTATTTCTTCTACGGGAACGTTGGGAGGAATGCCCTTGAGGACCAGACGCGGCTGGACAGTGTCTGGGAGAGGGTAAGTGTGATAACGCCAACTTGGCGAGTTGAACTTCAGTCAAAAGCACGTTGTAATCTTCTACCGACTTCGTGTACAGAAGTAGATGGTGTGATTTAGATTTTACGTAGACAGGAGTTGACAACTTTTAAATTTACTTTCTTTAGCGTAGCAGAGTGGTTGTAAAGATAACTGTAAATGACGATTGGTGGTATCCTGGATGTATGGTTATTTGGCTCTGATGGTACAGCAATGTCTTCTGCGTTGGAGTCGCTTTCCGACAGAACAGCGAACTTGTTTGGGGATTCGTAGGATGTACTTGCCCCATCAGGTTGTTGAATCTGTCCACGTTTGCGTTTCGATCTCGGTGCAGGACGGTAATTTTGTGTGTCAATACCGGATAAACGCATGGTAATGATAAAGATGAAAAACGAAAACGGTAAGAAAAGAAAAAAACACAGTTTCACTCTCACTATTGCAAGCAGGTAAAACTCGCAGTTGTCGAGTGCAGGACTGATAATCTGTCTTCTGATGACTCCTGTAGAATGGCATTACCAAAGGAGGTTCAGTGGTTTTAAGCAGTTAGGGGAGCTGCCAACAGGTAACAACAGGTTGTAATCCAATTTGGGGATTTGGGCAACGTGGCCAACTGCTCTTCACTGTACATGGTTTTGTAAAAGTGCTGTGGAGTTGGCCAGAGTCTCAGAAACTTAAATATCTCTGAACTCTTGTGAGCTTTAGGGTGAGGTGGAAAATAGTTGTCAGTATAGTGATTAGATTACAGGCTGGATAGCGGAGGAATTGTGGGTTGATTCTGGCAGGGCCAGTGACTTCTGTCTTCTCCATAGCATCTGGACAGCTCTGGGGCCCATCCATCAAATTGTGAATAAAGGCTTCTTTCCCTGTTGGTAAAGTGGCTCGGTCATGAAGCTGATTACTGACCTCCATCTAGTGTCGAGGTTGTTTTCTGTGAATGCCTTGATTCAATCTTAGGGTACTCCAGCTGGTAGACAAAATGACACTGACCCAGGTTGGTTCTACTGTGCTGTTTACTTCTATGATATTCATTACTCATCTGTTATAACACCACAAGTGAGCAATAGACCTCACCACCTCCCAACCTTGATTGTAGTTTAGACTTCTTGAACTAAGCACTTGTGTGAATCTAGAATGAGTAATAACTCTTAGTTTTTCATGAATTTAATGTGAATGGAGAAGTGAAATTTGAACATGTTTCTTTGGAGTTTGAGTCCAACAAAATAGTCAGTTTGCATGTATGACCATTACATGTTAGTATTATTTCCTACATTTTTTGGCCCTTTGTGGGCCTCATCAGGGAGAAAACAGATACAAGAGATGTGTTTAACATTTGTATGTATTGTCATTGGTAAATGCAGCTTGTGCGTATATAAAGCATAGTAGCAAGTTAAATATATACAGTATGAATATTAGTTAAAACTTGAAGAATTAAAATTATTATTAACAAAAGGGTGTTCAATAGGAACATACAAAGTTGCAATACAATATAAAATTTGCATATGTGTTTCTTCAAACTGATTGTATGGAAAATATGAAGATAATGTTGTTTCCAGGTTGCTTTCTCTAAACAAGAGGATCTTACCAAAAAATGGAATTTATCAAACTTAGGGTGCCCAGGGTTTGTGCTTGGTGTAATTCCATAAAGCAGGGTGTTCCAGTATTTTCATTGTCATGGGCAGAGCACTCTTTAGTTTTATCTTGTGGGAGTATATGAGAGTCTTGATTCTTAAGTTACTAAGCTTTGGCAGTGATACACTTTATGGACAGTAGCGCTTGCATAACACCTTTCTACCATACAATTTTGGTAGGTTAAGGAATGAGGTCTGAATATGTTACATTTATTTTCTCAAAACGTTTGTGAGAAGTGCATGAAAACAATCATGTAACAAGTTAGAAAGAATAAAGCAGAAAAACAAAGGATGAAATGGGATTTTATTTTCTATTGAATTGTGCTAGTATTATTCTACCAACTAAGGGAAGGTCTGAGGGAGATATTTTGATACCATGAGTTACAAGATGGCCACCAACCTCATAGGCACATGAGATAAAAAATCCTCAGTTCCTAGATGAAAACAATGTACTGCTGACTGTAAATGTGGCCACTAACCCCATAGTACCTGGAGATGTATGTAACACATCTAATTCCGAATGATAAAAGGTGCTGGAGGGGCCATGATGATGTTATTGTTGTATTTCTTTATGGGACAACACTAGAACTTCAGAGCCTGTCATGCATTTCGCAACCTCTGTTTAATGCCTTTGTTATGAAACAAATTTGTTTTGTGTGAGTGTTTATGGGCCACAAAAATTGACTTGTGGACTGCATGTGGTCTGTGGCCATGCAGTGGGGCCATGTTGGATAATTTTATGAAGGACTGTGTGTTTATTTTTATCTTAAATGTGACATGAGCATGTTTGCATGCAATATAAAGACAGAAATTGGTGGGAAGAATACTGTGAAAAGAACAATTGAAAATTATAATTTGTATGAGATTATCAACCATTCTTTGCTTGTTATAATGAGAAAAAATAGGCTTACTTGAAGGTTTTAGTTAGTTACATCTTCAAATAATGCTGTATTTATCTGAATATAAGAAAAACCCCACTCATGGAATGACCCTCTGTTACAATCTTCAATTTTCAGGTAAATACCTATACAGAACGTGTTCAATCTTGTGCATAATTATATGGTAACCTGCCATTTTTCAGATAATGAATTAGGAACAGTTTCTTATCTATATTCAGGTAGATACAGTATTTATAGAACTTATGCCCTTGCATAAAGTAAGCAGTGAACCTCCCAAGCACAACACGCCATCTGGTATCTTTCAATAGGTATGTACTGGCACTGAAGACTGGCTTCGAGGCACGATCATCTGGTGATCCCACAGATTTCCAGCGTCTGTATCACCAACAGAGTGATATCTGCATGCTGCACTTATTTGAGTCCTTCATGGAGTCTGCCCCACAGCTGGTCCTGCAGCTTTACATCATGGTGACCCTGGAGACATGGCAGTCCTGGACTGGTGAGTGCTTGCTCCTCGTTTTTGTCATATTCTATGTCTTTCAACCTTGCCTGTGAAGGAACAGTTCATCCAGAACTCTTACACAAAACCTGCACAAACACTGCCAAATGTGTAACATAATTATATTTTTGCGTCATGTTGTAGAATAACTGATGACTTGCCATATATGTCCGTCACATGCAAGTAGAGTGAAACCCCTATTTTATGCTACCACTTTTTTGCTTTCCGTACTTTGATGCACATTTTTTAAGGTCCTGGCTAAATGGACATAGGAACAGTGGTACATTTTAATGGATTTTATGTTTCCCAAGGTTCATACTTTCCTGGAATTTACTCTTCATTTTTGTAGTCCTGACTATGGAATTTTGCCCGATTTTATGTCTCATAGTTTCATTTTCAGAATTTTTATTTGCACCAAGAGACAATGATAAAAGGTGAATGTAACAAATGTAAGAATTGAGTGAAAATGGTGTCTGGCATAGCATACCTAGCGACTTTTTAGTGATATCTTCCAGAACTAAATGTTGAAGTAGTTAAGACAGCTTTTGTATAGATGGCAGTAGGTTCAATGGGAACAGACATCGAATTTGAATTAATTGAATATAGTCAGTAGCAATCGATTTTACCATAGCACCTTGTGTTTGTACTCGATCGCTGACCTAGTGTCGTGAATTGTATTTGGCATGTTAGCCATAAGCAGGGAATATGTAGTCAGTTTTGTGAACCAAATTATATTGTGGAATAATTGTAATTGTATAGCAAAGGGTGAGATATGGATAAAAGAAAGGAGAAATCATTTATGATAAATGATAAAATAGGTATTTTAGCAGAAGTTGATGCGTGTATTGGAACACGTGTTGACCAGGCATCGCAGTTGGGACTTACAGTGTCCACATTAAACACACTTGTGAAAGACCTTGAAGCAATGCAAATAAGTTACATGCAGTGTGGATCTTTCTCCAAGAATTGGGAATTATTCAAATACTTGCTGCTGGAGGAACTGGAATCTGCTCTTCAAGCAAGCATGTGCAAGCAACGTTTCCATAGATGGTGCTATAATCAGGGAGAAGTCACTGCTCATTTGGGAATAGACAACTTTACAGGTTCTAATGATAGGATCAACAGATTTAAGGGGAGAAATAACATTGAGTATAGACTTCACTTTATATTCACCGTGCATGTTTTTATAATTGATTATTTGTACCAACAAATGCACTAAGACAGTTTTTTCACTGTTTTCTTTATTATAAGGATGCCCCAATACGCATTTCGGCAATTATTTTGCCATCATCAGGGGGTATTTTAAGTGAGTTTTTACATAGACCAATTCTTTGGTTATGTCATAACAGTGAGTCAGTATTTGTTACCACATCGTATAAAATTTTGTATAATTAGTGGTATTGTTAGGCTGCTAAAAGTTATTAAATTTTAAAATTACAATAAAATCAAGTAGTATATTATACTACACCTCTATAGTATAATTATAACAGATAACTGGAATACACGCTGAAAATAGGACCACGCTGCCATTAATTAATAATTATACTATAGAGGGTAGTATAATATACTACTTGATTTTATTGTAAATTTAAAATTTAATAACTTTTAGCAGCCTAACATACCACTAATTATACAAAATTTTATACGATGTGGTAACAAATACTGACTCACGGTTATGACGTAACCAAGAATTGGTCTATGTAAAAACTCACTTAAAATACCCCCTGATGATGGCAAAATAACTGCCGAAATGCATATTGGGGCATCCTTATAATAAAGAAAACAGTGAAAAAACTGTCTTAGTGCATTTGTTGGTACAAATAATCAATTGAGTATAGAACTCATTACAATTTACATATGTGTACCATGTTGTATTTACATTGTAAAAATATTCGTCCATATGGCAACCCCCATTTTTTTAAAGTGCGTAATTTTCATTTACCTTGATTTTACATTCAATTTGATGTGGACCCTACAGAAGTGTCAAATGGGCGGGTCCACTGTATCTAATACTCACTGCGGTTGCCAGTGACATGCATGTACTGCCCCAAACTTACTGCCTTTCTTCATGTGATGTCCACAACCCAGTTTTTAAGTGAAATGTTTGGAGACAATAGTGTTTGAATTACACCAAGATTTTCAGTTTTAAAATGACAACTTTTATTCAGCAATTGAACGTTTTATGCAGGAAATCTTATTAGCAGGAGTCTTGTAAAGGGAAAAAGTACATATAATTTGAGGGTATTGTGACAGGACCAAAAACCGTACATGACATATGAGAAAACATGTATGCAGTGATGCCTTAAGTGAATTTTAGTGTATTTTGTTTTATATTGAAGCTACATGTTTCGGCTTGAAAGCAAGTCGCTGTGAGGCCGGTTGTAAAAATATGCAGACGGTTATTACAAAAGTATTATAGTATTTTAAAAAAAAAAAGGTATTGAGGTGTGAAAGGATGGAGATCCAGGCGTGTTTTTTGAAATCCTATAATAATTTTGTAATAATCATCTGTATATTTTTTTTTTTGTTTTAAGCTGGGACATGTAGTTACAGTGTAAAGCAAAATAATTTATTTTTTAATAAAGATGTTTCAGACTGATGTGATCTTACATGTGATCCTTGTATATGAGTCTTTTATAACCAGTGCTAAATCAAAAAATATTTTTTTGTTTCTGTAATATTCTTAGTTTTTACCGTAAAAAAGCACAGATGCTTGAGACGTACATGATTTATCTGCACATCCATATTGTTGGTATGATTGAAGGTAAGGATTTGATTCAGTAGTATAACCTTCCCACTCTGTTCATGAAAAAATGGCAAATTGCTAAAAGTTGTTAGGTGTGACACACAGACACTCAAGCAGCAGGCACTGCCTTTTTGTTGTTATTCATAAACAGGTTTCAAAATCAGCTTTCCACTGTCTTGATTCAGAGTGACAGTGTCACATTGAAGTTAGGTGTTTTATGTATTATAACTGCATGAAAGCATTTCTGGAAACACATTACATTAGCTCTAGCTGTTTGATATTAATGCATTCTTGTCACTGGCTTCCTGTATTGGCAATAGAATCTATCAGCATCTTTATACCAACTTCATACAAACAAATGATGCATCAGCTGTTGCTGTTTCTGTTTCTCTCTGTATTAACTGAAATGTGTGGCAGGAGGCAGTTGGACTGTATTAACTGTGCTTTGTCTTGCTGTTGATCACGGGATCTATTTAGCACATTGTTCAAGCTAGTCCCATAACTGTTGCAGTTGCCATCAGAATCTCAAATTTCGTGTTTTTACATGAAATCATTTGTATGCCTTGCGTTGCTAGTACCCACAGTGTCACAGAAACAGGCAGATTGGTTGCCCTATGTTGTCACTCCTGTATCACTGTTGAGAGAATACAGTTCCGTTAGTATCGTTAGTCATACAGTTCCCATTTCTGGATGATTTCACTTCCACGCTACACATGCGCACACTATATTGTCTGAACTCATATACTTCTGCAGTTAGTCTGCAGGAATGTGAATATATATGCATTTGGCTGTGTAAATTGCAGGCACACTCATAAAATAAACTATAACCTTTTAGAGTTTGATTTGAGAAATATTTCAAGCATTGTCTTTGAGAGAGTTTTTTTAATACTGTACAGTTCAATAAGTATTGTGAGTTTGAGCTTCACATTGCAGTTATGTCAAAACAGGAGTTTGACATGTCTTTGTTATGTTGAGAGTAATGTTATAAGACAGATTCGTCGTTACTGTGTCAGATCTGTTAACATATTCTTCTACTCACAGATTGCAACTCCTACTTTTACCAAAGATAAAACTTTAAAAAAGTACCATACCTTTCCCCCATAGTTTGGAACCCACATTAAGCTGTAAGCACCTTCTACAAACTGTCATTGTCATGCTCATGCTGTTATTGGAGTAACAGAATCTGTCCTGTTGATGTTCCCACCTCAGAAATGGCCTCTACACCCTCATTTAGGTGGTGAAGGTGAGAAAAGTCAATGTAAACCATATCTGAAGGCACTAAAAGTGCTTACGTATTATCATTATGCCACATCCTCACAGTGAGTTCCATGTTTTCTTCAGCCAAAAGATCCAGCTGCTTCTTGTTTTGTGTCACCTTTAGCAAAGGTAAAGTATTCCTTTGGTGAATAGTCAAATAATCTGAAGTCTGCCTCATACAACATGTACACTTCTTGTAGTAGTTGCTTTGGTACCTCCCTGTAATACTGTTGAGCATACTTGTGTTCAGTGCGGCCATTAGGGTTTGTGTTCTGCAGTAACCGGCCTGTGGAGTTGACAGCAAAAGGTAGTCAAGCAAGTTGAATTTGGTTGCAAGGAACAACTGCTCTTCTTCTAGGGACTCCATCTTGAGAATGATCTGGTAGTTCAGTTCGCAGGGGGCACACTCTGCAGTGAATGGACGCCAGTGTTCGTCAAAGGTCCTTGTTTTCACCAAGTACTTTAGAAATTCCACAAATGTTGGTTCAGCTCTGTTTGCAAATGTGGAATTATCCTCACGCTGTGATCTTACTATATGGTGACCGTAACGTCTGTAATAAAACTCGCGGTGTTTCCTATGCTCCAGTTTGTCTCTATAAGCTGACAGGATCCGTTCAAAGGGATGTCGCACAATGATGAATCTGGTCATTTCTGGTACAACCTGTAAGAGGAGAGATGAGGTGTCACTTTTGTCATGTGACATAAACCATTCATATGTATACATGTCTTAATTCCATATCATTGTAATTGCAAGCCTTGAGACTCCCTGGTGAGTTCCTGATTTTAATCCTAGAAACTATGGGATGTGTTCTTGAAGTGGTGGATAAGAACTTTCTCAGAAAATACAGCACAAAATATTCAACTGATGAAAAATGGATGATGGTGAGTTTTGGTTACCACAGTTCTGAGTTTCGCTTTCATAACGGTGAAGTGCTCAAGGAAGACCCTGATTTTGGAATTTAGTTAGTTTAGTAATTAGCCAGGTAGTTATTTAGCCACTTAATTGAATATCAGTAAGTTAACCTTATGAGATGGATTTAAAAGCCAGTTGTATCTTATGATGGCCTGAATTTTTCTGGCTTATTATTCACATTTAAATTGCTACCAAATAAACATACAGAGGCCAGCATATGACATGCTAGGCCATTTGCCAGTGCATTTTAGAGACCAGCATATGGTCTCATAGGACAATAAAGGTTAATTTTATCACAAGTCATTCATTTAGGTTGTCACTCAGTTAGTAGTTAGTGGTTTTTTAAAGATTTATTGCTTCTTTAGTTACTGAGTGAGCTCTAGAATTGTTCTAAGGTAATGTGGTTTTAAATGGTGGATTCATCAGAGTAAATGTAATTCATTAATAAAAGTCCATTGAACTTAAGTCCCAAAAATTCACTCACAAGGTGAATATTTGTGGAACATTTAAAAATGCATTATTTTTAGTATGTTTCCAGGAAATCTTTAGCTACTTGAACATTTCAAGTAATAGAGTGGGGGGCATAATTTACCTTGACTGTGTTGTTTATGTCTGTTGTCTTGGGGTAAACCATTCTTGCCAATTGGTTCATTTGTATGAGTCCTTTGCTTAACCTCAGGCGGTTCTCAGGTGTCATCACTCCTCCAATTGTTGCAAATATCTCCATCCATGTTGTGGATCCAGCTTTATATATTGGACACCATGCTAGTTTGCGTTCCCTGCATCACAAACATGACTTACTGAAGGCACTGACAGGATGTTCAGCCCTGTTCACATCTTCTGTTTACTAGAAAGTGTGACTCGAGATGGTAGTGGCTAGTATTGTTGTACAGTTTTTGGAATGTTTTATGAAAGTATTGAAGTTCTTTGTTCTGTGTAGTAATCTCAGGCATAAAAGAGACCACTTAGGAGATCTAATAATAGATGGGAGGATAAAGGGATCTTAAGAGAAACTGATTTTGAAGATGTGAAATGGATGGAATTGATTTGAGATCAGATCTGGTGGTATGCTAACTCCATGGAGCATAGTTCTTGAGATCTGAGGTTTTCCCAGCAGTAACTATGAAGAAAACCATGTGAGATGTGACATGGTGTAGTCTGGTAGATGTGTACCAATGTTTCAGGGGAACCTGCTGACTCTTTGAATAACTTTTTTGATGGTATATCAAGATGGACATGGCAGACTCCTCTGAATTGTTGGTTCCTCTCTACCAGACTACATTGTCCTATGCCAGAAGAAAGCTGTCATCAAATGAAAAACTAGATGAACATTTAGATTCCATACCAACAGGGTGTCTGTTGACCTGCTGAATTGCTGTCACTGCAATATGATGACCTGCCTATTGAATCAGATGTTTGTTTATAAATTCGTTCTCGACAAATATATGTTGATGAAATGTGATATTACATGTTGTTACTAAGATTTTGTAATGAAGCATTTTGGTCAAAATTTGACAGCAACAATTATCATATCATGTATAGGCCTAACTATCTTTTTTTGCACATACTGCAGTAACATTCTCCAGTATATATTGTGACTTATAATGAGACATTGCATAGTACACTACGCATACTAATGCTCATTGAACATTCAGCATGTAGTCTTATCATTTGTTACATAAACTATAATGCTGTCACCTGGTTGCAAGTGTATTTTATTGCATGTACATATTTGGCCTCCCAGGAGAATAATTTCTCCATATCTTTATCCCTCACTCCTTCCTGTCCTTCTTTTATATGTGTCATACCTTTGTCTCCTTCCTTTCTTCATCTCTTTGCTTTCTCCACCCCCTTTATTTATCCATCCTATCATAATTCCTTTACATCTTCTGTTCATCCTCACTTCTTCCCTCCCTCTCTTTTATGTTGATTGCTTAGGTATGTATAATTGTTACTGAGTGACATGTCGAGGACATTGATACGTGGGTCGTTAAAATTTAAACGACCTTAGTAGTTGACACTGTCTGTCACATACCGACATTTGCTATACTGTCTGTCTGAAATATTGTCTCCAACATCTGAATCCTTTTTATACACAAACATAGCTTTTATGTGTAAGATTTTGTTTCTGATATGTGGGTTCTGTAAGTGTTGTCAGGTACCAAACTGACTGTGTCTGTATGGCCTGCCGGCTTTACTGAAGTCTGATTTCAGCAAGGAGCTTTCCTGTAAATAATTAGCAACTATTTCTTTCCCTGTTTGGATGTGGCACATGTCTTTTCAAGATACTCACTTTTCAATGAAGAGTTTCTTCACAACTTTTAGCAGTCGTGATGTCTGCAGAATCTTTTTCATTTCAATGTTGTCTGACTTACGACACTGGTCCATCACTGTTGTCTGTCGCCTCTTCATTTTAAGCTCATTGTTTTCCTGTATAGGACATTTAACATATTCTTACATAATTCTTGATTTGTGTGGTGAAGTTTTGAATAGTATAAGATTGTAAATGCATAAGATTTGAGGTTCTCATATCAGTGAATATTTAGATTACAGTTAACTTAGTTGTGTCGCCTTATAATTTGATAGACAGGTACCAATTATTTGGAGGAATCTGCTGCCTCAATCTAGAGCAGGGGTGTAAAGCATTGTTTCTACCTGGAGCCAACTTTTTACCAAAAGCTACTAATCTGAAGTGGTGCAAATGACACTGATGCTTCCAGCAGTCAACTAGTATGCTGACAGACTTAGTCAGGAACTTGCTACTGTGTATGTTTTGTACTTGTAAAATTCTTGGCTTGTGCACTGTTCTTCTGAAGGTGACACAAGTAGCACTGTTTTCACCTGTAAGATGGTTCCTTAGGTCTGATACAGTATATATATTTCATTGTTGTGAATATTTGTACACACAAATATGTTGATCTGAAGAATAACAATACTATAATCTTGCCATTGTCTGAAAACAATTTGGCAGTGACTACCATGCATTTAAAATGAGGTTTTCAGTGCTTGTGTTGTGTTCTGTTTTGGAATATCTTCCAGTATTTCCAGTACTTTTCTCAACTTGATAAATTTAGCCATTCAAACAGAATTTTCTTGAAATTCAGCCATCTGCATCTTCCAGTCATCCATAGCAAACTAAGAAAGGTTTTGCAATTCTGGTGCTTTGTGTTCAATTATTTTTGGATTTTTTATAAATCAGGATGTTTGGTCTAGATTTATAAACTGATTACATCTGTCATGAAATTTTTTTGTTAAAAGATCAGTTATATTTGAAAATCATTGCATTCCCACATTTCTTCAACATTTTGTTGCCAAATTGACTCTCTCTCCATGTGTTGTTTCACTACAGGAAAATACTAAAGTGGGCAGGGCATGTAGCACATATGGGGGAGGGGAGAGGTGCATGCAGGATTTTGGTGGGGAGACCTGAGGGAAGGAGACCATGTGGAAGACCCAGGCATAGATGGGAGGATAATATTAAAATTGATCTTCAAGAAGTGGGATGGGAAGGCGTAGACTGGATTGATATGGCTCAGGGATAGGGACAGGTGGTGGGCTCTTGTGAATGCGGTAATGAACCTTCGGGTTCCATAAAACGTGGGGAATTTCTCGACTAGCTGAGGACCTGTTAGCGTCTCAAGGACTCTGCTCCATGGAGTTAGTTGGTGTGTGAATTCAGATCATGTTTAAAAATTTGAAATTTCCTTTCAGATGCATTTAAATATCTAACATTCTCAAGTGATGGTCATTTTTGGGATTTTATATCATCTAGAAACCAAAGATGACATTTAAACGACTACCATGACAGCTTGAAAACTTATATCTAACATGTTCTTCACAGTTATTCCATGATGCTAAAACTTTGTGTTGAGTTAATTGAAGTGGCATTGAAATTAGCCAAGAATATTAAGACCATCAACCACTTCTGGTCATATAGTTGGGAGTAGTTCTGCTTTTTGACTTCCATAAACTGTCTTATATCAGACAAACATTCTACAAAAATTGAAGTACATTCTTATGTACTAACAGTTAACAATACTTTGAGTTCACTGTTTGCAGAAGCATCTTGATCTGTTGATTGTTAAGTGATCTGTTTCTCCAAAGTTTTCTGATTTTCATTTGTCTGAAGTTCCTGCTGATATAGGATACAATGGGAAGGAAACAACTGATTATCTCATAGCCTTTGAAACTAGTGCAGAACACCATGCATTTGATCCAACCATCCTTGGCACTCTGTGTGGTGTAACTGAGACAACTTTACTTTGTTGGTATCAAGTTGTGACAGCATTTGAAAAACTGCTTTACAAATACGTTTGCCTTCAGTTGTCTCAGTGCGACCAAGTGACTTCACTAGTTCTGTTATCATTGTGTCCCTCAAGGATATCTTGATATAACTGCTTTTCTTGCACTGGAAGGAACATCAGCTGTTTCGTCCAAGCAAAAGGAGAAACCCATATGTCTAAATGTTCTTTAAGTCAATTTGAAGTATCACTGGCCAGATATTTTACTGTATCCTTGATTGTACTTTAGAATTCCTTTAATCCAGCTACTGATACTGTGGAAATCCTGACACTTCGGCAGTTGAGGAAAATAGTCCTAAGCCTGGAAATTTCACCGATAGCATACAGTACGCATACTGCTTCTGTCACTTTATGTTGTGTTATCTTGATTTCATTGAGCCCATTGAGCTATTATAATGGCTTTAGAAGATCTAAAGATGAGTAAACAAGGTACTGATGGCAAGAGGAAGCACATAACTTTAACAATTCCTTAGAAGCTTGAAATAATTAGAAAGCTTTAAAGTGGCAAACTCAAAGTGTGGTTATGGCTTCATGCAATGTTTGTTCGTTGACTGTCTATGATATGAGGAAACAAAGGACCAATTACGATCATTCGTAGCATCAAGTGAAAGTGTGAAGGGCTTTTGTGAGCAACAGACATTGATGGAGCCTAAATTATTGCAGTTGGGCAAGGTGCTGTAAGAAAGGTTTATAGCAGTGTGTTCCAAAGAAAAACCCATGACTGGGCCTATGACAGTTGAAAAAGCTAAGTCTTTTTATGATGAATGCTTTTCTGATCAGTTGTGCAACCCAACTATGGGAGCAGTAATAAACAACTACCTGTAAGAACTTGGGTCAGTATAGGTACATTGTGATAATCCAGAATATTTGATAATTTGTCACCTGTCCTGTCCCTTGGGTGCTGGATTAAAGGAATTTACTGTATTTCTACAACATGGCAGTTCCTTCAACTCTTCAACAATCTTAATTTAATTACTGAAGTCTTCAAACAGTGGATACACACACAATATCAATATTTCTTTAATGTACTTGCCATCTGAAAATAGTTCCCCATGTTTAGCGATACAATTAGTGAACTGATAACTTGCAGTATAGTGTTATTTTCAGTTTGGGGTTTTTTTTTTTTTTTTTTTTTTCTTTTCTTTTCTTTTCTTTCCCCTCTTCAAATTTATGTAGAGTTACACTGCATGCTAAATTATTTTAATTCTGTGGAAAAATACTATTTTATTCCACATATGTTTTGTTTAACAGTTTCTTTTGAAGTCTTTCAAAGTGTCATTTGACACTGAACGTTGTACAAACACCAAATTTGGAGCAAAGAAAACACAATGCTTTTTTCCATTACGTTTATAACACCATACTTCTTGAAAATCTCTTGTACTGTTCCCACTCAGGTGAATGCTGCTTTCTGAAAATACCATTTTACACTTCAAGAAAGTGCAAGGGTTAATATTTTAAACACTAGGCATCCATAACATGCTGTGCCCTTAGTTAACTTTTTATCAGGTCAGAATAATATAACAGAATATTCATTCTGTCCACATGCTTACCATCATAATGCTTTGCCACTAATGTGACTGACAACACGGTATGACGGTTGTATTTTATTTATGTACATAACCTTCTACTCTTTAATTTTTATTTGTTTCTTGTAACAAGCCTTTTGACACTGGAAGAAACAAATCATATGAAAGCATGAATCATGTCTTAAAAATGTTTACAACGGTGCCTTAAAGCTTTATGCTACAGTTTGATGCTTTCTGAGAAATCTTTTTTTCTTGTGACGTACAAACAGTAATAAAGATCTCTTTTATTCCATGCTAATTAATGTAACTGCTGGGGGTCATTCAATATTTTATCATTCTTTACCCACACTTGCTCTCCCTCACTCGTACCTTATGTCATTTAAAATGTCAGTGAACACCCTAAGTCCACTGTGGTAATCAATTTTTTGTTTTGATATGCAATCATGGGAATGACTTTTCAGCATTAAGAGTTATTTTTGTCTGATAAAATTCAGCATGGAAGATTGAATTTAATTGTAGACTTCTATGCATATCACTAGTGCCAGTCAGAGTCACTGCCAGTGTGAACTTGGTACTGGTTCGAGTGGTTTGCCATTCTTGATGTAGAGGGTAGCAGTGAAGACAGAAGTAGCAGGTTCCTCTGACACATTGGCTCCTGTCTACCAAATTACACACCGTCACATCCCCCAGAAGACTTCAATGTAAAATTGTAACTTACTTTACTTTACTTTACTTTACAGTCCATCCACTTTGCTACTGAAGTAAGTCTTTGCGGCCGTATTTTTATCAGACTCATAATATTTATATCTGTTAGTGATTTATAAATTGCTTAACGTGTTGCCTTTCATACTGTAATGTCAGAGGCATACACTGACTATAAAGACAAACGAAAATGCCCTGTAAAATTATAAACTTTTAACTTCAGGCACTTAACAAAAAAAAACTGTAATTTGCAGTTGTGTGTCTGTACATGATAATTGCTGTATTGTTTAAAACAATGAATATTTAGGAGTAAATCGTTGCCATTATCAACATAATTATTGAATTTGGAGCATGCAATTTATACAGAAAGATTTATTTGCACACAGATTTGATTAAAAAAATGCGTAACATCAATAAATTCAAAATAAATTCAAAATTTCTTGGCTTTACATCTTGATAACCACCTAAATTGGAAAGGTCATATTGATCAAATGATACCTAAATTAAGTGCAGCATGTTTTGCAGTTCGGTCAATGTTCCACATCAGCAACATTAACACTCTAAAGTCAATTTATTTCGCATATTTTCACTCTATTGTACAATACGGGAATAATTTTTTGGGGAAATTCTTCCAACAGCAGGAAGATATTTACATTACAAAAGAAAATCATCAGAATTATGGTTGGTGCACATCCTAGAACTTCATGCAGAAGTCTATTTAAAAAATTGGAGATTTTGCCTGTTCCATGCCAATATATATTTTCATTAATGAACTTCCTCGTTGATAATCAAGAAAACTTTCAAACAAATTCATCAATACACAGTATTAATACAAGAAATAAGCACCATCTTCATAGACCAATTGCCAACCTATCATGCTTTCAGAAAAGTACATTCTATTCTAGTATCAGGATCTTCAATAGCTTACCGTGTAATATCAAAAATCTTAAGAATGAAAAGGCACAATTTAAAGCAGCAGTAAGAAGATACTTATATGCACACTCCTTTTACTCTGTAGATGAATTTTTTATGAGTACTGTTAACCTATAATACTGACGTCTAAGACTGCACATAGAATGTTTAAAGCATTTTGCAATGTACATTTTGTATGATTTTGTATGTTATGACTTATTCCAAATCCTCTTGTCTTGTGACAAAATTATGGATCCATGGAATGTATATATGTATGTATGTATGTAACATGAGGAAAGTTATGATAAGCAGCTGCATTTATACATAGACGCAGGTAGTCCTCATTTAATGCTGCCTTGAACAACGTTTTTCCACTTTAACACTGACAAATTTTAGTGACAAGAGATTCAGTGATCATTGCCCAGTCTTGGATTGATATATTTGCTGGCAGCTGGCAAGATGTTTAACTGCAAAACTCTTGGGTATTTGGAGGAAAAAATACTCCCTTATATGTTGTTTTACTCTGTTGTATAAATTCTTTTGCGTTTGTACCCGGCGTCCGTTTTTGGTAAGAAACCAACGTTACGGGACTACTTGTCTGTCCCATCTTCAGAAAATGGGACAGACAAGTAGTCCCGAAACGTTGGTTTCTTACCAAAAAAACGACGCCGGGTAAAAACTCAAAAGATTTTATACAATATTACGACCGCGGCGGAAGACTTCAATCACATATTGTTTTACTCTGTATTGCAACTCTCGGCAACATAACCCACAACTTTTAAATGAGAACTTACTGCATTAAACTTGGAAGAAGAACAGTGCGCACTTAGTGGTGCTGCTGTCCAGACATGTGCTGTACAATACTGATTCAAACAGACCTTCCACTGCAGTTTATTCCTGTCATCTTCTTCCCTTTTTCGTAATTACATAATGGCAGAATAACAGCATTTTATACATATATAAGGATTTGTAACTGGTGATCTATTCAGCATTGTTGCCACTTGGAAACGCTTCTGAGAGGGAAGATACTGCATACAGACTGGTTCTTAGAGCTCTCACCATTTGTGTCTGTGTGAGTATGTGACTTATACAGTCGCTGCCCTCCTGGGGTAGGCTGCTATTGGTGTTACACAGCACCAGCAGAGTGAGTGTTGCGATGACACACACGGATGACATGATGATCAGAAACTGTATCAACTGCTCATTCTGAAACAAAGTGATTATCATAGACACAGTTTGGTCTGCATTGTACTGCCCTACAGCCTGTATCACAATACAGCATAGAGCCTCAAGCACAGACCCAGGGAGGCATTAGCCATCCTCGACAGACTATGTACATATTAGCGTCCACACAGCACATCAATTCAGAAGATCTACTGGACTACACTAACCACACTATAATGGAGAGCTTAGAGCTCAGTGACCACATGGACCAAATTAATGCTACAAACAGAAGATCTACTGAACTATAGTAACCACACTATAATGGACAATTCAGAGCTCGGTAACCACATGGAGCAAATTAATGCTACAAATAGAAGATCTACTGAACTATAGTAACCACACTATAATGGACAATTCAGAGCTCGGTAACCACATGGAGCAAATTAATGCTACAAATAGAAGATCTACTGAACTATAGTAACCACACTATAATGGACAATTCAGAGCTCGGTAACCACATGGAGCAAATTAATGCTACAAATAGAAGATCTACTGAACTATAGTAACCACACTATAATGGACAATTCAGAGCTCGGTAACCACATGGAGCAAATTAATGCTACAAATAGAAGATCTACTGAACTATAGTAACCACACTATAATGGACAATTCAGAGCTCGGTAACCACGTGGAGCAAATTAATGCTACAAATAGAATATCTACTGAACTATAGTAACCACACTATAATGGACAATTCAGAGCTCGGTAACCACATGGAGCAAATTAATGCTACAAACAGAATATCTACTGAACTATAGTAACCACACTATAATGGACAATTCAGAGCTCGGTAACCACATGGACCAAATTAATGCTACAAATAGAAGATCTACTGTACTATAGTAACCACACTATAATGGACAATTCAGAGTGCAGTAACCACATGGAGCAAATTAATGCTACAAATAGAAGAACTACTGAACTATAGTAACCACACTATAATGGACAATTCAGAGTGCAGTAACCACATGGACCAAATTAATGCTACAAATAGAAGAACTACTGAACTATAGTAACCACACTATAATGGACAATTCAGAGTGCAGTAACCACATGGACCAAATTAATGCTACAAATAGAAGAACTGCTGAACTATAGTAACCACACTATAATGGACAATTCAGAGTGCAGTAACCACATGGACCAAATTAATGCTACAAATAGAAGAACTACTGAACTATAGTAACCACACTATAATGGACAATTCAGAGTGCAGTAACCACATGGACCAAATTAATGCTACAAATAGAAAAACTACTGAACTATAGTAGCCACACTATAATGGACAATTCAGAGTGCAGTAACCACATGGAGCAAATTAATGCTACAAATAGAAGAACTACTGAACTATAGTAACCACACTATAATGGACAATTCAGAGTGCAGTAACCACATGGACCAAATTAATGCTACAAATAGAAGAACTACTGAACTATAGTAACCACACTATAATGGACAATTCAGAATTCAGTAACCACATGGAGCAAATTAATGCTACAAATAGAAGTACACGAAAATAAAGTGAGTGAAAAAGAAACATTGATAAAGGTACAATTTTCCATGTACACGCCTGAAGGCATATTGGTGACTGAGGTATAGCTTCACTTGTTCGTATTCTCGACACTGGGTGGCGGTGAGGGGTTATCTTCACGCTGCAGCCGCTCTGCTTCTGGCACACATTGAATAGGAGGCTAGGTTGGTCCCAGATTTGGTTTGGACAGTTTTGAAAATAGAAAAAATCTGTTGTCTGTACCGGAAATCGAACGGCGGTTCCTCGGTTGTCCAGCCATGTAACCTAGTCACGAAACGAAGTTAAATCAACTGTAACACGGAATTGTAATAGCAGTTGTGCCACAGGCTAAATTCAATGTGTATCGGGGCTCTGTCGCCGTGGGTAAAGCGGCCGGGACGTTAAGCTGGCCGTTTACCTCCATCTAGTGTCGAGTTTAACAATACAGGCAATGTACGTATAACTTAACATTGAGGCGCGTTAGCGTAACCATTGTTGCCACGGAAAAGCAATAAGTATTACGTATTCTGATTGCAATGCGCATGCGCAGTATTATATTGTCATCTGTGGTCTGTCTGGCTGTACCTTATTTTTCCACATTAGGCCTGTCTCATAAACGGCACGATTTTAGGGGGAAAAGTTATTGAACGTAAAATGTTTGTTTTGATTTTCTCTACAACGTTTGTCTGAAACATTTCTCATCCTAAGAAGAATTTAGAGGGATATTATAATGAATGTGGGCTCACATATGTCTTCATGTAAAGTGTCCGTTATTCTTGTCAGATTTTAATGAAACTTGAATTTTCTCGACAGTTTTTCGAAAAATCCTCCAAATAAAAATCCATCCAGTGGGAGCTGAGTTTTTGCATACGGACAGACAGATAGAAATGACGAAGCTAATAATCGCTTTCCGCAATTTTGCGAACACGCCTAAAAATTAGTGGAGCTGTACCTCTATTTCGCCTGTATGCCTTCATAGTGTGTACAGGGACTACTTTTACAACAGTACACATTGAAGCAGAACACTATTATGTGATTGACACTGATGATGGCATGAACTAAGGCAGTCAGTGAAAGCATGTAAAGCTGTTTGTTGTAATACATTTAGAACAATGAGTGCCACAGTGTGTGTCAGGAATCAAGAAGGAATTACGAATGGCAGTGTTTTCAGTTTCTTTATAAGAGAAGGAAATGGTGTTTTGTCTTTAGTGTACGTGTACAACAAAACGAAACTGATGTAACATTTACTTAATGTTGTAAAATTTCACTATTTACATACAGATTACAGAATTACAGAATATTGTAAAATTTCACACTGTTGACACCGTGCATCTTCGTCATATTAAATTAAGTTACAGACCAACCGATGCACACTAAAACCACTTTTTAAGTAGCTTTATTATAAAATTGTTAAAATTGTACCCCCTTTTTTTTTTAACAATTTTATAATAAAGCTACTTAAAAAGTGGTTTTAGTGTGCATCGGTTGGTTTATAACTTAATTTAATTGTAAAATTTATTTCGATGTCATTCATCCGTTGTGCTGTGACAAACTGGCAGCAAATTTATGTATTACCGTCAGACAACAACCAATTTATTAAATCCAGCAGTGCTTGCTACATGTTTTGGTCGTCTTCAGCCATCTTCAGGCATTAAAGTACACAATTCAAAATCCAAGTAGACATGCGTTAAAAGTATTTTGCAATTTGTCAGATCTCACAAATTTTAGAAACAATGCGGCGTGGTTTTAATAACAAAACAAAAAATGCATAAGGAACAAAATATATATATATATATTAATCCAATGTTATGGTAATTGTAAGATTTGTGAGATCTCACAAATTGCAAAATACTTTTAACGGATGTCCGCTTTGGTTTTAAATTGTGTGCTTTAATGCCTGAAGATGGTCGGAGACGACCGAAACATGTAGCAAGCATTGCTGGATTTAATAAATTTGCTGTGTCTGACGGTAATACGTAAATTTACTGATGTAACATTTGTTTCACTTGGAGGCGAAATTAAATAGATATAGGCGTACCTATACCGTATGCTTCAAAGCCGTTTGTATGAGTTTGTTTGTTTGTTTGTTTAAGTTTATATCAGAACACTAAGGTTTATGAGAGAAAATGCATTGGACATCAAGGGTATATTTATTCTGTGCAGCTTTTGTTTGAAAAGTTTTTGCTTCGGTAAAGTTACCGAAACATACGAAGAAACGCATGCATGTCTTGTGAAGCAGTCGTTAAAATTGTCCCGTCAAAATGTACGTAGACATGACTCCACACTTTTTCGTAAAACTCCTCAATACGAAATTGCATTTACATCCTTTCAGTAGTTCTCAAGTTGTTACATGACTAAAGATGGACGGACAGACAGATTTCAGGGAAAAATTTCCTGGCAAATCATCGGAATTGTTTTGGTGGTACTTCGTCACAAGTAACTCTGAGGTCGTCGTTAGATGGGAATAGCTGTCTGTTTCTATCCATTGTTGACACGATGCCTGGAAGATGAGTGGGAATTCGCACGACAAATATTTGCGTCATGACCTTGTCAGGGTTAACGGTTATGTTGTCACGATCTTCAATTTAAACGTGGTGTGCCGTGAGAAGGTTGCTGTTGATATTTGAAGGTCAGTCTCACGGAGACTGTTGTAACTCGCTAACTGGGTCTCCTGTGTAGAAAAGTGAGGCTTATGGAGACTGCTGCAACTTGCTAACGGGGCCTAATATTTGGAAGATTAAGGCTCTTGGTGACTGCTGAGAAGGAGTTGAAGGTTCACTTCTTGTCAGCTGTCCGCGACTGCTTATTCCATATATTCGCAGCTGCCCTCCATATTTGGAGGAAAATGGTAGTTAAGAATTAATTCACTAAGTTACTGCTTCTTTTGCTGTCTCTGCACATATGTTTCCAGTTATTTTGAACAGCTTTAAATTCCTTCGTGCGAGGTCATGCATGTCCGCCCATCTGTCGCATGACATTTCGACGGGCATGGTTTTCGGAGTTGGAGTAGAGTGCGGTCGCATGTTAAGCGAGGGATGCCTTCCTGAAGACCTCGCGTAATTCAAGACCAATATTCCTATAAAAATGAATGTAAGGTCAGGGGGATTCGTCCTCGGAGCGCATACGTATGCAACCTTTAGCGCGTTTTGCTTTTAAACATATTTTAATCACAATATAAATAAACAATTGAACGTAATTTAGTGACGAGTTTATTAATTAATGTACGGACAGGGATAGCGTAGTCTCTATAGTGACTAGCTACGGGCCTTACGGTCCGGGAATCGAATCCCGTTAGCGGTAAATTCTCCGCCCCCTTTAAGACCGACCCTGGGCCCCACACAGCACCCTATACAATTGGTACCTGGTCATTCCCAGGGATAAGGCGGCCGGTGCTTGGCGTTAACCACCCACTCCAATCTAGCGCCGAGGTTAAAGTAAGAGTAGAGCTGTACCTCTAATCCCCCTCTGTGCCTTCATGGCAGGTTAAAGGGTAAACTTTATCTTTTATTATCTAATGTAGTACACTGCCTGAAAAAAAAGTTTGAAAAAATTATCGCATTCCGACGACACTGGAAATGCAACAGGCGCCTAATTAGGACTTGCTGTCTCACCCTCTTTGAACTTTTGGATTTGCCTTAGTGAGACCTTGTTAATATTTTTTTGTATAGCAGTGCTTCAAATGCTCATAAAATGCGACCGCATTGTAGATATATAAATACGATTACGTTTTGACAATTTGGGCCATTTGGGGTAGTGTGTTTATTTTGTGGCCAAATGAAAAAGTTTCGTGCTTACATTCTTGTAATATTCACCAATGGAAGAAGAATTGCGAAATATTTACGTAGTGTACATAAGATGCAAGGTCATTGGAATTTTTCATTGACATAATCGTTTCGGCCGCACTATGGTCCTGGGGTCGACTCAGCCTCTAATGAGTACCAGGAATATTTCCTGGGGGGTAAAGGCGGCCGGTGCGTAGGGCTGACAACCTTACCACCTTCATGTGCCGAATGTCTAGAAATCTGGGAGCCTCAGCCTCCTGGAACCCTAACGGCCTGTCCAGGCCTGTAATGGGATTGCTTTACCTTTACATAAGATGCAAGGCGGCCGCGGTGGTGAAGATCTATATTTTGGTTATTTGGGTTTTATACCGTGCCGGTATAGCCGGGATAGCTCAGTCGGTATAGCGACTCGCTACGGGCTGGACGGTCCGGGGATCGAATCCAAGTGGGGGCGAGATTTTTCGCAGCCGTCCAGACCGGCCCTGGGGCCCACCCAGCCTCCTATACAATGGGTACAGGGTCTCTTTCCCGGGGGTAAAGCGGCCGGGGCGTGGAGTTGACCACCCACCACCATCTAATGCCAGGGTTAAAGAAAGAGTAGAGCTATTTGTCTACTCCCCCTCTGGGCCTTCATGGCCTGTTCTAGGGAAGACTTTTACCTTTACCGAGCTGTAGTTTGGTAAGAAGAAAAAAATTTTCGTAAGAACCTGCTGCCTCGGTCTTCAAGGTAGGAGACGAATGTGGAGGCATTGTTTCTCTGGAATTTTCATTGCCCCCGTACCAGACTACACGGCGTTGCGACGCAGAAGAGCTCCGCCGTGAAACCCCAAATGTGACACAGACCTCCACTGCACGTATAATCCTGCCTGTTAGAATTCCATGAGAGTCCCTCCATTGGTTCTGACGTTACAGGCGGAAGGATGGACAGCAGAAGAATCATTGCGAACGCATAAAAAAGAAATGGTAAAATTATAACTAACTCCATGGAGCAGAGTCCTTCTTGAGAATCCAACAGTTCCTCACCTAGTCAAGAAATTCCCCGCATTTTATGGAACCAGGAGGTTAATTACCGCATTCACAAGAGCCCGCCACTTGTCCCTATCCTGAGCCATATCAATCCAGTCAATGCCCCCCATCCCACGTCTTGAGGATCCATTTTAATATTATCCTCCCATCTGCGCCTGGGTCTTCCAAGTGGTCTCCTTCCCTCAGGTCTCCCCACCAAAATCCTCTATGCACCTCCCCTCTCCTCCTACGTGCTACCTGCCCCGTCCATCACATTCTTCGTGATTGTATCATTTGGTGAGGAGTACAGATCGTAAAGTTTCTCGTTACTTAGTCTTCTCCATTCCCCTGTTACCTCAGGTCAAAATGTTTTTCTCAACACCCTCAGCCTATGTTCCTCCCTCTATGTGAGGAACCAAGTTTCACACCCATACAAGACAACAGGCAGTGTTACAGTTCTGTAAAATTAATGTTGTTCTAATTTTCTGTTTAATCGTATGGTCATGTTGAGGGTGGGGACAGTTGTGTGAGCCAAGGTTTAATGCAGCGTTGTGGGTCACAGAGGTCAACTTATGACCTGGTTAATTAGTTTGCAGTATGTAACACTCCGGTTTCGTATTCTGGGGTTTGCAATTTCCAATCTTGGCCAGAACACCCGCTATCCTCACTGAGGGTTTTCGTAGTTTTGCTCAGTCTCTTCAGACACAAATTAGGCTGTGCCTGCTGTCGTCCACTTAAGATTTATTAGTTCTACCTTTCGAAAATACAGCGCTAGACTGAGCTGCTCACAACCTAAGTAAAAGTACTTTTCTCTGCAATGTTCTCCAATTTCCGAAAGAGCATTGCTTTTTGGAAGGTTCCTACGCTTTGCCCATTTGTCCTTCTGGTAGGATGAAGATGAACATGGAGCATCTGTGGGGTGATATTGAAAGGGGAAACCCAAAGTACTCGGAGAAAAACGTGCCCCAGTGCCATTTTGTCCACCACAAATATCACATGGTCTGGCCTAGGATCGATTCCGGGCCTCCGCTGTGAGAGACCGACGACTAACTGCCTGAGCCATGCCACGGCCCAGCGCAAAGTGAGCTCAATCTGAATTATATTTTCGCGCAGTAAACACTGCGTCTGGTTACAAAAACTAATTGAAGTAATCGCTGTTTGTTTGAGAACCATACAAAATACATAAATACACTGTGGGCAGAACGTAGAATTTGTGAATGTTAAACGTATTGATATATAAATATTCAGTCCGTACCGCGCAGTAAACACACTCCGTCTCAGTTATACAAACCAGTAAGTTAATGCTGTACAGTGAAATAATCGCTGTTTGTTCTGAGATCCACACAAAACACATAAATACAGTCCGTACCGCGCAGTAAACACACTCCGTCTCAGTTATACAAACCAGTCAGTTAATGCTGTACAGTGAAATAATCGCTGTTTGTTCTGAGATCCACACAAAACACATAAATACAGTCCGTACCGCGCAGTAAACACACTCCGTCTCAGTTATACAAACCAGTCAGTTAATGTTGTACAGTGAAATAATCGCTGTTTGTTCTGAGATCCACACAAAACACATAAATACAGTCCGTACCGCGCAGTAAACACACTCCGTCTCAGTTATACAAACCAGTCAGTTAATGCTGTACAGTGAAATAATCGCTGTTTGTTCTGAGATCCACACAAAACACATAAATACACTGTGTGGGCAGAACGTAGAATTTGTGAATGTTAAACGTATTGATATATAAATATTCAGTCCGTACCGCGCAGTAAACACACTCCGTCTCAGTTATACAAACCAGTCAGTTAATGCTGTACAGTGAAATAATCGCTGTTTGTTCTGAGATCCACACAAAACACATAAATACACTGTGTGGGCAGAACGTAGAATTTGTGAATGTTAAACGTATTGATATATAAATATTCAGTCCGTACCGCGCAGTAAACACACTCCGTCTCAGTTATACAAACCAGTCAGTTAATGCTGTACAGTGAAATAATCGCTGTTTGTTCTGAGATCCACACAAAACACATAAATACACTGTGTGGGCAGAACGTAGAATTTGTGAATGTTAAACGTATTGATATATAAATATTCAGTCCGTACCGCGCAGTAAACACACTCCGTCTCAGTTATACAAACCAGTCAGTTAATGCTGTACAGTGAAATAATCGCTGTTTGTTCTGAGATCCACACAAAACACATAAATACAGTCCGTACCGCGCAGTAAACACACTCCGTCTCAGTTATACAAACCAGTCAGTTAATGTTGTACAGTGAAATAATCGCTGTTTGTTCTGAGATCCACACAAAACACATAAATACAGTCCGTACCGCGCAGTAAACACACTCCGTCTCAGTTATACAAACCAGTCAGTTAATGCTGTACAGTGAAATAATCGCTGTTTGTTCTGAGATCCACACAAAACACATAAATACACTGTGTGGGCAGAACGTAGAATTTGTGAATGTTAAACGTATTGATATATAAATATTCAGTCCGTACCGCGCAGTAAACACACTCCGTCTCAGTTATACAAACCAGTCAGTTAATGCTGTACAGTGAAATAATCGCTGTTTGTTCTGAGATCCACACAAAACACATAAATACACTGTGTGGGCAGAACGTAGAATTTGTGAATGTTAAACGTATTGATATATAAATATTCAGTCCGTACCGCGCAGTAAACACACTCCGTCTCAGTTATACAAACCAGTCAGTTAATGCTGTACAGTGAAATAATCGCTGTTTGTTCTGAGATCCACACAAAACACATAAATACACTGTTGGGCAGAACGTAGAATTTGTGAATGTTAAACGTATTGATATATAAATATTCAGTCCGTACCGCGCAGTAAACACACTCCGTCTCAGTTATACAAACCAGTCAGTTAATGTTGTACAGTGAAATAATCGCTGTTTGTTCTGAGATCCACACAAAACACATAAATACACTGTGTGGGCAGAACGTAGAATTTGTGAATGTTAAACGTATTGATATATAAATATTCAGTCCGTACCGCGCAGTAAACACACTCCGTCTCAGTTATACAAACCAGTCAGTTAATGCTGTATAGGCAAGTAATCACTGTTTGTTTGAGAACCACACAAAACACATAAATACACTGTGTGGGCAGAACGTAGAATTTGTGAATGTTAAACGTATTGATATATAAATATTCAGTCCGTACCGTCCAGTAAACACACTCCGTCTCAGTTATACAAACCAGTCAGTTAATGCTGTATAGGCAAGTAATCACTGTTTGTTTGAGATCCACACAAAACACATAAATACAGTCCGTACCGCGCAGTAAACACACTCCGTCTCAGTTATACAAACCAGTCAGTTAATGCTGTATAGGCAAGTAATCACTGTTTGTTTGAGAACCACACAAAACACATAAATACACTGTGTGGGCAGAACGTACAATTGTTCAGTGTTTTACATGTAGTAAGGGTTCGCTCACGGCCGTAACAGAGTGTAACATCTGTTTTAACATTCGAAAAGTCTGCATTTTGCCCTCATATTGTATTTATGTGTTTCATATGTTTCTCAAAATAAGGACTGGTTGGCCATTATAGTGGAGACGCAGTTTGTTTACTCTGCAATGGAAACGGAGTTTTTAGGCGCCTTTGCAAAACTACGAAAAGCGACTATTAGCTTCGTCATGTCCGTCCGTCCGTCCGCATGGAACAACTCGGCTCCCACTGGACGCATTTTTATGAAATCTGTTATTTGCCGAGTTCTATAAACTGTGTACAGGACATTTAAGATCCATTAAAATCTGACAACAGTAACGGGTACTTTACATGAATATGTATGTACATTTATGATAATATCTCGCTGAATTCTTCTTGGAATGGGAAATATTTCACACAAAAGTTGTAGGAAAACTCAAACCCACATTTTATGTTCAATAACTTTCTTCCGAAAATCGCTCAGTTTATGAGATAACATGTAAAAATATGGTACAGCCAGACAGGCAACAGGTGACAATATAATACGACGCATGCGCTTTGCATGCTGGATAACTAAGGCTACAGACACACTCAGAATAGGTAATACTTATTGCTTTTGCACGGCAACAGTGGTTATGCGAATGCGCCTCAGTGTTAGGTTATACGTACATTGCCTGTCTTGTATATTCTTTAAGGTTTGTTTTGGTCCTCTAAGGGATTAAATAAGCCATAAATAAGTTGACACAGCTTGGCCTTTGTGGAGTGATGGGTGGATATCGGAAGAAGGACGGAAGGAAGGATGGAAGAGACGTGCAGATGGTGAGCAAAACAGAGAAGGAGGGGAATACAACAGTGCTGGCCGGCACATGATGGTGTCGTGCAGATAAGGGGCTGTCCCGGCGGAAGGCACGCTTGCCTTATCGCGCCCTCCGCGTTGTGACGGCTCCGTATCAAGCTGCACTTCTCTGCCATCAAGCAACTTTTCAAAACCAGAAAGATATACAGGACTGCCGGCGTGCTGGATATCCGGTGTAGGTCAGTCAGTGTAGTGACTAGGCTGGCCGATTCTTCTCAAGGACCGATATTTTTCTGAACAGCGTCCAGACAGGCTTATGGCCCCACACACAGCTTCCGATGAGTACTTTGGGCTTCCTCGGGGGCAGAAGTGAGCTGCATCTAGTGCCGAGGTTAAGAATGCTTGGAGCTGTACCTTGGTTTTTTTGTGGTGCTTTATGCACAGGAAGAATTACCGTTTGCCGGTGTGCGGAGTTCTTCGTTTGCGGGGCGGACTGACGCGATGCACAGTGCAGACTACATGATCCCCACCCCCGTGTTACGGTTCCTGGCCTTTCATCTCCCTGCGTGGTCTTAACAAAGGATAACTTGTCCAAAGCTATAAAGATTCCTTTAGATTACACACGTTATGCATGAGGCAAGTTGGCGAGCATTCAGGCATTAAATACGGACACGCAGACATGCACTTGTTATCAGGGGCACACCCGGGGGGGGGGGGGGGCTGCAGCCCAGCAGCCCCCCAAACCCCCCCAACACCGAAATTAAAAAAAAACACAGAATTTGTAGATATTATTATATCAAAAGTTTTACGTGATTTACCCTTCAGCCGAAATCAGCCACTGAAATCGGCTGATGACTAGTGTATTAGAAATTTGAAAAATAAATTAATAACATTAAAAAAACAAGAAGATAGGACACTCTGAGTCATGGAACACGTAGTTATATTCGTATGTATATAAATGCAGTTGCAGACAGTGTTATGTTGTACTTACAACATGATTTTTGTAACATAATTTTAAAAATCAAACAAATTATATATAGCCTCAGGGTCGGCCCCCCCCCCCCCCCCCCCCCCCAGCGAAAAATTGTGGGTGCGCACCTGAAGGTTACAACGATTCGTTTACATTACACACATTATGCATGAGGCAAGTTGGCGAGCATTCAGGCATTAAATACGGACACGCAGACATGCACTTGTTATTCGATTTATGGAACGTCCTGTATTTCCCGACTGTCGCTACCTTGCGGTTTGTCATGAAGGACCTCGTGGGAACGCAAGCTGGCCTGGTGCTGTTCAGCTGTTGTGTGTAGGTAGACGTCTTGCGATGAGCTGACGTAAGGAATCGCACCGCCTGGATTAATTAGTACTTGGAAAACTTTTTTTCTTCCAATGGCTCGACAGCCCTTTGGGGGCCTAGGCCGCCTCATTTTTCGAGGCTTCACGATCATACTTTTTAGACACACCACACTCGGTAGGACTCCTCTGGATGAGTGACCAGCTCGTCGCAGAGACCTCTACCTGACAACACACAACACTCACAAGAGACAGATATCCATGCCCCCGGTGGTATTCGAACCCACAGTCCGAGTAAGCGAGCGGCCGAAGACCCACGCCTTAGACCTCACGGCCACTGGGATTGGCTTTGGAAAACCTTTACAAGGCATAAATCGGGCTTTGACACCAAAAATGAATCTTACAAACATTCTTGTTGGTTTTAGACCGTGTCTCTTATTCGGAGAAGTGCCGACGAGGGGAGGGGGAAGTAGGGGCAAATTACCGGGGCCCGGGACCCGACTATCTTTTATATGTTTTTGTCTTTCTCGGTAGAAGGCCTGTCGTTATTTGTCGATTGTACAGATTAACCCTTTCAGACCAAGCCCAAGTCACTCTGCAACTGAAAGTCAGTCTTTCCGATTTAGTGTAAAGATTTTTAGCCGGGGGGCCCGAAAAATGTTTTCACCGGGGCCCGAACCCGCCTTCGGCGGCCCTGATTCAAAGAGTAAAATAAATCCGTCGGAAGCATAAAGCCGATCGAAATAATGCAGGGGTTTGAAATTATGTGCCTGCGCACAGGCAGAAACTAGCTCAGCGCATGCGCAGCGTCGTATAATGGAAGTCCTATGTGTACTCGTAGCAACAGAGTTAATGCCTCAGCAGACACAATCACGTCACTAGTTCAAAGATGAATCGGTTACTGCTGTTGGGGAAATAATCGCTTTGTTGTGACAGTCTTACGAAACGCATAAATACACCATGTGGGAAAAAATGTAGTGTTTCTGAATGTCAAAGCAACTGGTACACTTAGTAACCCGAAGGTACATTGTTCTGTTCACAAGATCCCCCACTCCACTGGCACCTTTCCTGATCCGAATGAATCAAGCGCGCAGTCATACCCAAGTTCTTTAAGATCCATTTTAATATCCTCCCATCTACGTGGAGGTCTTTCAGGGGAGCGTTTTGTGGCGTTTCCTGTGGTGGCTGCATAAAGATACGCGCTGTGTGCCCCAGGTGTTGTGAGTCTCGTGAAGCCGGGAGCAGGTACGGGCCTAGGTGAAAAATGTTTTTCTGGCCCCCTAGCAAGGGCGGACCTGCTAAAGATCCTTACATGATATTTGTATTGATGTGCCAAAAAAAAAAAAAAAAAAAAAAACAAGACAGGTAATGTACCTATAATGTAATATTGAAACGCGTTCGCGTAACCGTTGCTGCCGTGGAAAAGCAACAAGTATTACGTATTCTGAGTGTGTGTCTGTAGCCTTAGTTATCCAGCATGCAAAGCGCATGCGCTGTATTATATTTTCATCTGTGGCCTGTCTGGTCCTACCATATTTTTCCACATTGTCTCATAAACGACACGATTTTCGGGAAAAAAATTTATAGAACATAAAATGTGTTTTGATCTACAACTTTTGTCTGAAACATTTCTCATTCTAAGAAGAATTCAGCGAGATATTATCATAATGTACATAGGTCTTCATGTAAAGTACCCGTTATTGTTGTCAGATTTTAATGAAACTTGAATTTCCTCGACAGATTTTCGAAAAAATTGTTAAACATCAAATTTCGTGAAAATCCGTCCAGTGGGAGCCGAATTGTTGCACGCCGACGGACGGACACGACGAAGCTAATATTCTATTTTCGCAATTTTTCGAACTCGCCTAAAGAAAGAAAAAGAAATACGTATCATGCAGTTGCAGATTGACGCGGGCTTGGTCTGAAAGGGTTAATTTGTAAAGTGAAGTAAAAGTAAAAGTAAAAAAGTGAAGTGCACCCTAGAACAGGCCATGAAGGCCCAGAGGAAGAGCAGACGCGTAGTTGTACTCTGTCTTTAACCCCGGGCAGGAGACAATGATTCTACCGAGAAAGACAAAAACATATGCAACATAGTTCGCCCTAGTAATTTGTACCGGCTTCCCCCCCCCCTCCCCCCTCTCGTCGGCATTGCGTGAAGCGGTCCACAAAATTTCAGTATGGGGTTATGATCTTATTTACAGGGTAAGCGGTAAGCATAGTGTACTGCTTACGTAACTTCCGGCATGAAGTGTCTACTTCAGTATCTGATGGTCAGTGTCCTCTGGTCCAAATTGTGCGTCCTGTTGTTCGGATCCGCGGGTATTTCGCCGTCGGCCAGACGAAAAGTTGTGAACCTCATAATAGAAACACTACTTTGCAACAAAGCGCGGAACGTCTGTTGATTTGTGTACATTTCTGTAATTACGTGCAGTTAGACAAACCACTGTATAATACACGAAACAAAGTGCATTACTTTACGTTACTTGTACCGTACATTTTTAATTATATACAGGGCATACACAAAAGAATGGTTCGGTTTTAATAGTGAACACTATTAAAACCGCACAATTCTTTTGTGTATGCCTGTATATGTTATGCAGACAAATGTACACAGTTTTATGTTAACACAATTTTTATTAAATGTTGCCCAACATGTTTCTAGCCTATATAAGGCTCATCTCAAAAGAGCCCCTGAAGATGAGCCTTATATAGGCTAGAAACATGTTGGGCAACATTTAATAAAAATTGTGTTAAATAACATAAAACGTGTACATTGTCTGCATAACATATGTATAAAGTGCATTACATTAAAAGCATAGCATTCTAACTAGTATTATACATACAAATTGAGTAGATTAACTTTTACACGATTTGTCATAACATTTTTAAAATAAATATCAACACTGAAAATTTAATCTTTGCTGGAACATGTACAGGGTCCGTATTTTATCTGACAAATATGGTTTGTCACTTCCCGTTGCTATTCCGAAGCGCGTGTTGGCCGTCTGCAAAGTGAGCCACGTTATGCGATAAGCAAGCCGACGAGGAAGTGGCAAAAGGTACTTTTCAGGTAAAATAATGACCTTATAGAAAGACTTTTAAGTTGACTTAATGCAAGTGGAAACATTAGGGCAGGAATGTACGTATATTTGTGACGTTGATTACGTATCACAAGCATGACTGAGTAACACAAACATGTCTCAACACAGCTACTCGTTAATAAATTATAACCAACTGATACACAATTGAACCTCCAACCAAGATACATCGACATCAAAATCAACACCCACAACAAGAGGAACTACAGCACCAAACAAATAGCAGTAAAACACCGGATCAACCTTGAACTGAAACATCTCTACAATGGTTCAATTGTGGATCAGTTGGTTATAAATCTATTAATTCATAAAGATGCACGGTGATACTAATATGAAAACAGCTACTCGTATCTTTATTAGAAAAAAATCTGTCTAATAGAGCAACATGTTTCAATCTTAAATTAGGTCATCTTCAGGCTCGTAATCTTTAAACAGCACGTTGAGAAAGTCAATATATAATACGAGTATATATAATACATATATTGTCTTCCTCAATGTGTTTTTTTTTTTAATTAAGATCCTGAAGATGACCTAATTTAACGCTGAAACATGTTGCTCTATTACACAGATAGACTGTTTGTCTAATAAAGATAGGCGTAGTTGTGTGGGACTGACGTTGATTTTACTCATTCATGTCATTGATACACAACGAGATGTCATATGTCAAAAGAAATATCGTTATCACAAAGTTGTATTTCATGAGTGTTGATTGTTTCCAGTTCCGCTACGTTATCATTAATTGGGGACACTTTTATACGTGATCTACCCCTGTGTTTATGTTGTCTCGAGATATTTAGAAATGAGAGCAACAGATCGAAATTATATTCCTGAGTAAATTAACAGGAAATTAAATTCAGATTATACTTACTGTAATTCTGTTTAGAAACTTTTTTTTAACGTCTGCTGTCTAAATGCTTCCTATTTGGAGATTTAAATTTGAAAACTCTCATTTTACCTTCTGTTTTATACGCGTGTAAAACTTGGTCTCTTACCTAAGGGAAAGAACAATTGATACTTGGGAACGGGGTGCTGAGGAGAACATATGGACAGAAGATGAGTTAAGTGACAGAAGGGTGGGGAAAACTGTATAATGAGGAAGCATGTAATTTGTATTCCTCGTCAAATATTATCAGAATGATCAAATCAGAGATGACGACATGAGCCGGTCTCGTAAAGAGATAAAATTTTACTCGGAAAACCTAGAATATTGAGTTTTCTTGGGATAATTACGAGTATATTGGTGAACATCAAGATTCCGGTATTCTTGGGGTGTGATGCCGTTTATTCCGCTAGGAAAGTACATACGTTTCGGAGGACTCTGCTGCTATTATAGTCACTTCCACCCCGAAGATGGAGTCAGCAGATTTCCCCAGCGAGTTGCTTCCTATCTGGTGAGACGGCACCACATTCTTGAATACCGGAACCTTCGCAGTTGTCGCCGTCAGAACTTCATATCACGTGGCGACAAAGCTTTGGGTTCCATAAAAAGCCGAAAACTTCTAACGAATAATACCAGAAGGCTGTAATTCATGTATATGTAGGCGTGCTTACCGCGCGGTTGATATGAAGGCGAAGTGCCAAAGTTCTGAAATTGACGTGCAGCAGTTTGTACAAACATGACAGCATTTTGTGCACGTGTGCCACTCACCTGAGGTTTCCGTCTACCGACGGCGGCCGGATGGAGCTTCAGCATTGGGCGACCGGTCGCGCTAGCAGCTGCGTGGTGACTGAGACCCAGCAGTGCTCTGGTTCCTTCAGCTCCTCCATACAGTTGCGGGGCGATACATGAATACTACTCATGACTTCTTCCACTTCTTTACCAATACACGAACGTAACAGTCGACACGTTGACAAAGCGTCGTTAAATAAGTAAATCAGTGCTTAATAATCTGGTTTTCTGGATTAAGTCACCGTGGCGTAGTGTGGTTTGTGGGAAGGTCGGAACACACGTACCAGATTACACGGTGTTGAAACCTATGCCGCAGTGTAGATAAGGATGGAGCGACACGCTGTTATGTTGGCGGCCTTTTGTGAAAGCGGTAATGGACAATGTTTGTGAAACAAAAATTTGATTTAGTTGAACAGTGGAATATATATAGCGTCTCTGTACCAGGCGAGGCGGTTCCCAAATTGTTTTAGTCTGAGACTTCCTTGAACGGGAGGCGGAGTAATGACTAGGCTACGGGCTGGAAGATCCGAGGTTCGATTTCTAGCAGTGGCAAGAGTTTTTTCTCTTCTCCAAAAGACCACAACAGTTCCCCCAGCCTCCTATTCAATGGGTACCGGGGTTCTCTTCATGGAGGTTGAGCGGCAGGGGCTTGTGAGTAACCACTCATCTCTTCTAGTGCGGAGATTAAGAATGAATGGAGTTATACCTCCATCCCCCTCTATACCTTCATGGCTTGCACAGGGATAACGAACCATAATGATATATGTGAAGTGTGTTTTTGAATTAAATTGTGCCCACGTGTTTTTAGTCGACAGCATTATTGGATTACAATTAATTCAGGATCTTTATTATTGGCCCATTTTTGGCGACCACCGGAACATGCGGTACTTACTTGGGAAACGTGTCTTTGTAATGAGACTGTAAAATGTTCACTGTGAGGTAGGAACCGAATCTTAAATGTTATTTAGATTAGTAAGAATTCTTACTACTTAAGCAAAACCATTCTATGATCAAGCATATCACGTCTGCAAAGTACAACTGAAGATAAAAACATGTATACTAGCCATCTCCACAATTCTTGCCTGCTCAGACTTTTATCTTAATCACCCTGTTTTGTGATTTTGCTATAATTAATATACAGCTACAGTTATCCAAGCATACAAAGTTTTGTAGGTATACATTTTAAACCCCACTATCTCATTCTTCGTAATATACGTATTTTGTACGTTATATACTTTATATAACACATTGTAAGGTCCGAGATCTCCGACCAGTATTGCAACTGTATTATTTCCTTCTTTTTGTATTCTTGGGATCGGCGTGACAATGGCTACAAAACAGTAGCCGAAACATGTAGCTGATTTGTTAAATAGTAAAGTTGTGTTTTGATTGCAAAGCCTGCATTTTTAATACATACATAATATATACGTACATGCTATACATACATACATACACACATACGTATGTACATACATACATGCATTCATATACACACACATACGTACTTGTATTATCGAATATTATGTTAGACCATTGATACTTAATGCTATCTGTGAGACACAGAGAGCACCTATGAACTTCTGTGAGCACAAATGAACAAGTGTAGTACACTAAATTACATGTAACAGGTGCCACCACTTTATTTATTAACACAGTTGATATTGCTATGTGTTTGAATAAACCTACACAAAACTGGCTTCTGTATATAGAATGTGATAGGATGCACATGTTACTCACTGATGTTGGGGGACTGTGTGGGGATTAACACAATATCATAACTGTGTCCTCTGTGAGCACAAAGAAACAGACATGCACCAAACTTCTTCTATACATAAGATATACAGTAAACCCCGATTTAATGTTCCTGCATTTAGTGAAATCCCGATTTAGTGATGATTTTGCATGTCCCACAATAGCTCCATATAAACAAGTAAACCTCGATTTAAGTGAAATATGTTTAATCCCCCAGCAATTCATTAAATAGGGGTTTTACTTTACCTTCTTATTCTTTACCATTTGTCTCTTGTATGTTAGTTTTTCTATGTTGTGTGTTACAGGTGTGTCAGCCATAGCATCCCTCGTGTCTCTTGCGTGGGCCGTAGCAGCATACACTAGAGCCATGCGCCGAGCCCGGCCAGAGAAAACTCATGTGTCATGGCCTGGGCTGGTGTGCCAGGCCACATGGCGCGGTGGCATGGTCACTGCCAGGATTGCAGCTCTTGTTTTGTTTGCTGTTGGCTTCCATGCTTGGCTCTTACTTTTGCTTGGTATGTGTTATCCATACACCAAGTGCATATATTTTGGTATATATTTGCCATGGAATAAATGCAGACAATAATACATGAGTCAGTGATAATCCACTTGGTTTGTTACAGGTATGCACTGGCTGAGTATGACGTTGTGGATTGTCTTCCAAAAAACGGACTTCTGCCCGACTCCATGGGAGGAGTGTATTTACAACTGTGTGGTGGGAGTCGTCTATTGCTTCTGTTTCTTCAACTTGCAGGAGGGGCAGTCCCGTCAACGCGCCCTCGCATTCTATGTGATAATCATCTCACAGAATCTAGGCTGTCTTGGACTGTTCCTTTCATTGGCTGGCATCTCAAAGTCTGGTTTTGTTGAGGTGGCAGTAGCTGTCATAGTTGGGGGCACGGTGCTTGGTATGTAAAAGCCCAATTTTCTGCTTTGATTGTTGTTTTGAAGCTTCTTTTGTTTCTTATATCCTGAAATGTTCACTTTTCTGCAGTCCAATTTTTTGTTGCTGTGTTACCTTAGAAATACAGTGATAAGTCTGTTATAATGAGGTTTTATAATAGGTGAGAAATTGTCATTGTAGTGAATACTCATTATAGCCAGGTTTGCATTTGTCAACAAAAATATTACATCCACATTCAAACAGGATATTTTAATGAGTATCTCATAACTAGTGACAATGCGGGATTCTATGCAGGAATTACAAGCTAGTGTGGTAGACCAAAATTGTGAGTGAATCATATTGGTAAATTACAACACATCGTAGCAATGAAAAACTACCACATGGGTTTCATAATAAAATTCTTTCATGGTACGTCACAAACATGATAGAGTGAATCAATCTACCAGGGTGTACTGTAAGGATGTTCAACCAAAAAACTAAGTGCAGGTCAGTGTCTTGCTCCATTTAGCCATTCATACATATGAAATACATTGCTGGACTATGACACAGAAATCTTATAAGTACAATGGTGATTGTGCTTATGGTAACTGACGGCCCATCTTGCCTGGAGGCCTTGACATGGTCATACTAAGAACTTCTGCACCAAATAGCAGTATGTCCTGTGGTGTGTGTGTGTGTGTGTGGATGGGTGGGTGGGGTGGGGGATTAATTTTGTGCCACATTTTTTAATTATACCCTGGCATTTGCATAGCAGCTGAGGAAAATCATGGAAAACCTCAGTCAGGGTAGCCAAAAAGTGCTAGGCACAATTTGTTCGGTAAACGTGGTGACCTTTTTATGGGCAGCCTTAACTGGCCTGCTGTTTCCAGTGGTTTTCAGCCAAGGCCTAAGGGGACTTTGGTCACCGTCACTCAACACAAGTGCCTTTAAAGTTCCAAGTTCCCTGCACCAGCTAAATTTGAGTCAAAACCCTCAATCAGTACTCTGATGTGGTAAGTGAAAAATGTAGCCTCTAAATCCTCATGAATTTGCTTGTTTCTAATGTACCGAGGTGTGTTAGTCGCAATACACAGCTGCTTGAAGTGTAATGCCTGCAGCTTCTTGATGTGGGTGCAGCAGCAGACCTGTAGATAGGGCAGGCATAATCATTACAGAATGGATGAGCTGCTTGTAAAGCAGGGCACTGCTACTGAAAGACAGGCCATTTAAACAATATCCTCTGCATCTTTCCTCTTCCGTGAATTTTGCACACACACACACCTGTGTATGTGCACCTCTGCTTGTGCTGCAGTTTTAGTTGTTTCAAGGTTGCCCTCCCTTCCTTAGATGGAAGAGCAGGTTTCAAACAGTTTCAGTAGTTTACCACTTAGTCTCACAAGTCTTAGGAATGAAAAGGCACAATTTAAAGTAGCTTGAATGAGATACAAGATTACACATTCCTTATACTCTGTTGCTGAATTTTTCATGTTTAAGGATGATCCATAATACCGTATATGTAATCTTTATAGTATATGTATTGTAATAATTTTGTCTATCTTGCATATTATGTATATTCTGTGTGTTTATTTCACATACTGCTGTGATTTCGGCAAACTTCTGGATCTATGGAATGTATGTATGTATGCACAGGTAGTGACGTGGAGTTTCGCAGTTAACCTTAGCAGTGGTTTACGCTGGAAAGCTGGACCCTCCTTTGCCTGTGACCAGTAACTGATGTATTACAGTTAAAAGTACATTAGGCTAAAGTGCCATTGTGTTTTTTGCATGTGAGATAATACAATTTTTTTCTATAGTGTTCTGTGTGTTACAGCTGCGCATAAATTTGACTTTAGGTATGTTATAAACGAAACGCCTAACAAATGGCAACCAATGGATAGAAGGTAATGGAGGGGTAGAGACTGATGTTTTTGACAGGATCTGTATGTACCTCTCCTCCCCCCTCCCTCCACCGTCTTAGGGAGTGTTAAGGGACTCTACCCAAGCTGTGCAGGTCAACTGCATTCTCTTGAGTAAACAACAGTGTGTGTGTGTGTGTTGTGTGTGTGTGTGTGTGTGTGTGAGAGAGAGAGAGAGAGATACCTCTTCCCCTTCCCCCTCAATGCTGCGGCCTGGTGTGTGTAACAGTGTCACATCTACCAGAATAAAAATAGGTCTGTAACTTTTTCTTGACGTGAAGAGGGTACATAAATTAGGTTTCTATAACACCATGGCAACAATCAGTCAGCTGACAGCACAGTTCCAAAATGTTTTATAATGAGGGCGACAGAAAATGTCATAAAGTAGCAACCAGCCCTGTGTTTTGTGGAGGTCATTTACTTTGTGTGAATAATAAGGACCTGAAGGAGGCTCTTATGTCCCGTTCGATGGTGCTGTCCTGGTATTTCCCTGGAGGGCCTGTTCAAAGCCGTGAATATTTTGTCAGGAAGCCAGTAATATGGCTGAGATTCAGTCTGGTGTCTCCCATGTGTGGTAGATTTCAACTGATACACCATCTGCTTCAGCCCGAATGTGTGTGAAGCTCTTATAGCACTGAAGATTGAGAGTGATCTCTTCTGGGTTATGGCATCGTGTAGTCTGTTAGTTGGTTACCAGCATTTCAGAAGAACATAGTGCCACTTCTTCAGATGAATGTGGCTGGTTGTATAGGAGATGGTGAGGAACTGGCCACTTTCTCTGCTTGGCTCCTGAAATCCTGAATATGGAGTCATATGTTCCTCCTAAACATTTGCTAGTCTTCTGTCAGATTATGTGACATTATTTTCCAGGAGACCTATGACTTCATTTTTTCAGAATGTGATACACAGTTAACTGTTTAAAATGTAGTCACCAAAAGGGTTCATAAACTTCATCCACATCTTCATGAAATTTGCACTGTTAAATAAGAAGAATTAAGAAAAATTGTCGCCCTTCATTGTGACATGAAATGCTGGATCTGCACATAGGTGTGTCCAGCATGCTTCTGTACTACCGCTTCTTCCATCCAGCGGGTCCCATTACACTGTGCTCCAAACAGCTGCAACACAGTATGGAGTGTGGAAATTCACCATGTCTGTCGGACCTGAATACTGAGCAGACAGCAACATTGCGGTCCCTGAAGCACTGCTGGCAGACTGACAAAAATGGCTGTCTTAACAGGTACTGCTCACATGTGCCAAAAACAAAAACTTTCCTCATTGTACCACCATTTAACATAATTGTCTTTTCGCCTTTGTCCACTGGGCAAGAATTAATGTATAAACTTCTGAGGTGGGAGCATTCAAAACAAATAGTGATGGTCATCACAAGGTTTAGTTGCATGCCGTATTCCACCTCCGTTTATTAATCAGAGAAGCATGCTACTGAAATAATTCAGTCCATTTCACCTCCACAACCTATTTTTCTGAGATTTATTTTAATATTATTCTCCAATCCACATCTGTGTTTCTGCTGAGATTTTCCAACATAAATTTTATACACATATCATCCTTTCTTTATGACCCTAACGATACTAGGTGATGCATGTGAATTATTATACATTTTATTATGTAATTTTTCTGCCACTTCCTTTTTTTGAACTCCATATATTCTCCTTGACACTTTGTTCTGAAACACTCTTACTATGTAGTCTTTCATCACAGTGATAGAGTAAAATTTTAATGTTAAGTGTGATGAACTGTGATTGTTCTGCCAGTAAAGCAACAGTCTGTGAGCTGGATTTGATTCCTGCCAGGGGCACATTTTTTCCCCTTCACTGTAACATCCACATTGGCTATGAGGACTATCGCCCTGCTTTCTAGTTGGTTTCAGTGGTCAAGTTGGCAGCTCATGAATCTTCTACTCACTTCCTTCTAGATTTGCTGCAAAGGTGAATAATACATGAACTTTACCTTTATCTCTTAATGGTGTTCTGCATTTGCACAGGGATGGTGTTATCTCCTTCAAGTTAAGTATGAACTGAATTTAATAACTGTAATTCTGCTACTGTCAACCCCCCCCCCCCCCCCCCCCCCCCCCCCCCCCCCCCGATTACATTGGTTTACTGTATTTGTAAAAAAATTTCTATTGTCACTGATGTTGACACAACTTTTTCAAATCATATATCCACATTAGGTGTCAGTGGATTTGATTTGAAGGAGAGAGACTGAGCTTTTCAGTGGTACGTATATGTCTTTATTAGGCTCTCTTTAGGGAGAAATTTGATATTTGTGAACTCAACCCTGGTTAGTAAAGGAAAACATTGCTGGAAATTTGGGATGGTACTTTCAGGTTGGGATTTGGCATTGAAAAGGTTTCAGCAGCAATTGTTGATTTAAATGTGATGTATCTATCACATTATACATTTTTAATGTAATGGGCTATTTTCACATCAAATGCTTTTAATGTGAATTTCCAGTAATCAGTGATCAGTTGTGCCTCTGAAATGTTACAATCAGTTGTACGGAAAGAATTTGTTTTCTTCTTGAGTGTTATAGTTTGATATTTTCAGGCTAGATGGAACGTCTCCACAGGAAGGGTCTCCACATTCAGATGATGTGTGTACAGACAAGAACTTGCTGCTGACACACTGGGTGTCAGGCCAGACAGCCATTCCAATCGTAAGAACAGTGGAGCATCCTGCAGAAGAATGTGAGGATAAGTCTGCGTCCTGTGAGAACACCAGCAGGGACAAACGGCGAGGTATCTGCTCTGTGTTGGAATTGGGATTAGGGGAGGAAGTGGAGGATCGACGAGGAGATGGTGAGAGCACGAAAAAACACAGGCGGCGAGGGATCTGCTCACTGGAGCCTGAAATGGAGGTGGAGTTGGCTGGTCATGTGGAGGGGGGATCCAGCGATGAGGAAAGGAGACAGAAGCGGCGTGGCATTTGTTCACCAGATCTTACGGGTTTGGAGCTGAGTAACAAGGATGAAGAAGATCATGACAACAAGGAACATGGCATTTGTTCTGCTGTGGAACTCACTGAGCAAGCAGCTCATTCAGAGAACAGTGCAAAACACCCTGATGATGAAACACCCAGTGAAGTGCTTTCAGTTCCTAGTGAAGTTCTGTCTGCCCATGACTATGAGAACATATGTGCTGTCAACATTGCTAGAGAAGCATGGGGTCTGCGGTCATGGCGTGGGTATTCAGACATAGAAACTTGGTTACATGATGACAGCGTAGTGCGTGACAGGCGGCGTGATACTCTGACTAGCACTACAACAACACTAACATCTGCTTCATCAGATCATTCTGGCGTTAATGATTATTCCAGTCCTGTATCACCTCCACCAGTACCTTGCAGACGGCCTGCTCCTGGGCCTCGAGCCCTGCGAACTCGACAAGATGATTATCTGGATACATTGATTGATGACTTAGCAGATTGTGAAACCAATAGTGTATTGTCAGGATCGTCCACTGGCTGAATTTCTTGCAGAAGAGCATGATCCCAGCATGTTTGTGGCTCGGCCATATGTCGTGGATCAGCATGGGGCCCTATTCCCCCTGATGACACTAGATACCATTGTGGAGGAGTTGGAAGAGTCTAGTACAAGTACAGAGTCTAGTGAGACTATCAGGCATAAACAACGTCATGATTCAGCTAGTACTCTTGTTGCAACTATAAATGAGATCCGCCATGGTGACTCCATCTGCAGCTTGTACCCCTCAAAAGATGTACTGTGGGATGTCCAGCATCCCTCATTTTGTGACACCGTCCCTGACTCCCTGCTGAAGACCAGCCACTCTCGAGCCCATTTGTCCCCAGAAGAGGTTCTGTTCCTGTCAAAACTGCAGCCCATGCCAGATGAAAAGCTTGAATTGAGTCCCAGCAGTGAGGACAATATTTCATCCAAACCAAGTCCAGAAGTCTTTCTAGATGTATCCCCATACCTTGAGTCTGTCCAGAATATGGACAGTCAGTGCCCTACAGATAACATAATGCACAAAATAGGTGACTCAGTGCCCAGAAAGAAACAGGCTGCAAACAGACCACGTCGGAAGTTTTCCTTGTTGCGTGAGAAGTTTGAATCTAAGCAAACGGAAGCTAATATTGAAGTGGATCCTAAATCCCCAGAGACTCCCCAGGTCTGTGTAGATTGCCCTGCTCTCACCCATGATGATTCAAGATTGAGCTGTTCCGTGTGAATCAGAGAGAGAGCCCATCGTTTGTGTCAACAAGGAGAATGTGACACCAGTTGTTCCAAAGAGGATAAAGCAATGGAATAACTACTTGAAAGCCCAGAATTCATGTAATTCCAGATGCAGCCCAGAGCCTTGTAAAGTTATCTGCTCACCAAGCAGCTGTGACAGTGATCTTGGTAAGCTTATGAAGCCAAGTTTGCGGGAGCGGAGGAGTATGTTTCTGAGGCAGGTGCTGTCCCCTAACTGGGGCAAGAGGAACTCCCTCAGTCCTAGCAGGAAGGTGGTGCCTGCTTCATGACAGTCTTCCAACATACAGTGATATCAGCTATGGAGATTATCTAGTGTTAATGATGACTTGAACGAAGCTCAGTGGAGGATTGACTACTAGACATTGTGATTCTTGAATCCAGGTCTGCTGCACAGTCGAGTAAAGAGAGAGTTAATGTTATAGCTCATGGTAGGTGAAATATCACCACAACACAGTGACTAACCCTTGACCAAGCCTAGTGATGCAGTCTGTCTGGTTGTGTTATGTGGTTTAATTAAATTGAATAAACATCATAAATGAAACTTTATTGCCAAAGATAAAAATTGGACAGTGTTAAAAATAAGATAAACTACATCTCTATGTCATCTCTTAACTTCTACATGAAGTACACAGAACATAAATTCAGCCAGTAAGCATCAGCCAGGCTGAATCATGGTAGAAGTAAGATCCTGCCTCTTTGGTTCAGGTGGTTCAGTGGCAAGGAAAGGGTTAGTGCTGCTGTATCTTCTACAGAGCTTATATAGTACCTAGTGAGATGTGAGGATCATCGAGAATGGATAAATTTGATTGAATCCTATTGTCATCCATATGTAACATGTAGCTTTATTAACACGTCTGCAACCTGTCCCATATGAGCTAGCCTGCTCTAGGAAACTGCAACAGTAACTGACTAACTAACTAACTAGCTAACTAACTAACTAACTCCACAGAGCACAGCCATTCTTTATAAAAGCTAATAGTTCCTCAGGTAATCAAGAAATTCCCGCGTTTTATGGAATGTGAGAGTTCTTTACCATGTTTACAGGAGCCCACTACTGGTCCCTTTCCTGAGTCAACTGTGTCATTCGGTTGATTTAAGGTCAGTTTAAATACTGTCCTCCCATGTACACCTAGGTCTCACAAGCAGTCTCTTCAGTTTTCCAACCAAAATCCTGTATGCATTTCTCTTCTCTACCATGCAAATTGCAATAGTAACTGTTAGTATTTTCTTCTTGATAGTGATTACTACAAAATGAATTTCAGTGTTCTTTTAGATGTCACTTGTTTCTTCTATACTCGTAATTTTTTAAACCACAGAGTATCACAGTATCACTCACAAATGGTAACTGATCCACTTCAATAAATCTGTGTGTTTTGCATGAAGTGGTGTCATAGTGACCATGGCATTTAGCCTGAGAGCATGTAGACATGTCTATGGATGTGAATGTCATAATCCAACAGACCTTTCCTACAGCGTTTTTACTTTCATGCGAGTAGTTTTGATTTGAGTTCTTTTTTTTTTTTTTTTTTTTTTTTTTTCCTTTTTTTTTTTTTTATTTTTCCTAATAATTCAGAGAAACTTAATCTGTATTACTTATAACATGCTTATGTCTGTCATAGTCCACATCAGGTTTTCTGCTTTGTATGCTAAAATAGGCAAGCAACATATTCCATGTAACACAATGTGAACTTTGAGAGTTTCCTGTTCCCCACCATGTCTTTTAGAGTTGGAGAGTCTTCTAGTTCTGATATTTCTCCGTTATTTCCTCTTGATTTTCCATTTCATACATTTTTCCTAAAGTAGGCCAGGACAGCGTAATCAGTATAGCACCTCGCTACAGGCTGGGTGGGCCAGGGATCAAATCCTGGTGGGGGCGATATTTTCTGCACCCATCCAGAGCAGCCCTGGGGCCCACCCAGCCTCCTGTACAATGGGTACTGGCTCATTCCAGGGGGTAAAGGAGCCAGGGCATGGCATTGACTCCCCCCCCCCCCAAATCTAAGGCCGAAGTTAAAGAAAGAGTAGAGCTATACCTCTACTTCCCTTCTATGCCTTGATGGTTATAGGGTGAACTTTACAGTTTTACTCAGTACTGTCAGGTTTCTGCACTTTGTCCTTTGTCTAGTGTTCTGGACATAACGAGTTTTGGAAACTGTGTCTGTGATGAAGAGGTGCGAGTCTGTTAGCACTGGAATAGTAAATTATATTAACTCCTCCTAAAGGATAAGATTGAATCATGGGACCAGTGATTGAAATTAGCTATTTGTAATGGACAAAACTGAGGAGCCCCTCATTTCTTCACCAGAGGATGGAAACAGATCAAATTTCCAAAACATTCTGTTCTGTTTATACTAGTACACTTCCAACTCTCTTCAGGGTATTATTGCATTTATTTCCTCCCCATGTCTTGGCCAGCTCTCAACACTCGTTTTATTGCCAGATTTCTTAATTTGACTTCCACAGAGTTTTAATTATTTATATGTTTATCTTTCTTCACCTTGCCTGTAGTCAGAATGCCTCAAAATAAGCCACAATATCTCAGTGAGCCTCTGCAGCTGATACAGATAACAGAGCTGTGTTTGGTCATGCACTGAAGCTGCTCTTGCATTTTCTAGAGATGGTTGCTACCTGACCTCAGTATCGTGCTCCAGAGCTGTGTATTTTTTTATATTTATATATTGAATGCCTTAGAAGTTGCTTTACTGACATTACACTTACATTCCAGAGAAACACTATTTTATTTACAACCAACCACCAGCAGAAAGTGGCAATGAGGAGTGACAAATTGTCTACCATGTTCAATATTGCCATCTGTTGCAAATGAAAACTGATTACAAGTGAATTAATCACAGTTAAGTGTGTCATTATCTTGGTAAAGTGACTTCTGGGACACTTGGTACCTTCAGTGGTGCCAAGATAGTTTAGTCAGTATAGTGACTAGGCTGTGGGTTGGATGACCAGCTTTCAATTCCTGACATGGTCAGAGTTTCTGCTCTTATCCATTATTCATACCAACCCACGGTCCGCTCAGCTTCCTATACAGTGGGTGCCAGGGGCTGTTCCTGCAAGGATAAAGTGGCCATTGAAGCTGACAGCTCACCTGTATGTAATGCTGACATTATGAATATGTAGAGTTATACCTCCACTCCCCTAGTTTTTTATAGTATGGCGCTTAATTAAGCAAAAAGACAACCTTTTATACTTCGCAATAATGTGCTAGGTGCTTCTAACAAATACTGTATTAGATGCTTGTGATTTTCCATCAAGAATTGGCTACATTTTCTGCCGCAGCAGAATTGTCTGCCAGATAATGAAGACAGTTCTAGGCAGGATGTGAAACAGTAGATGGGTAAAAAAAAAATTTTTTTTAACACATGACCTAATAATCTTGTAATCCTATGTTTCTTCCATGTGCATTTTGCCTATCATTAAAGCAAACCAACTGTGTACACAAGAGGTTGGGATACCCCAACTCTCCTATTGTATCTCCAACATGTCTCAGCCCAGCTGGGTCATTTTTTTAATTATGCCACTGTGAAAACTTGTCACTAGAGTAGATTATCATGTGAAATTGTGCAGAAGACTATAAATATTTTAAAACTTCATATCATGTTGCATCAAGCATGAGGAAAAGAATGAAACATGCATCACTGATTGTGAGAGACATTTCCAACACTTAATATAACATTGTATTTGTTTTCTGGTCTTAATATATTTTTTGAACAAACAGAACATGTTTCAAAAATGGGTTGTGTGCCGTCTCAGTCACTACATTTTCATGCTTAGGAAATCACGTAATGATGGTGAAGTGGAAACTTTATGGCATTGATCTGCAACATGGAATAACTGCATGAGGAATGAAGTTTTCATGGTGTGTAACATTCATATTGTGATCTTCTGAGATATAACACCATGTAATCTGGAAGAAGTGACTTCTGTCCTGAAGATGGAGGTAGTGGGAGCCAGGATAGTGTAGTCAGTATCGTGATTAGGCTACAGGCTGGACAACTGAGAAATCGGGGTTCCACATGGCAGGCAAAAGAGATTTTTCTCTTCTCTAAAGCATCCAGAATGGGTCTGGGACCCACAAAGGATCCTATTCAATGGTACTGTGGGCTCTTTCCACAGTGGTAAAGTGGCCGGGAGCTTGAGGCTGGCCACTCACCGGCTAGTTCTGGGCTTAGGAATGAGTGAAGGTATACCTCTTCCCCCCCACATGCTTTCATGGTGTGCACAAGAAGACTTTACTTCAAATGGAAGGAGTAGGGTACATCTGAAACATGGCAGCCACCTACCAGATTGCACAGTGTCATACTCAGAAGAATGCCGTATGATTCAATGATATTATTTCTTTTAACTTTGAATCAGGAAAATAAGGCCAGAATTATGTTGACATATATCATATATATTTATAATAATCAGAGAACAGTATATCATTTTTATATGTGTACAGTATGAAAATAAATTGCATATATATTTCTTAATAATGTAATTAATTATATTTGTACTTTACCATCTTATACAGTTATAACAATGTTTTAATGATAATTGAAATACATTTTTACCTGACGCATTTCAGTACTGCTTTACCATATTCAGGGATGTCTTACAAATGGTTACACGTTGATCAGTGGTAGTGTAGTGACATTGCAAAGGTGTAATCCATACTGGAATGCGTAGTTACCATACGTCATCTCCATTACATTCTGAACGTGTCAGCCTATTTCTGGATAAGTGTGAAGATGGTGTTAACACTTTAGTATATCTTTAAAACTATGCATCATTTGTGAGATTTGAGGTTCTTGTGGCGTGGCTATGAAGACTATTGTCTTGTGGAATATGATACTGTGTAATTCAAGACCAAACTACAGTGTCACATCGCAGCGGCAGTACTCTTCGCTGTTCTATTTGTGAAACTTACTGTTAAGGATCACATATTTTCACAAAACGGCCGTAACTTTGTTTCTAGACATTACAAACTATTCATTAGAGCAATATGTACAGTATTTGTCGAAATGACCATAAACTGTTAATTTTAGAGGAAAAATAATCTGTTCATAAACCATAAGTTGTACTATCGCAACCGCTTCATCCCGAGCCGAAAAATTGCACACCACTTGCGAGTCAATAGTTTGCGGACTGGCCGATTGGAGCGCTAATTGGGGATAATGATGGTACGATGATACCATCATTATCCCTAGTGTAGCTGTGTGCCGCTAGGTACGGACGAGTTGATTTATTGTTCTTGTATTCTTTTATCTATGGTTGCGAATTAGTGGTATGGAAGTAGCCAAACATCGGCTGAGAATTTTGGACGTCCGTCGTCATTTCGGGCTGATGACAATGCGAAAAAGTGCGTCAAGTGATCCATGAGGACAGCATACGATTAACGATGTTTGTAATATTTTAGGCCTATTATGCGGTACATGCAGACGTATTTTTCGCTGACGAATGAAACGTCAGGCAGATTAATGCAAAATATGTGCCCCGTCTGTCGAATGACGACCAGAAACTTCCTTCTTAAGGTCTTCCTGTTCCCAAAGATGAAAAATCTAGTTGAAGGGGCGAAGATTCGCAGATATCGCGGTTAATTGCAGGCCGTGCTGGATAGCATCACGAAACCATGGTTCAGAAAGAATTCTAGCAGTGCAAGAGGCACTGGGTCAGTTACATAAATTCGGGAGGGGACAGTATTGACCTGTAACTAAGGTAAACCTAAAATGTTTGTATTGCCCCAGTCCGGAAATTTTGGTTCGCATCTCTTATATCTACGCTCGAAATGGAAAGCATCTTCCCACTGCGTTACAATTTTTAAATTTTCTATGTTTATGAAAACAACTCTTAATCGCGATATTTGTTGAAATGCTTCTGTTGTTTCGAAAGATTTTCTGAGGTTTGCTTCTAATTGATCTGTCCACTATGGACGCGTAATTTTGTTTACTAATACCCCTATGAGTTTCTCAGTAGTGATGATTTACTTATACGTAGGTTGCCCAGAAAGTAAAGTCGCATATTTTTTTCTTGGCCAGTAACAGAGCTAGGAATATGAGATTTTAGGTGAAACAGATTTGAAGTTTCCGATATTTTTGCACAAGTTTTAAAGATTTCTGACATCAGCGCCTCACAACGGAGTCGGTCAATGATGTGCATTGCAAATGTGCTGTGATATAATTCCTTGTTGCCGAGAAAGTATTACTGGGAAACATCCACAAACCTCTTTGAAATGTTATAGAAGTGCTATGGTCGACAGAAGCGCCGTTGGTCGCTGAGCGAAAAGAGTGACGGCTTCCGAAACAGGCAAAACAGAGTTCCACGATTTGCCTCGCCCATGCTGTCCTGTCACAGCTGGTAGTCCTGAAATGCTTCAACGTGCTGATGTCATCGTTCGCGAAAATCTACTCATCACAGCCAGACAACTGCTGCCCAGTCTTGCAATCAGCAGAGGAAGTGTTAGTGACATCATTCGAGATCTTGGATATCCCTAGTTGTGATCGAGGTGGGATTGCTCTGAGCCTCACAGTCGAACACAAAACTGAAAGAAAAGCCTTTCTTCCGAGTTGTTGGCACATTTTGAAGCTGAGGGAGAGACCTTATCCCGGATTTTTACAGGAGATGAAACCTTTGTCCATCATTTTGAACAGGAGACAAAAAGGCTCTCCATAATTTGGCACCATCCTCGGTCTCCCCGGAAGAAAAAATTAAAAAATATCCGTCAGCAAGTCATGGCCACTCTCTTCTGGGACTGTGAAGAAGTGATTCTTGTGGATGCGATGCCGAGAGGGGAGACAACTCCGACGCCTACATCATGACGCTGACAGAACTTTGGAAGACTCGGGAAGCCATCACAAAATTTGTTTGGACAGTGTTACCCCATCCACTCTATAGCCCCGATATACACTGAAGTTACCATTGAAAGGGCGCCTCTTGAAGATGTTCAAGACATCCAAGGAGCTGTGACATCGAGTCTTCGGGCCATACCACAAGAAGACGTGCAGAGGTCGTTCCAGTCTTTGCTAGATCGTGCCACTCGCTGTATCGATGCAGAAGGGATGTACTTTGAATAAAATACAGATAGTACTCAAGTCTTTTGTTCCAGTTTTATTCTATAACCTCAGTCTCATTATATAATTGTCGGACTGTGTAGCACCCTCAGATTTCCACCTATTTGGAGCCCTGAAGGATGCAATCCGCCGTACGAAATTTGAAACTGATGTCAGTGTGATTCGCGCAGTGAGAGCATAGCTACCAACCGATAAGGCATGCACACACACTTGTTTGCTGTTGGCACAAGGCCGTAGAAGTGGACGAATACTTTGTGGAAAAATAGGTATGGAGTCAAATCCCCACTCTTTATATTGTGTAATTTTCATGATTCAGGAGTAAATATTTACTGAGAAAAAATAAGGGGATATACTTTCTAGGTATTCCTTGTAGACATCTACAAACAGATGGCCTAATTTTGCTGTTTATCTCAAAGCTTCAAAATTGACACATGTATATATAGACCCTTCAGATACATCCTTGCTTTTTTGTGTGTGTGTGTGTGGACCTTTTTGTGAAATCCACACCCCTTTGGCCTCATTATTTTATCAAGACAATGCTGCTGAAAAAATATTAATTCAGTAATGACAGTGTTAACATTGTGTATTTCATGTGTTATGCTTTTCCAATTTAGTGTTAGATAGTCTTCCAAAATGGAGTTTGATGTGGTGAAGCTTAAAGCAAGTACTAGCACACACCCCTACATTGCATTCTGGGCACTTGGAACAGTGTTCTGCATTCTTTGTCTGTTAGCTGAACATACAACACTGAATTCTCTTTTCTTCCAAGGGCCAGCATGTTTTGTGTTTTTTTTTTTGTCTTTTTTGATAGCTCATGTGTTTGTGTTCTGCATTGTGTGATTCAAGGTCGAGGCACCCTTCCTCCTGTTGTATTAGGTCCCTGACCAATACAAGTCTGAATTGTCTGTGTGATAATTTTTAACCACGGAGTGAGCATGCCAGTTCTTCAGAACAGTGAGATCCAGCAGGTTGGAGATTAGCTTTATAATTCATTTCATTTTGACTTGCAGTTAAATTTGTTCACATACCTCATGTGTCTGTTATAGTCTTGTACTGTGGCTGCTTTCGGAGCATTTCCATGCTCATCGCAGAAATTACTATGTGTTGGTAGACAGTGCATATCAATCAGAATGTTTATGTTCCTTTGATCCAGGCCATGGCTGTCAAGTCACTCCTCACTCTAATCTGTGTTATCCTGTTCCATTTTCATTTTCTGCCCACAATTCTTAGGCATTCCTTTTGGATTTGGTCTGACAATGCCACAGGAGTTTATTGTCTTAAGTCATCAAATGACTGGAGATGAGAAGAAGTTGTCCATGGGCAATTTTAGTCCCACAATTTTAACCCTTGTAATAAATCGTGTTAGAGTTGTATGAGTAACTGTCATCAGAGCAGTCACATATGGTCATATTTTCTTATATCTTTTAGAATCACACAGCTTATAGATTTTTATCCTGAATCATGTGTTTCTTTTATACATACTGTTTGAAGATAATTTGTACTTTTGAAGGGCACATGATTTCATCAACTGCTAAATGATCTGTTAGGCTCTAAAATTTAGCTTACACATCATTCAGCTTGTCAGCTATAATTCTTATTGTCCATAATGGGTCATAATTTTCATCTGTCTTGTCAGGGTAATTTTTTATGTTATTAAAATGGAGAAATTTAAGTGTGTGATGGAACCTGACTCATTTCATTATTTCTGTAAAAATCCATAAAAAGTGTTCTGATGTTGAATGTGTCCCTCCATTCAGGCCCTCAGCAGAAATGTACAAATAAGAACAAATATATACTCGTATTATGTATAGTCACATCAAGCGGCGGGGAAGGTCCTTTGTCCATTTTGTTCAGGTATTCATGATAATATCTGTTTGTCTCTTCCACCAAGACTTGTATAATTTCAAGGAGGAAGAGCATTAAACCCTAAAAGGGATCGAGTCTTCAGTAAAGGGGTGCCTCATCTTGTTGTAACCGCCTTGAAGCCCCTGTAAACCTATGGACTACAGGTACAGAAGGTTGATAGTGTGTACTGTCAGTCCACTGTGTGTTGTCTGTGTGAATATTGCCAGCCCTCTGTAACTAAGTAGGGATTTAAGGGCTGTCCTTTAAAGGGTTAACTTAGATAAACAAATGTAAATTTATTACATGCATTTATAACCTAGCAGGAAAATGTAGTTTAGCTCATGTGCTAATGTGCTGGGCTCATATGCATAGGTTTGAGCATAGTCAAGTACACTTTATTTTATTAATTGGAGAAACTGAATTTTGAAGTGCATTTTGGCTGTGTTAAATTGTTTCACATAAGTTGGAATATCTGCACTGCCACCACCTTTTTTATTTGTACCTTTTGAATACATTTCATGTACAGTTTCAAGGACTGTTTATCTGCTTAACAGATTTCTGCTGTCTAACCCCATTGCTTCCTAAGTTATTGCCATCAGACCAGATGCCAAACATTGTATTGTTATTCTGTGTTTTAGAGATTAATTACTTCAGTGAAAATAACATTTTTTTAAAGATCTGTTATAGTAAACCATCTTATAGGACCCTACATTAAGTAGTGCTAGTGTTGTTTCCATCCTGTAAGTTTGGTGTCTGCCATGTCACTTCTAATTGCAGAAAAATATAAAGGAAGTATGACTATGGGTTGGCCTCCAGTAGCGTGATGTTAGTTCTAAATTTCATTACAGTTTGTTGACAGTTATCCATATGGAACATGAATGGGCACATGGGGAGTGCTGTGTGCATTTGTGTTATGCACATCATGCAAGGAACGCATAATAAGAAATGCAATTATTATTTTGCTTTAAAAACTTGAACTTTAAAGCTTGGATTTCAGGAAGTAACATTTTATTATTTTGCCATTGTATTTATGTTCTGTTTCTTCTTTCAGGTATAAGGTTTCTTTTAACATAGTTTTGTTAAGGTGATCTCATACTCATGAAGTACAGTTTTTGTCTTGATTGAGAAGTTTTTACAGTTAATGCAATTTTTGTCTCTGATAAATCATGTCAGTGGTTTTGCTTGTCAGTGCCACACCATGTATCTCTAAACAACAGGCTTCTACACTAAATCTCATTGTTTCTGACAACACTGCGTTTAAATAAGTATGGCCTTAATTTTGGACACTGTCCATTGTCTTTTGCTTTTCCAAACACATCACTTCAGAAACTGGATGTTTCCATCATCATGTATAAAGGTTTCTACTCAGTTGGGCCCCTTGGAAAGAGCCCTTTCAATCATTCGTTTGTGTGCGTGCGTGCGTTCGTGTGCGTATGTGAACACAGAAAGTTTATGTAGCCTGCATAACACATTTATTTTTTATTTTTGTTGGTGTTGAATTACTGTGACATGTTTTGTTCATACTTCATGGCCATTTTTAGGCAGGTGTCATGTAATGGAGAATTAAATAAACATGCAATAGCACATATTCCGATCATATAAATTATGGGGTCCCTTTCTCAGAAGTAAGGACTAAAACATTACAGTATCACCATAATCATTCATTTTAATAAAAATATTATAGTTTATATTGGTATATTTGCAGACAATATGAGTGCAGTAAAACACTCTATATGAGATAAAAAAAATAGGGATTCCATCCCATGAATTACAGTGAAAACATGCTATAACATGTAAGTATGTGTGATTTACGGAATCATGACTATGAAGAATATTAAATATATTCTTACAAAAAAAGAACATTCATTCTTACTGAACCACATCTGAAGTTTGCTGCATGACCACAAAGAGAGAATGGGAATAGAGTAATATAGTAAGGTAGAGAAAATTTTCCTTAATTTTACATCCAGTAATTTGGAAATCTTGATAATCCAGCACTCAAGGAGAGTAGTCCAAAGAGCAGAAGTTTTTATTTTTACCAGAAAAAAGCTTTATCAATGAAACAGGCAGATCTCACGAACATGTTCAAGAAAGCCTCCAAGAGAGTGTGTAAATCAGTTGTGGTATCTCCTGACCTCGTCTCTTATGCCATCAACGTCTTTAATTATGAAGACTCCAGAAACATAGAAGAGGACTCTGGTAAGGAGATATCCAAATGGAATATTCCTGTGATTAGTCGTACAGCCAGAGTATAGGAGCAGTAACAAAAGATACCTGTAAGAACTTAGGTCAGACAGTACTGTCTGATAATCTGGAATATTTGATAATTCAGCACCTGTCCAGTTCCATGTGAGTTGGATTAACAAACCTTTGCTGTACTGGCATAAGTAACAACATCCAGTCATGGATAGATACACTGCACCAGAAGAAAATGTGAGAGATTTTCCTATAAATTGTTTTCAAAGCTAGAGAATTTTCTGTAAGGTGAGGTTTTTAATATCAGCTGTTATTTTATGCTATATAAAAACTCTGGGATTATATGGTTTATTTTATCAGAATACAGTGTATGCTGTTACACGTTTATGTAATATCTGTATTACTGTCTGAGAACTGCCTGAAGGTGGCCACATATAATGACTGAAACATGTCTCGGTAATGAAACATAAAGAGTGGAATGAAGAGGAAGGTGTTGTGTAAAGTGTGTAACATTGTGTCTGTGTTGCCCTCTTGCTTGTTATGTGATAATAGTTGCTACATATGCAGGAGTGGCATTCTATGCTAACATACCCACACCTGTGATTGCATACTGTTGTAAGTTCTCCCAGGCCACATAATATTCCTAGGGACTTTCATGAAATTGATCCTGCTACACAGATTGTACCATGAGGAATCTGCCATCCTTTGAGATCACATTCGTTAGGTTAATTGCATTAAAATAACCGAACATACCTATATCTGAAGTTGAACAGTTACAGAAATAATGATGCAAGAAAAATGTGGTCTTCTTGTGGTTCCACATACTATACTTGTTTGAATGGTATATTTATGTGTACACTGCACAGGTCCATGCTCGAGCCAGTAGCTGAACCAAGACAAGCGATATGCAGGCCAATTCATGCTTGGAATCAGAAGGACAATTTTTGTGAAAGTAATATGAATTTTTCTAGCTTAATTAATGTCTTTATATTACAATGTTAAGTATAAGTGTTAAAATCACATAAACTACAAATTATTTATTAATAGGTATTCGGTAATCAATACATGTATAACAGCTCTCATTCTTTATAACTTTTCATTAACTCAGTAACTGTTCAACTTTGGATGTAGGTATATTAAGGTATACCAATGTAATTGAACCTAAATAACATTCTCCAGAATTATGGTAGATTGCTGTTGGTACACTCTCTATATAGGTCATAAACCATACAGCTTCATATTCCAGAAGACTGGAATCTTCATACACCATTGCTCTACTATTCCTAGGGTGATTAAATCCAAATGGCTGACATAGTTCAGACATGTGACACATTTATGACACAAACAAGAAATTGCTTTTGAGAGTCTGCGTTAAAAGAGTCGTATAGAAATTGGTCATGGAGATGTTAACTTCTCCGAACTGGCTCATTACAGGCTGCATTGGGCTGTGTGATGGACCAGTGGGGTTCCATAGGAACAGGATATTAGTGAAAAATTGAATGTAAACTGCTGAAGGGAATCTTTGCACAAGGAGTATGAAGTGTTGTCACCCATTATATTATGTATCACTTCTGCAGTGAACTTGGTTGTCTATCTCTCTGACACACTATGGTTTGAGGCCCCAGTTGTGTAACTAAAAATGTCTGAATCTTGTGAAACTATTCATTTCTAAAATCAACTTAATGCACAAGTTACAAACACATTTAAAAGTATGTTTTTTCACTGCTCCTACGTGTTTTGGCATGTCTGTGCCATTCCCCGGGAGTTCAGACACCAAATTTAAAACTTGCTGGTATATAACAGATTACATCTGTAATACTCATTAAATACAGCAGACAACAGGTAAATTCTAGGTTCAGGATAGTTAATATATAAACATACTATAACATATTATAAAAACAATACATATCTTATTGATTTTTCCCATTGGTCTAAAATATATAAAAATGTGATATCATAGAGGATGGTTAAAATTCTGTGCTCATTATATTGTTGCAGCACTCATCTGCGTATACAAACATCTAGTGTAGTGTTCGATCCATTATGGATCTTGTTCCTGTATTACGCTGTGTGTAAATATGGTGTCTGGACTCCATGAGGATGGAACAGATGTGGCAAAACATGTAGGATTAGTGAAAGACCATACTTCTAAATGTGTTTGTAACTTGTGCATCAAGTTGGTTTTATAAATGGATATTAAGCAAAAGTGCATAGAATGAATAATTTCAAAACTAGTGAAATCTTTGTTATTGGCCCATTTTTCAACAGCTCCCAGAAAAAATGTCTCAGCCACATGAAGACTGCAGCTCAAATCTTTGGAATTTGTGCATTAGATAATTCTAAACATTTAAAACTGAACAATATCTGTCAGTGTGGTGTGGGGAAATGGTAGATTCTTAGGTTGTTATCAACTGAAGAGATTGTGTAGCAGTCATAGGAAGATGAGCAGGTAAGGACTAGGAAGAATGCACTCATGACCTATATTAAGATACTGTTTTGTGTATGAGTGTGGACTGGATTTATTTGGCTCAGAGTAGAAACCTGTCAACAAGGTAATGAACTTCCACATTTCATAAAACTGCGGGATTTATTGAGCATCTGAGTAACTGTTAGCTGCTCAAGAGGGACTGCTGCTGGAGGTATTTCTTGACATGTGCCTACATGCTAGACAGACTTGGGTGAGCAAGTATTCTCAAGCATTAACACTTGCCCAGACTACTAACTCTTCTTCCTTAGCCTCTGCAAGCAAATGCCACAATTGTACCTTAAACTGGGACAAAATGCTTCCTTTCCAATTCATACTCATCATCATCCAATCAGTGTTGTACAGCCAGAGTTACTGCCATTGTCATTACACAAACTAATACAGTATAACTAAATAAATTCCAGAGACATCGAGAAGAAAAATATAGTACTCTAGTCAGTAGGAGCCGAAGTAGCATAGCCAATATAATGAATAGGCTGTGTGCTGGGTAACAGGAATTGTGGTTCAGTTCCTGGTGTGAGAAAGAAATTTTCCTCTTCCCAATAGCTTTCTGGGGTGTACCCAATCTCTTATTGAATGGATATGGAGGGCACTTTCCCCAGAGGTGAAGCAGCTGTTACATGGAGCTGACCACTCCATCTAATGCCAAGGTTAAGGATGAGTAGCGTTTACCTCTGCTCCTTAATATACCTTTATACATTGCAGCATGCACAGTGACAACTTTACTAGCCAGTATAGCTGCAAACAATCCAAACTGGTTACTTCCTGAACAAAAGTGTAAAATGCAAACACTATAGCATGTGTTTGGTGGGGCACTGAAGTTGCAGCAAAAACTGCTGTACTAGCGTAGTTTGTATATAAGGTGAGTTTGAAGCCATGTGAAAGAAACGTGAGACTTTCACAGATGTCAATACAAAGATTACAGTCTTGTGAGATATGATGCACTGTAGTTTGGTGGACAGATACCAGTGAGTTGGAAGAACATACTGCTTCCATCTTCAGGGTAGAACAGACTCTGGTACTTTTAAAGATGGAGGTATTGGATTGGTACCGTCTACCAGAATGCACAACATCACATGCTGGAAGAGTAATCTGCATGTGTATAGAAGTAGGCATGGTACTATCCCGGCGTTCAACAGAATAAAGACGAAAATGTGGAAACCAGCTGAGATGCAAACTCGATACAAATCCGCTGCTATTCATTTGTAAATTCACACCGTATGTAGGAAAAGAAAGTTGTTTGTTTTCAAAGCACTACAGATTATGACATGCCAAAAATCTGCTGTCCCATGAAAACGTACATTATAAGTGTTGAAGAACCCAAGAGAGCTGACTTTAAGTTGGAAATGAATGTGTGATTAATACAGGTGTTCTGACCTGTACCAGTTACAACCTTTGCTATGTTGTGATGTGTACAGTATGCCCTCATTTAACGCTGGGGTTACATTTCTGAAAACTGTAGTGCAGAACAAAACAATATAGACTGCAGCATTTTTTTCCATTATAATTAAAATGCCTGAGGAAACATTAGTCTGAGACTTGGCTACACTGAAGCAAAATGACATCTGGGGCAACATTGAAAAAGGACTGCATATAGTTTGTTATATGGGTACTAATGTTTTTGAGGAACTGCTACCTCCATCTTTGTGGGGAAGGAGGCAGCAGGATTCTCTGAAATTATGGTAACTGTTTATCAAATTACATGGTGTTTTTTTTTTCAAATTATTTATTCCGTGCACTTTGAATCAATATGTTTGTTTAATGTACCAATTAACTGCACTTACATTTAATGCATTTAGTTAGTGCATTTAGTTGTAAAAGTGTAAAAATGTGTAATTGAAAAAAGTGTAATTGAGTCCTTCAAACAATTACTCAGATGGGTTAACAGTAATTTATTGTCATTAAATCTCAAAAAAACTCATTTCATTCACTTTAAAACCAGAAATGCACCCCTTTTGGATATCCAAATAGGATATCACAACAATTTAATTACTGATATCATACTAAATTCCTAGGCATAACCATACAAAATATTTTATTTTGGAACACCCATCTCGACCACCTAACTACTACATTAAGTAGGGCTTGCTATGCTATAAGGATCATTAAACCTTTTTTGTCAGTCAACACTTTAATTATGGTATATCACACCTATTTTCATTCATTAATGAGCTATGGCTTAATTTTCTGGGGAAACTCTTCATACTCTATTAATATTTTCTGCCTTCAAAAGAAGGTCATAAGAATTATCACTGGTATTAGTAATAGAGATTATTTCAAAAACTCAAAATACTACCCTTTCAATCACAATACTTATTATCTACACTATTGTTTGCAGCCAATAATATCCACCTATTCAAGAGTAACTCTGAAGTCTACATCAATAATACTAGACATAATTTTGATCTTCATTTGCCATCTCCTAGGTTAACAACATATCACAAGGGAACCTTTTGTATGGGAATTAAATGTTTTAATAACGTTCCATTCGAAATAAAGGCACTTGTCAATAATGTCAAACTATACAAAATAGCCTTAAAAAATGTTCTCTATCTCCATTCATTCTGTTCATTACAGGAATATTTTGACCTAAAAAATTATAAGTGAATTCTAAATTTTATTGTATCTAGTCTTGTATTGGATCAATGCAATGTTTTATTGTTCTTATTTTATCATATTTATTACATTTGTTGTTCTTTTTATAACTTCTTTTACTTTATATTTCATGTGACCAATTCTATTTCTTTGTTTCTTGTAAACTCGGATTTATGGAATGTGAATAAATGATGATGATGGTACATCAGATGAAAATACATGGTGTTTTGTCTCGGAACTGATCTTGATATTCACTGCCATGAAAACTTAATTTTGGAGTTTCATGTGGCTAAATAAATTAGTTATGGCCAGTAACTGAAATGGGGTAAATAATGTTGGTAGGAATACTTCCTGGATAGTAGCTATTTGAAAGGCCAAGTAAGTAAAGTGAGGGTAATATTTAAGTGGGTTTTAATGCGTTGGAAGGTTTTGAACTGAACTGAAATGAACTGTTCGGCTGTGAGTATTGTGGGTAGTGGATTTTCATGTCCTGTGATCGGATTGTTGAGCCCATTAATCGTTTAAAGGAGGTTGGTCACAATATGTACCATCTGTTTTAAGATTCAGAAACTTAATTTCACCCACAAATTGCATTTATATGTTTTGTTTGATTATTCTCACAATAAACAATTATTTCCCTAAACAGCACTAATGGGTTCGTCTTTTTAGTGAAGACAGTATGTTTTCTGTTAGGTAGGAAGTCAATTTTTAAACATTTAGATGAACTTTGGGTTTAAAAGGGTTATTCATGTCACTTTTTGGTTCTAACATTAAGTTTGTCACATCATGATGGTCTAAATATAAGGGTTAAATTTACCTTTTGAAGGGTTAGATGACTCAGTAAGACGAAAGATTGTCAAAGAGGTTGATCTGGATTACAGCCCCATTTCACAACATAAAATTGGCTATAATCTCTTTTATCATGTGCCACAGTGGGAGGTGGAGGTAAGAGAGGCTGTAGCGCTCATGGTGGCAGAAGATTGCACTAACATGAGAAAGTGAAAGGGCATGTAATGTTAGTCTTGAAGGAGAGTCTGCAAGTAGAGACATGGACACATTTACTCAGGTAGGAGTACGGTATTTTTGTAAAAGCCATGATGGATCTTAAAAATGTGCAGTAATTTAAATCCTGACAATGGCAGACAAATTTAGAACAGGAATTATTAAACATTTAGAATCCTTATTAATTGTCTAGTCTCCACAGTTTTCAAGATTAATACATAAAAATAATTTTAGTTGTTGATTTGTATGTCTGCAAGACTTGTATGATTCTGTGACAAAATAATGCACACTGGAGGTAATTTAGGATGAGTTAAATTCAGAAAAAGATTATACAGCTCAAAAATTATTTTCATCATTTAGTATGCCGTCCACAAATGTTGTCAAATCTAAATAAAAATGATAATTTTGTCGTTTATTTGAATGGTGCTGTAATTTATCACTTTCTTATAAAACAACAGAAATTAAAACTCATTCAAGACAACCTTGATTTCAGGCTTCCGCCGCGATGTTGATGAATTCTGTGGTCTTCTGGGTTATTTACACGGCGTCGTGTGGTAATTATTTACCGACGTTTCGGGACAACGTATCGGTCCCATCCTCACGGGTCAAGATTCCTACTCGGAATCTTGACCCGTGAGGATGGGACCGATACGTTGTCCCGAAACGTCGGTAAATAATTACCACACGACGCCGTGTAAATAACCCAGAAGACCACAGAATTCATCATTCAAGACAAGTTACATGCAGGAATTTACTATTATGTGAAAAGCTTATCATCTTGTATACTGTTTATGAATTTTGTGAATTTATATTAAACTAAAATTTTACTTCTTGTTCGTGCAGACGTGAAATTGTATTTATTATGTGAAGCTGGAAGAACAGGTATTTCGTTATTTTTGCTCTAGCTGTGTTCCTGAGAAAGCAGGCATAAATCAGTCATGATATTAGCATAAGAAATAATGGACTAGACAAGGGTTAGGGGAACTCATGCCAATGATAGCCTTTTTATATATATGATATATATATATACATACATACCTGTCATATTATTATTATTATGAAGAAATAAACAGCATTCTTGGCCTAGGTAAATTAGAGCTGAATTTTATACAACTTATGTAAGCTTATGTAAAATGCTGGATGAGGTGATTTTTTTTCAGCATTATCACGAAATGGCCAAGCCAAGAGCATGGCAGATATTATCAACACATTCACCTATTTCAGGCTGATTTATTATGTCTAATATTTCTTCAATACCAATGGTCTTTTGCTGCTTTTTTATTGGGGTTGCACTAGATTTACATTTCTCGGTCATTTTCATAACATTAAATAAAGGCAAGTAAGCACAACACAGAAGGTCATTGTAAATTAAAAGTAAGAGCCCAGTGACTGAAGCAGTTTCCAGTGAACGCAATGGCTCCTAGCCTTGCTCCATGTCGTGAGTTTTATACACTGTCATCAATGTCTGAGCATGCAGCCAGCCAAAGGATGTTAAACTGAAAATGAGGGGGACATAAAGTAAGAAGTTATGTAAATTGTCAAGGGGCATTATAGCAGAAACGCATGAAATAAATGGGCATAATACAAGAATTACCTGTATATACAATTGGTTCAAGAAGAGTAATATGTTTGGCCCTTTGAGAGATTAATAGAAAGTTCGAGAAGTGTTACTAACTCTTCATAGGATATGTTTCACTCCACAGGAAAGAATTTTTATATCATATGCTCTGGCAACAGAAGTGTATAAAGTTTGCCTTTTCAAATGTAGCTGCTTTGTGTGGTTTAATCTGCCTTACACTTGTGTTGCAGCGAATGCTCAGAAGAGCAGCTTCATGGACAGAAAAACGGAAAACACCTCACTGTTATCCTGCTGTACTCAGAAGGAGATTATTCATTCTTAAATCAGTCAACACAGATTATAAAGATGGCAGTTCTAAGCCACAAGGCACTGAGTACATATGCCACATTGGTACCATGCCAGTCTCATTAGATCTGGGAGACAGTCTGGAAATTACAGGTAATCAGAGCTGTGATGGGATATTTCAGGGTGGTTGTGAAAATGAAGGAACTGTCTCATTGCCCACTGAACAGTCTGGTTGCAGCAAGAATACGCAGCAGTCTGATACATTTTGTGAGACACCTGTACGTACCACATCACCATCATCATTATCAGAACCACTTGATCCAAAGGAGCAGAAATGTTGCAGTGTCCTACAGTCCTGCACATCACAACATGATAGTGAAAGTGAAATGATTATTCCCCACCCAGCGTACCTGAACCAAGAGTTAAGTTTAGATGCAGCAGAAGTAGCTGTAAGTATCAAGCAAAGGTCACAGATGTATGCTGCAGAACACTGGCCAATGACTGACTGGAAAAATGACTCACTTCCTACTAATTGTTACTTCCCATCATATGCTCTTGTTACTCCCTCTGTACCTGCAGAGCACCAAGAAGTAAATAACTGTGGATTTTCATCAGATACATACCAGGCACAAATCATAAATGTCGCACAGCAGCTGTCATTAGCAGACGAGGTCTTTGAGGTGGAGGGTGATGCAGAAAAATACACAGAGGTGAGGAATTTTTCCTGGAATGGCAAAAGTATAAAACAGAGTGTTATTTGCCTCACTTCCTTCCCAACATCACACAGAAAAACAATTAAAATTAGCAGAGGTTTAATTAGGTTACTTAAGTTTACATTTTTTATTTCATGTATTTGTTACATGAAGTGCATTAAATCTTTGTGACACCCGATAAACTGTTGTTGATCTTGCAATAAATTATATCTCTGATTGCAGCTTAACAGCAATTCCTCATATGACATGGAGACATTTCTGAGAGAAGCACTTGGTGATGAACTACTAGCCACCACACAGAGTGAGCCAGAGTTGTGTCACAGAAACTCACTTCCATCATCAGCAAAAGGTAAAGGAGCTGGATCAGAGTCACTGTTCCTCACTGTCGGAGAGTATCGCACACTCACTGAACTTGCTAAACAGGTATGACATGATGATGTTCTTGAAATCAAGTACAAACAAGTCTTGTTGTTTAAGTAGAGTAAAGATGGCCAAATGGAAGACTGAGCTAGAAGTGTGTTTCAGAAACTGAGACCCACCCTGCCTATGATACCCATACTGAAGCCTGAGGAACCTGTTGCTGCTGCCTGTCCTTTGGCAGACGCACAGGAGAAGTACAAGGAGTCTCTGATGCAAGAAGTTTACACCCAGAAGGTCCTCATGTTGCAGTGCAGCAAAGCAGTGAGCATCTGTAAGACCAACTGGGAGTTCCATGCATCTCTGCAGCGTGTCGAGGCTGAACGTGGGCTGCTTCTTTCCAGTGAGTGTATTACAAACTTTATTGCAGATATTTTGTTTGGGTAGCTGTCTTATAGGAGGAATTTTTTGCACCCTTGTGCAAGTCACAACATGGAAGTCCGTGGACTACACTCAGATTTGACTGACAGCAGAAATTGCAATTTTAAAATATTCGAAACGTGAAGTTCAGTCTCATGACATTCCAGTGGAAATATCCTCTCTGAGATAAGACAGTCCTTGGAAGAGAGGACTGTAGAACAGGTTTCACATTTTATTATCTGGGAAATGATACATAATTTGAATATTATCAAGGTACGAATAATAAAATAAAATAAAATATCAGTTAACATGTGGGGAGTCTTTAAAAGTCTTCCAAAGGTGAAGAAAGGGAAGAGAGGGAAATGATATTTAAAACTCACAGATTAGTGTTGAATTCGAAAATTATTTTGCGTAAAGAATTCAGAGCATGAAAGGAAGTGGCCATGTCGTATGTTAAGGTACTCTCATACTGTGCCTAGACGAGCTGAGAAACTCCACAAAATATGTCAGAACAACTGTTCTTTACGCTGGAAAACAATATTTTAGACTGACTTTGCAGCGAATTTATTTGTATAAATGGTTAATATTAATAAACATTTAATTTTATCTTTTTTTCACTTATTTATTTGGAATGCAGCATGCATAGACAGGGTGTGATGAATGGTTTTATATACTTTGTATTCTGTTTGTGGTATGTTTAACAATTGATTTAGCTTGAATGAGTGGATTATTGGTTGAGTAATGAATCAGAAAGGGTATGGAAGGAAGTAGTCATGATCTAATTTCAGTTACTATCCCACTGTATGCCTGGAGGTACTGAGAAAGTCTACCAAAACCCTCAGTCAGGATAGCCAGCTCCTGGACTGATATATGAACCCGGGACTTGCCGAATATGAAGCAGGCATGATACCCCCTTGACCATACCATTCGATCATATACTTTGTAGTTCTGACCAAAGTTGCTATGAAGTTCCAGGTGACATATATTGGCACTGAGCCAACACACATTGTACAAGCAGCAATGTTCATGAATTTCAATTGAAAATACTTGGGGGGTTTTTAGTTGGCACAACACTCTTTATTGCATCATAAACATTTACATGTAAATTACAACATGTTTTGACTTGTGCAGGTCATCCTCAGGTAATATCTATTTCAAAAACAAAAGAAAGTAAATAGTGTAATATAAACCTTAGTACTTTCAATTTAAATTCATCAAAAACCACAACAGGATGCCTGCTTTGAAGAGAGCACTGTTCAGTTGCATTTAAAACTGAGCTGACACACATAGTACACACAGCACTGTTCATCTTGCATTAGCACTGAGCTGACACATTTTACATGCAGCGCTGTTCATCTTGCATTCCTTTTGTCTGTCTGCAGGCTGCAGATTTCAGGCTGCTCACAAAGAAAGCAAGCGTCTTCAGTATGAACAAATTGAGTGTGATGTCACTGAGCAAGGCAGTGTGACCATCAGCAGCATCTCACTTTCTCTGAAGAAAGACTCCTCAATGGTAATGAATTCAGGTGAGTTCAATAAACTGTGCATGTATAATTCAATGTCTTTAGGGAAATAAAATCGAGGAGAATGAGGTGGGCAATGAGTGTGGCATGTGAAGTGGAGAAGAGAAACGCACACTGTACAGTGGTGGGAAATCTGATGGAAAGAGGCCACTTGGAAGACCTAGGTGTAGGAGGGAGGATATTATTAAAATAGATCATTAAGAAATGGGATTGGAGGGCATTTACTGGATTAATTTGGTTCATGGTAGGATCAAGTGGAAGGCAATCTTCAGGTTCCATAAAACACAGGGAATTTCTTGACTAATCAAGTGAAATATTTATTAGTCAAGTCAAATGGTTCAGAAGGCTGTGTCACTTAACGCAGACTTTTTCGCAGTTTGCAGCCTTCATGTGTAGTTGTACAAACAGTTTTTCTTTTATATACATCCTTTACCTAATCTGTCATCATTTTCCAATACTAAGAACATCTGTCCAAGCCTTATGAACCAAATATCATCTCAAATGTAACATAATCATTAACTTTTTTTCTTATCTTTTCTATTACTTTTAACTGTTAAGTTGTCTTGATTTTTGTTCTATTAGTCTTTGTAATAAAAAAATTCTCATTCATCTAGTTCAATAAATAAATTATCTGCACCCTTCCAAAATTTAATAAATTATTTCACACTTCCCCTCTTACCTGCATAAAACTATAAAAACCGAAAACTATTCACACCAGCTTATACCTAGAATTAAATGAGTCCTGCATGCTTGAGTTCATGTGTAGAAAATAACATAATAGTACTATAATGATGCTTTCCTTTGACTTGTATTTACCCACATTAAATACTTATAAAGAAACCAATCGCCTAACACACCGACATCTTCATCTAGCTACCTCATGAAATTTAAATTCTCCTACTCTCTACACTGGGGCACAGTTTTTTCTGAACTATCCATGTTATTACTGGGAACTAATCTTCCCTTTTACTCACTCCTGCCTTATTTCTTCCATACCAACTGGAATCTCCGTAATTTTTCTACTAATTCTTCTTTAACCAGCACTACTGGACTTTCATGATATAACCACTTCATAACTAACTACCTGGAGCAACATCCATCCTCACACATTCAAGAATTTCCCCTTGATTTCAGGCTTCCACTCAAACTCTTGACCTGTGAAAGTGGGACCGATACGTTGTCCCGAAATGTCAGTAAGCAATTACCACACGACGCCGCATAATATCCCAGAAGAGCACAGATCTCAAGAATTTCCCCTTGTTTTATGGAACTCAAAGGTTCCTTACCATGTTTAAAACAGCTGACCACATGTTCCTATCCTGAGCCAGATGAATCAAGGCCATACCCTCCCATCCTATTTCTTTAAGATCAGTTTTCATATTATAGTCATATCTACATGTAGGTCTTCCAAATGGTATCTTTCCTTCAGATTTCCACACCAAAATCTGTATGTATTTGTCTTGTGTCCAGTGCATACCACATGCCCCACCCATCTCATCCTCCTTGAACTGATCACTCAATCACGTGTACAGTTCTTAAAAAAAAACTTTCCAACAGTTTAGATGCTGATGCTTTGTCAAGACACATACAGAGACAGACACACATGACTTCTATATAAAGCATTGCTCTACTTTTTGAAGAGCGCCTATTAATAATGATCCTTGTGATTGACACTGTTATTTGTTTCAATAACAGCACTTACAATTGGTCAAACACAACTGATGTTATATAAAATTATATTATATTATTATGTTTGACTGACTAGTTGTAAGATCTTTTATTGAAACTTTGAAAACACAGTGGGATGAATTCTATCAAATTACTGTTATTTGTGTTGTAGATGAATGTGTATTCTGGTATGTGTGCATCGCATCTCATGGGAAACATGTGTTTGCTACGCAGGCAACACAGGGCCAACAGGACAACAAACTCATCTTCAAGGAATCCCTTCAATTTTTCGGTCTTCCTAAAGATTTTGTGATCACCCTAGATGTGTACACCTTGCAGCTACAAAGAGTCACAGTGCCTTGTAGGGAGCGGTACCGCATTGGGCCAGTATGTGTACACAGAGAGACATAAAGTAACACTATGCAACATACACAGTAAGGCTATCCTTTTGTTATGGGCTACATGTGCCTTCTGTTTCCAATTCAGTTTGTTCACAGTTTGTATGAAGATAGTTCTCTTTTGGGCTATGACACAGAGTGCTTTAGTAGAAATGTACCAATATTTCATAAGAACGTCTGTATTCACCTACCACACGGCACATTCTTGGCTATGAAAGAGTGTGGTTTAGTAGACAGGTACCAATATTTCAGAGGAATGTTTGTTTTCATTGATCATTCAGCAGAGTATTATAACCCCCATACAACAGTGTGAGCCTGTGCTGTCATGTAAACCTATAATTCTACATAAGATACAAGAAATTTGCACAGAAGTCAAATATCCATGGAGAAAAATGTGTTTGTCATAAATGTAGTTAAGGTTCTTAGAGGACTGTAGAGCCAAGGAGTGAGTATTTGTATCACAGAATGTTATTACAACAGATTTTAATAAAATACATTGTGATAGTGTGTTCTGGATTTGATTTTGCCAACATGGGGTCCAATGGCAGACTGCTGTGTATGTTTTGAACAGTTAGGTTCTGTAGCAATGAGATATTTCTTGATCACCTGTTGAGTTTAGACTGTGTGTGATGGCATTAAACTCATATGTTCATTATCTTTAATCTTAATTCACCGTGCATTTTTATTATTTAAGATAAAACACCAACAAAATGCACAACTTATAAGGTGCAGATTAGCTCCTTATATCATGATATTACCCTACGCGTTTCAGCTCTTCGTGAGCCATCATCAGGGGTCTTTTACTCTTATAAAAGGTGCTTTACAAATGCTGCATCTGTTGATGACACTTTTTTTTAAAAATTATGCACTATCTGGAGCATAAAACACTTGTTCATAAGTTAAAAACACACGAGTCATAAATCACAGTTAAAATGATGGTTTGTTAAAAATAGCTTGTTAAAAACACTGTTCACTGCGTCTATTATATAAAAGATGTTCGCACTTCTAAAGGTTACAGGAGATCACACACTGCACTGTGCTGGTTGCGATGGACTTTGATGTAGCACGGCGATAGACATTCGTGCTGTATGTAGTGTTGTCGTTTTGTTTACTTCACGTTGTAGTGTGGTCTTCCTGATGGTGTGGTATATATAAATTGATAGGAAGAAGAAGTGGTTCTGGTGCTAGTATGGTGTGGGGTTGTGTCTTGAAGTATACCCGGTGAGAGTGAACTGTCTGAGGAGCTAATCTGCACCTTATAAGTTGTGCATTTTGTTGGTGTTTTATCTTAAATCATATGTTCATTGTTTTTTAACATCATCACAATCTGTTGACAGAAACAACAAGTGGGTACAGTTCCTTACAAGCTACACCACAGGGATACACAGCTTCTTGTATCTCCATATATGAGATCTGTCAAGAAGCAGCCTATCTGTACCACATCATTCAGTCTGATAGGCAGTATACGCCTGAAACTGGCAGATCTCCATCAGCAGCCTCCCTGGATTCTCAGTAAGGTGGGGAAATATGTTTTTCTTCCTCGTGATTCTGATCCGAGTGCACAATATTCTAGAGCCTCAATGGCTGAACATGACTTTTTCATACTGTATGTATTATAGACAGTTGCTATAAATACTAACCTTGTCAGGCTATAATAATTCTTTGAAGCCTAAAAAACAATATGAAAGTACTTTCCTATCCAGTGCTGTCTGATATCTAGAAGAACATGGCTTTGTTTGAAGGATCCCAAGCTTTGCCACTTGTTGCAATAAGAATAATATTAGGATGAAGATGAGGATGGAGAAGTGACTACTTTTTGAGCCTGAAATTCATCTATGTAATGCAAAAATGCAGCTCCTACCTCACAGAGAGCACAACTTTCTCCATTGCAAAAACCAGTTGGTTAAACTTTAAATGACCTGCATTTGTGCATTAAAAAATACCCCTAGAAATTCATTTTATATATTTAGGCAACAGGGAAATTTACTGTATTTTAAGATGTGCTGCGTAATCTCTGTTGTATTTTCCACAAAATGCTGTTTATTTCATGCTTTTATCTTTTTCTGTTCAAATAATACGTTGTCATGAACCATGCACTAAATTTAAATACCAACCCAGCCGTTTAAAGGTTAATGCTGTTTAGACAAACAATTGCAATCTGTTCTTAGAATTACATGAAGCATAAATACACTGTATGGGCAGAATGCCAAGTTTTGCATGTTGCAGTTTGGTGTGTGTGTAGTATTAATAGCTGTGCTTCAAAGGGATAACAGAAAATGAAGGTTTCATTTTATTATTATTATTATTATTATTATTATTATTTACTGCAATTGGGTTTTCACCTGGTGGCAGTAGTCCTTACACAAGTACACACAATACAAATGTTTTCACCCGGTGGCAGTAGTCCTTACACAAGTACACACAATACAAATGTTTTCACCCGGTGGCAGTAGTCCTTACACTAGTACACACAATACAAATGGACATATAATATACATAAAAATAACAATACAAAACAAACTATACACAATTACAAAACAAAATACATACAGTAAATACAAGTACACACATTAGAACACCGTACACACATTACAAAAACATCCACACCTTACAAAAGCATCCACTCCTTACAAAAGCATCCACACCTTACACAAACATCCACACCTTACAAAAACATCCACACCTTACAGAAACACCCATACACATACAAAACAAAATACATACAATAAATACAAGTACACACATTAGAACACCGTACACACATTACAAAAACATCCACACCTTACAAAGCATCCACACCTTACAAAAGCATCCACACCTTACAAAAACATCAACACCTTACAAAAATATCCACACCTTACAAAAACACCCATACACAATACAAGAAAAAAAAAACACACGCACATTACAAAAAACACACACACATTAATTAATTTCAGTGCGTTAGAATATCCTCAGTATAAAGTCAGACCAAAGACTCCACCATTTGAACCTTTATCAGCTCATGTCATTATATATCCACGCAAACTACTTGTAAAAAAACTTTTTTTTTTTTTTTTTTTTTTTTTTTTTTCTTTTTTTTCTTTTTTTTCTTTTCTCATCCATTGATATTTCTTCCAGGGCAAAACATGCTGTCAGCTTCTACAAGCTCAGTCTATTTTTATTTCCTCTTCTTTGTATATCTTCCCAATGCTGAGCTCTGCATCTTATCCTCAGTTCACACACTCATCATGTTGTGATGTAATATTTGACTTCCAGGGGGTACTTTCCATCAAAACTGTGTATCCTGCTTCCTTTAATCAGCAGGTGTGACGGAACAATGTAAACTAAATAGTTATTTTTTATGTAATACTCCTTTTCTTCCATTTTTCACCTCCTTTACGTGTAGTTTAATCTTAGCAGTCCAGTGAAATCATTATTTTATGTATTTATATATTTATTTATTTACAGTTTATTATTATGTATTTATTTATGGTATATTTAACAGTGTTGACAGTAGCTCAGACTATATAGCACTGAACTGCTATGGATGTGTGGAGGGAAGTAGTCATGACCTAATTGAAGGTTCCATCCCAGCAATTAACTGGAAGTACTGAGTAAAACCATGAAAAACCTCAGTAAGAACAGCATCATTTGCTGAATGTAACCCAGGACCTCCTGAATTTGAAACATGTGTATGACTCCACTGCAGATTGTTCAAAGTTGTAAGAAGTGTTGTGTGATAGCAATTGAAACTTCACTACGCACTTTCACTTTTCATTGCAATGAAAAGTGAAAGTGCGTAGTGAGTTTGTACATATACTGAAGCCCTGATGATGGTCGCTCGACGACCGAAACATATGTAGGGTATTTTAAGTGTTTTTAAGTGACAGTCTACTTTAATAGTGCAAATGTTGGTTAATAAGTGTTTATTAATACCACAATGCACGGTGAACAAGAGTAAAGTTAAATAGCAAATTGAAGTTTTCACATTACATGTCCTGCAGATACAGGAGTGTGCACATTTTGTGACTGTGTAGGTTCCACTCTTCTCACCACTCACTCATGAGGTGACCATGATCCTGCACAGCTCTCTGGAGCTCAAAATCAAATACTCTGGTTTCCTGGCCATGATGGAAACTTTGGGGGTTTGGCAGAGGCGTTGGTGCTGTCTGACAGGACACGTAGTTAGATACTGGAACTATCCTCATGACTGGCCTGATAAGGTAATCAGTGCAACTCTTAATCATCATGTAATTAGCTGTTGGACTACCTTTATGACCAGCTGAATATGGTAATCAGTACAAGTTTTATAAGTCATATAGTTAGTTACTGGAAGTATCCCCATGACTGGGCTGATAAGGTAATATGTCATATGTTCCAAGTACAGGTAGCCCTCGATTTGCGCCGGTCCAATTTGCGCCGATTCAGAATAACGCAGATTTTCAAACCAGGAGGTCAAAAAGTGAAAAACATATATTTTACTATTATTTATAATGTTTTACAATTTTTCTCGTACTGCTTCTTATACTAAATCATAATTCTTACATCGCTGATGTAAGAGGAAGAGGAGGAAAGAGAGGAAGAAGAACTTCCTCTACGTGAAATGAAGACAAGCGATCTCCAGCGCATCCTCTCAGACATAGATAAATTCACTGATGAGCTCTGCAAGATTGACCAGGACTGGGAGCAGAGTGCTACAGCTAAGAGGAGCTTTATGGCATCAGTGAGGCCTTATCATAAAATTTTGATAGAAAGAAAGAAGAAATCACGACAGTCCACACTGCATGCTTTCTTTAAAAAACGTGACGATCCTCAACCAGGGACTTCGTCAGAGAACTAACGCTGCTTCATTATGCCATTGCCGGTTGTAAGTGTACAAAATATATTTTTTAAATTCCCTTTATTATATTTATGTTATTTCAGAGCTTTAAATGTAATGCCATTATATTACTCGTCAATGTTTGGGTGCTGGGAACGCATGTCATTGACTTCCCATTGATTTACATTATAAAATCGTTTCAATTTACGCCGATTCTGATTACGCCGGTTTGTGCAGGAACGCATCCCGGCGTAAATCGAGGGCTACCTGTAATGGAACTAGCCTCATGACAGACTCAAGAAGGAAATCTGATTTGGTGTGCCCCAGCCCACCCTTAGTCTGAAATTGCATAAGTAGGGTGTGTCTGTACCGTCTGCTGGGATATATCACTGTGTAGTGTGGCAGAGTAGTTTGTTTCATTTCAGAGGAACCTGTTGCTTCTGAGATGTTGGTACCTGTCTACCAGCCTATGCAACACCACATCCAAAAAGCCTTAATCTTCACATCCTTGCATATCTAGCATTTCATCTCTGTTACCTTGTGTTATATACTTTCATATCAGCCGTGCTGCTCATGTGAATGTTCGCTCTTTCATTGAGCTACATTCTGTGAAAAGATATTTTTCATGTTTTCCTAGATATTTGAAGTTTGTGTTTGATCCTATGATCCTCCAACTCTACACATACTCTGTTGAGAACTGTGTAAACAAAAAATTCTGTTTGCTTCTGTTGGTTAGACTGATCACATGAGAATTATGGGTTCCACCTGTTACTCATATGATAAATGTGCTTATGCTTGCAGCCACCACTGGGGGAAGTGGATCTGCGCCAGAGTGTGTCAAAGCTTGTTGGCCCTGTTGACAGGGTCTTCTGTCCAAGGCCTCGAACATTGCTTCTAGAAATTGGTAGGCCACCAGGTGCAGAAGACTGCAACACACAGGAGACTATAGTAAGGTGTGTTTCAAGTCAAGTGCAGCACTAACCTCAATCAGCAATGTGCACACATGCACGTGATCAAACTGGTCGGTCATTATATTTTTTAATACAAATACTGTAACATTCATTCTGTAGTTTGTTGTACGACAGGTCTGTAGCCTCTTCCAAAGCGAGTTCTCCATAGGGTGTGATCCAGTGCCTCCTCTTTCAATTTCCAGTATCTTCTCTTTTCCTTAAGGTCATCCAGTAGCTGCTTACGCCTTCTTCCTCTTCTTCCGTCATTTCTACCCTTCCCTCTAACTTTCCTTCAATCACATGTTTTAGAAGGCAGTTTCTACGCAAGATGTGACCAATTCAGTTAGCCTTTCTTCTTTTTATTTTATGTAGGATATTCCTCTCCTCCTTGACTCTGTGTAATACTTCTTCATTTCTCACACGATCGGTCCAACTGATCTTCTCCATTCTTCTCCAACACCACATTTCAAAATTTTTCAGGTATTTCTGATCTACTTTCTGAAGTGTCCACATTTCAGCATCATACAAAGCTATGCTCCAAATGTAGCACTTTACTAGTTTGTTCTCTAAATTTAAGTCCAGTTTGCTGGTGAAAAGAGTCTTCTCCTTGTTGAATGTTGCTTTTGCCATGGCAATTCTGGATTTAAATACTGTAACATCACAACTAAAATCAGGGGGACAAAACATCTTTTATCAGATGATGAAGGTTAATGAGAGTGCAAAACAGGGATGATTTATATTCATGATGACATATTGGGCAAAAATGAAAATGGCCACCACAAAGACAAATACAAAAACTCTATTAAAGACACTAGTAAGGAGATTAGTTTAGCACTGAATAAAAATATCTTCATGGCACAGCACAAACATTGAGGAAAACATCATAATTGCATGGATAGTGTGAGAGAATATTCAGAAGTTTCTGAACTGTGAAAATAATGAAATATATGCCTACCTTGGTTATTAGTCCCCCCCCCCCCGCCTGACAGTAGTCCCCTTCCAAGTGTATGGAATAGGTCCAGCATTTCTGGCACTGCTGGAAGCAGCACTAGAACTGACTTTTTTGAATCACATGTGGGGCAGTCAGCAAATGTTCCTGACTTTCAGGTAAATCCTGGATAGATGGCCTCATAGCTGGATTTTCATTTCAGAAATGACAAAATCACAATAGGACAAATCAGATGAGTAAGGAGGGTGGATGACCACAAACATGTTTTCACCAGCCTAAATCTGCTTCTGTTTCTATTTATCAATGAGCAACCAAGGCACAAAGGTTGCAGAGCTCCAACACATGTTCAAGTCCTCCCTTAGAATTTGCAGGCATGTTCCTTATGAGAGGCTGAACCAGTGATCTCAATGGTACTTCTTCGGTCTTCATTAACAGTATTGCTAACCTCCTCCACGTTTTCATCTGTGCAACTTGTGGAGGGACAACCTGAGTGGTCACAAACTTCAACTGAAGTTTCCCCATGTTTGAATTGAGAAAACCTCTCAAGAGTCTGTGTTCGCCCCATGGCACTGTCACCAAAAGCTGTTTTGAACGTTTAATACGTTTTTGATGCAGTGCTTATGAGTTTGAAGCAAAACGTTCAGTTATTAGAGAAATTGCAGATTTCCTGTAACATATACAACGTAAAACAACTGTTAAGAAGCAACGCAGAGGGTTATTGCTGAAAAACTCACTAGACTGACTCAGAAGGTAGTGTTACTACAGCATCTGGGGGGAAAAAACTATACTATTTGCTACTGTCCTTCCTAGCGGTGAGTTCAGAAACTTCTGGTTACAACTTTATAAATGAAAATAGGGGAAGTTCAAATGTCTTGGAATGACAGTATAAGATCAAAATTAAACTACTTTAAGAAACTACAAGCAGATTGAATTTGGAGGATGCTTGATACCATTCAGATCAGATTTTTTATTTTCTGCTTCATATGTTGATTTCTAAAAATTAAAATATAAGAAATTACAGTCTCAGCCTTTGCTTCATGTGGGTATGAAACTTGGTCTCTGGGCCAAAGGAACGTTACAGCCTAACAGTATTTGAGAACAGGGTAAAGGTAAAGTTCACCCTAGAACAGGCCATGAAGGCCCAGAGGGGGAGTAGAGGTATAGCTCTACTCTTTCTTTAACCTCGGCGCTAGATCGGGGTGGGTGGTCAACTCCACGCCCCGGCCGCTTTACCCTCAGGAATGACCCGGTACCCATTGTATATGAGGCTGGGTAGGCCCCAGGGCCGGTCTGGACGGGTGCTGAAAATCTCGACCCCACCGGGATTCGATCTCCGGACCGTCCAGCCCGTAGCGAGTCGCTATACCGACTGAGCTATCGCGGCCCACATTTGAGAACAGGGTGCAGAGGAGAAAGCAGCAGGAAGGTGGTGACAACTGCATAAGAGAAACCTTCATAATTTGTGCTCTTCCTCATATATTATTTAGGGTGACAAAATTACATTGAGTGAGATTGGTGGAGCATGAAGTATGCATGGGGGAAATGAGAAATACATGTTACACTTGAGCTGGAAAATATGAGCGGAACAGACCACTTGGGAAGTGTAGGAATAGATGTGGGATTATTAAAATGGATCCTAAGAATTTGGATATGAACTAGAGTGAACTGGCTCAGGATAGAGTCCAGCCCATAAAGATTCTTTACTACCCGAGCAACTAGTAGCTTCCCAAGAATGGAATTACTTGCCACAAAAGCCTGTTATTCTGAACAAAGCTGACATCTCACAACCACTTTCCCTCAAATGAAATTTAATAATGTCCTCTGATCTGTAACAAGTTCTAGATACTTTCCTCTTTCCAAACAAGAAACTTATGTGAATTTCCTGATCATTAAAGCCTTTATTTAATTACTCTGATAAACCAGATTATTAGTACATATTGTGAATCTCCTGGTTATGGAATTACCTCGTTGTGTGAAATGTTTCCAGGATTTATTCAGGCCTCTAAAGGTCAGTAATTTATTACTGTATTCTGGGATGTGAAACCATGTAGTTTGGTAGACAGATACCAACATTTTGGAAGAACTTTCTACCTCCATCTCTGATGTTGAGATGGAGGCAGCAGGTTCCTTCAAAATGTTGGTGCCAGTATACCAATATACCAAACTATACAGCTATAAAACAATATGTGAATATTGTTTGTATTCATCACAGTCAGAACCTCAAATCTCAGACAGTGTTTATTCATTTTGTTTCAACAAAGTTCAACCACGCGAACCTCCTGCTTGTGTTATAATCTACTTGCAGGCACCTGTGGCAAGCTGACACTACGAAGGAACTATCAGAGTGGTGTGCCAAGCTAACTGCTGTCCTGTGCGCTCTGAAGCGATGGAACATCGATATGCAAAGTGTCTAAACAAGACTGGTGTGCCAAGCTAACTGCTGTCCTGTGCCCTCAGAGGCAATGGAACGTCAACATACAAGGTGCCAAAGCAAGACTTTTTAAGCATTTTATATTGAAATGGATGGCTAAAAGACAGTTGCCTTCCAGCTGAGGTCCTACTCTGTTAAAACTTTCAACTCACCTTGATCTCAAATTTTATATGTTTTAGAAACACACCTCCATCAATGTGAGCACGAGTTGTTCGAATCTACTGTTTTACTAGTCGTGAAGTGATATTAACATGTTACCAACACTGAAAAGTATGCTTCTCTGCACTTATATGTTTTAATGAACAAGGCTTTCCTGTGGAGATTAATCTTTTATGGACTGCGACAGTATGTAGTCTGATAGGTAGGTACCATTGTTTTGGTGAAACCAAATGCCTCCACCTTCAGGGCAGAAAGTTCCTCTTAAATTTTGGTATCCATTTACCAGACTACTTTGTGATGCATCCTGGAAGACATCAATCTTGAGTCACCACAGTGAGAACCTCAAATTCAAACAGTTTCCTGTGATTATTTTAAATGTTGGCCTGTATGTAATACGTAAATTAGTTCTGTAACATGATGCTTATTTGTAATGTCAGTCTGAGAATGTGTCATACCTCAATGTGATCAGGGACATGTTTATTTTTAATTGGGTCAGTCCATTGTGTCAAACTCAATAATTATTTATTTAATATGTTATAATAACCATCATCCTAAATAATTACAAAGGTAGTTCTTACATAAATTATTTTATTTGTCATAATAAAATGTTACAAGTATATTTTCTGAAATTAGATTTTCCATCTGTATTAGAGATATGAATTTAATATGAATATGAAAATATAAGTTTCTGAAGTTGTTTACATATCAGAATAATAATGTAAAAACATGGACTTTCTCCTCATGGAAGCTGGGTGATTTCAGTGCATTTTTATTCCCAGATTATAAAAGTGTGAATGACAGTCTTGTACAGACATTTTTTCTGATAAGTTAGGAAATATGTGGATAGCCAACAGTTTTGGCATCTTTTCAGTGTACTGTTTAATTATTTTAAAAACCATACGAATTGTATAAGGCATACAATGTGTGTGTCAGTCTTTCTATTTGAAACATATTTTGTTCCAACAAATGTTTGTATTTAGCATGTTAACACTTAAGGTTCATGCACAACGCATATAGGTATCCATGCAAAAACATGTTTGTTTGTGAAATTCTAACTATAATTGGAATGTGCTGACAAATGTTAGTAGTAAAAGTCCAAAATAACAAATTGCATGAAAAACCTGTTCAGAAATTTCAGAATTCACATGTGCACACAAGGGAGATGGACTTATAAATCTTCTGCCACTTTGGTTGCATGCGTATAAAAAAAATGAAGCTTTTATACACAGTGCGATGTTATTTCTTGTCTTGTGTGCTGTTTGCACTATATTTTCTTGGCTGATAGTGTGTTTTTATTTATTCCCTCCGCCCCACTTATGCTTATAGTAAACACAGTACATTACAGAATCTGCCCAGCAGGAAAGTATGAAAGCCCACACAGTATAAAAATACTACAGATGTCATCTCTGTGCACTTCAGGAACATCATTTTTATATGTATAAACATGTCAAATTGTCACTGACTGGTTAAGTATTAGATCTTTCATTTATTTTATAAGAAAGTATTTTGATAAAGTGTAAATTAGCTGTGAAAGAGAACTAAGACGAAAATGAGTGACAAGGTGTTACACCATTGCACAGTATTCTCTTTTTCCTCCATACATCTCAGTGGAATGACACATGGACAAGGAACAGAATATGTTACAGTAATTTTTAATTAAAATTTATTCAATTATTCTTAAATGTAAAAACAGTGACAAAGTGGAAAGAGCATGAGGTGTTACATTTTGCACACATCTGACTAAGTTTATCGGTATGTCCTATATAAATTAAGTTCAGCCAAATCCTTTCAAGAAGGAGGGACCATCAACAAGGTATTGAACATTTTATTCTGAAAAATCAAAATTTCTAAATTAATTCATGTTGAACTAGACATTTGTCAGGATTTGTAATCTATTAATTTCTTCTCCATTTATGGCGTTGGCTGCCCCTGTTCAAATAATCAGCGTTTGCACTGAGAAGTCCACAGTCTATGAAAGTATCAATCTAAACAAAATACCATTCAGCCAAGATTTGATCAAAACATTTGGTGTTCTAGCAAAGAGTCCTTGCTCCTGTCCATATTCCTTTTTTCTTAAGTATATCTAAACCTGTGTTTCTATATTTGAGTGTGTTTGTGACTCAAGTATCCATGACATTACATATCATATTTATCTGAATATAAGATGGTCCCACTTCACATCATAAATTTTCAGAAAATTACATACACAGAACATGTTCGAATTTGTGTGCGATTATAAGCAACCCCAAATTTTATAGGTGATGCTTTGGGAAAAACATCTCACCTTATATCTGGGGAATATGGTATGTTTAGATACACTAAAGTATGGTGTAAGAATGTATCAATCAGTCCGAGTCACCAGCATACTCATCTGCATCGTATGTAACAAGGCTCCTGCGTTGGTTAGTCAAGTTACTCATCTGGAGCTGGTTGACAATGGCAGAATTCGTCGCCAGATCTATAGGTGTTTTCTGGTCCTTGTTGCGCAGCTGTGAATCTCCGCCATGACTGAGCAGAAGCTCTACAACTTCTAAGTGGCCACGAGAAGCAGCTACATGCAAAGGTGTGTCCCCAAGAACATTCTTAGGAAACAGAACAACATATGCGTCTGTTAATTTTTGTTTCAGGCTTAAAAGGTGTACGTAAAGGATCACATATAGGTCAAAGAGGATGCAGCATCAGAAGTATATGTGAACACAACTTTTGACATCATGCAACAAAAGGGAAATACCGACTGTGAGAGGAGACTGTACAAGTCTTGTAACCAAGGTTGGCAAACACAGTCGATATGAGGGAGTATAAATATAATATATAGCTTCATTCTGGTGTCACCATAAATTGCTAGGTCACCAGATAACATCAATACAGGATACAGGTTAGACTGCAATTTACCTACAAAAACATTATAGATTATATAACATAAATTACATGCCATCTGGAAAATGGCATGGGAAGTCATGAACTTTTCCATATCCTGTACTTAATCTAGTAACAGCTGGCCCATCATAGTGTCACTGACCTGAACATTGACTGCAGGCCTGGGGAATGCCAATAACTCTCTGACACAATCTACATGTCCTGCATGGGAAGCCCAGTACAGTGGAGTGTTCCCTGCATTGTCAAGCCCTGTGCCAGACACTCCCTGCTTCAGGCATTCTTGCATAAAGTCCAGGTTCCTCTCCGGCTGCCTCATGAGGGGCTGTTCTACTTCCTCCATCTGACTTTCCACTGGAACAGTAAAGCCGGGATTAGACGGCGCGTGGCTCGTCCAGTGACGTGACGTCACTTGCTCGGTCAACAGATCGGAACAGAAAAGACAATCTGGCTACACGACGCGGCGCAGCTCGGCAAATGCCGACCAGCCGTGTAGCCGCACAGCTGCCTGCGCCGAGTCCCTTTGAGGATCGTTTACAACCGCCTCTGAGGCGATCGCACGAGCCTCGCTCCACCAATCACACTCCGTGCCGCGCCAGGCCGATTACACGGCGCGTTTGAATATGATCTTTGTCAGTGACGTCAGTTATGACGTAAAACGTGCCGAGCCACGCGCCGTCTAATCCGGCTTAACACATCTGCATGTGCTGTATGCAAGTTTTATGTTCCTGAAAAATCTCCTGGTGACGGACAGTTACATCTGACAGATTAAGTGAGCCAGTTTACAGTGGTCCACATCTGAATTTCATTTCAGAAACCAATTCTTAATTCATTTGTAGGTATCCACGGTTGTCTGTAATTGCTGCTGATGAAAACGAGCTTTAAATGTTACAAACTGGCAGGGAGATCAAGCTTCCTTTATGTCATCACGCACCAAAGATATTCAGTGTTTCTCCATTGATGGTCCCAATTGTAAAATTTTGCTTACAGCACAGAAAGGATTGAGATTCATTCAGTCTTGGGCTTCAAGTGTAATCTCTGAAAGATTTCACTACTAAATCCCACACACATTTCTGTATTTCCCCCATACAGGGTATTTGAAGGTATTTTTTTCAAAATAAACGCCTTCATTTAAGATTGGTTATTAAGTTACTGATGCTGTGTCACCTGCAGATGTTATGTACTGACATATAAGATGGGACAATGATAATAAATAGTGAACAGGCAAGGATTTGAGGCAGTGGTGGTCAAGGTACTGGACAGAAAAAAAAACTCATGAAAAACTTCAGTCAAGATAGGCAATAACCTGAACCGGTACATCCCAAATACAGTCAGGCTTGTTGCTACCACACCATACTGCCTGGTTCCTGTACTGGTAGTGTAAAGTTCAGTCTTGTGCAGTATTCTTCATTCCCCACTTGACTGTCACATTTCATGCATTCTTTGATTTTATAAAGACAGCATTCTCAGCAGTGAAGGCATACACTAAACCCAAGAACATGATGATATGTTAATCCCTGAAACGATTTCTTATCTAATTTCCATACAGTATTTGTGCCATGAACTCTGGGCTTGTTATGTTGCTTGTACCATACCATAGTTGCTGGGTATGAGGCCTATCTGGTTTTCACACCGAGCCTTCCACCAGTTTGGGTCTGTAACTTCATCAAATACATACAGCAAGTCTCCCTCTTGAAATGACAACTCGTCCAGCTGCAACAGTGAAATGTGTGAGTGAAATAAATTACATAAATACAAACTTGCAGCTCTGGTCATGTTCAGTGAAGTGACTGTACTTACATTCTGTGCTGTGTACTTGTATAGGGCCCTCACGACTCTTACTCGGCCTGCAACATGAAACATCCAATTTAAGAAAGTACAGTTTTCGGATATATTAAAGGTGATACAGTCAACACAAATGTTCTTTATTATAAAAACAATATTTGTTTTGTAATCGCTCTGTGTTTAACCCTGAAGGCTCATCATCAGGCAAGAGAATATAAAATATATATATATAAAATATAAAAATATGAAAATATTTTGTTGCTTGATGATGACCCTTTAGGTTGAAACAAATAGCGATTATAACAACAAATGTTTTTATAATAAAGAAGAGTTGTGTCACATGGAACACCTTTAATATACTGAGTTACTGAAACACAACAGGGTGTCCTCTGTTAAAATAAGTTTTCAGGTTTTTCACGGTGGTTGCTGTCCAGATGATGGTTGTCTTTTGGATTTTACACCATGTGGCGTGCTTTATGTGTTCCAAGTTTCGGAGGAATGTAGCGCCTCCATCTACAGAGTGACAAAACTGATGCAGATGGATGCTGAAGTGATAGGATGGAAGAAAATGTGTCAGTTATATGTGAAGGTGTGAGGGAATTTGGCCAATCACAGCTTCCGCTTCCATACCTGTCATTGGTTAAATTCCCTTGAACTTTCCTATATAACTAACATATTTTCTTCCACTCCATCACTTAAGCATCCACCTGGCTGATTTCAGGCACCATGAAGATGGAGGCAGTATATTCCTCCAAAACATTAGAACAAACAAAGGACATTACATGTTAAAAAATCCCAAAATATGACCTTCATTTGTATCTAACTACATGGCATTACATCCCAGGAGACCTTGATCTCAATGTTCACTGCCATGAGAATGTGTAATGTTGTTCCAAATTAATTCAGTGTGCTTTGTTTACCAGGTCTTCTTTACTCATGTGTCTGAAGAGGTGACAGTTTTCGTGCAATATGCCATACAATGATAACAACAGAATCAAATATAACTCTTCTATCTCCTATACTCCTGTCGAATCTAAAACAGACACCTAACCACTGCACCGTAACACAGTGAGGGGCCTCATTCAGTTGGTGATTTAACACAACACCCTACCTGTCTGCCCTATTTGTGATAAAACATGTAATGTATGTAGACATAGAATTATATATCGATGTGGTAAACCACAAATAAGAATAGCACAACTATCACATTTTATATGAATATATACATATTTTATACTAATGTATGTATATGTATACATAGGACCTGCTTACTAATGAAACTTTCATGCTCGATATCTATGGTTTCCAAACACATCTCCCTGAAAACGGTCTTATAAAACGACCTAAACATCTTGTTTTGTGGTTGGTAATTCTATAGCAGGCCTATCTAATGCAAAACAGGATGTGGGCCAAATCCAAAATCCGACTTCACATCTTGGGCCACAACATGTAATTTCACATTCCCTCAAATATCTTCATTTGTAAATTTTTCAATGTGGAGAAATGCAAGGATGTAAAATACTCCATGTATTTAATTTTGCAGGATATCTTGGGTGTATTATGCAATAAAAATAGTTAGTTTGTGCGTCTGAAACCCTATTCAAATACCGACTGACTGAGGAAGTAACATACAGTTCTGACGTTCTTTCCGCGCCCAAGTTTTCCGAGTCATTCCAAAGGTCAACGGTTGAACTCATGAATTTTGGATTCGGACTATGCCAATATAATAATCATGTACTTTTTAAAAAATAACAAAATAGTAAAAAAAACTCGGACATTTCAAGAAATTTTAAAACCCACCTGGACGGAAATTTTTGGCTCGAAAAAGTGGGCATGCTCGGGGACAAGAGGACGTATGGTAGCTCTACATAAAAGCCTATGTTTGTCACAAGATCACATCCCTTTAAGTCTTCAAAAAGAAGAAAAATCACTTTTGTGAAAATTATATTTTAAATGGGAAAACATGCAGCTATATTTGGAAGCATCTGGGCTCCTACCCTGTATGTTGAAGGGCGTATGATGTGCTTCTGTTTATCTGCTTGTCGTGCAACATCGTAAATGAAGAGATCTGCGCTCTTCTGGGATATTACGCAGCGTCGAGTGGTAACCCTGTACCGACGTTTCGAGACAACGTATCGGTCCCAACTTTCAGGGTCAAAAGTCCAAGACTTTTGCGCTCTTCTAGGATATTACGCAGCGTCGAGTGGTAACCCTTTACCGACGTTCCGGGACAATGTATCGGTCCCAACTTTCAGGGTCAAAAGTCCAAGACTTTTGCGCTCTTGAGTTACCACTCGACGCTGCGTAATATCCCAGAAGAGCGCAGATCTCAACATCGCGGCGGAAGCTTGAAATCACGGATCGAAAATGTCGTTCCGTTTTCTGCCACGGTTTATTTTCCAGATGTAATGCATGAAGTGTCGAGTTTATAAAAGACCAACCAAGGAACAAAAAAAGCACTTTTGCACATCGTAATAGCTACATAATTATAACTGTAAAACATATTTTAATAAAGCTCATTTTAAAATACACCTATAACGAAGGCTCGTTAAATGCATGCCATTCTTTGCATAACAATAGTACATAAAATGCCCAATAGGGGATGACACTAAAGAGACAAGTAAACATTGAAACTCCTACAAGGGTTGCAGTGCTTAAGTGTGTCAGTTATCTTTATACTAGATAATCTGTGGTCATCTTCATCTTGTTTCTGTGTGCGGTTCAGTGTAGCGGAGCCCGGCAGTGTAAGTAGTAGTAATCTGTGGTGTAAGTGGCCGACAAATGGCACAGCCTTATTGAAAGGCTTTTGATTAACTGGTTGTATTTGAAGGAAGGTTTCAAACGTAAATTGTTCGTTATTTTTGTATTCGAAACAAGCGCAAGTACTTAACAACAAATTATTTTATTATTTCAATAAAAGTAACAAATTTGAGTACATTTTCTTACCGAATAGAGGCTACATAACTATTCAGACGTATAAAATGCTTTTAATTTAATAATTAGGACAGCTTTGTATTAAATGGTTTCCCTAAAACTCCAAGAGCTAGGGCCAACCACATAGGATCCCAGTTCTAATTAACATTTTAATAATATGAAAAATAATAAGTATAACCATTTATAGCATTGCCCCCAATGAATTTAGTGTGCGGCAGAAACTCATTTCACCCAATGCCTCCAAAATGAACGTGGGCTATACGATGAATACAAGAGTAGGTTCGGCACAATATTCATAACATAAGGGTATTCGAAATGGGACACATGGACTAGTGGAAAAACAGATCTATGCTCAAAAAGTAGGGGAATTGGAAGGAAACTTGAACTTGATATACGAATACATTGGAGACATTAATATGAGGGTTTGTTGAACACTGACAGTCTTGCGTGGAAGGATAGGCTCTTTACATTATGTCTAATGAAGAAGCAATGTTATATCTTAACTGTTCACCCCAAATGATTAAATGATTTACGTTTTGTAATTTCAAACACGTGTGATAACGTATTTCATAAAAATGTTCTAGAACAATTTGTCGTGTTACAGCCACGAAACTGAAATGTATTCGCCGCGTTCTGTAAATGTAAGTTCCAAAATATACCTCGAATATAGCATGAGTATTTGGCATCTGACGTCTACTTTAAAGAAGCCTGTTACCAGTCCAGCGCGGTAGATAACGCTAGCTGTCCTGATGCCACGAAACTGCACTGAATGGCGGCCTTAAGCGCAGTCAAATGGCCCTTTGTACCATTCGAAGAACTGACACAAAGTTCGGATAATGTTTCGCAAAAGGCATTCGTATCTAGAGCAATTTCGTGACTGGTACTCTTCATCAAATACTATTACGTGAACAATACAAGTAAAATAAGTGGAGCTGCATGAGTTGACACCCTTACATACAATCTGGGTCTAGACAGCGTAAAGAGAATGTCTCTTGGGATTCCTAAACGTAGACGCGAGGATAATATTAAAGAGGATCTTATATAAAAATACTGAGGATGCGTACTGGATTTACTTGGCTCAGGATACACCCAGCCATAGTGTCTTGTGAACACGACAATAGAGTTTTAGGTTTAGTAAAGGTCGATTCCTTTGACCAACCGAAATACTGTCATTTTTCAAACACGAATATTTCCATGGCCTTAGCCATTGAAACGAAACTTTGTTTCTGGTGGAACAAAATATTCCACATCTCGCAGCCCTAAATTTATCACAAGAAAGCCTAACTAAAATACAGTACGCCAATTGGTCTGTTTCAGCCGCTGTGTTCATCGGTAAAACAAAGATATTCGATCATGTCACAAACAATGAAACTGAGAATATGGAATTTATTGTAAAATAAGTAAACCCCGCTTATAAACATCATGATAGGTACATGATTAGTGTTAGATTTCAGTTCTTAAGCCTTCAAATTGCAGCATTTGGTTGGACATCAAGAATAAAAACATACAGCCATTTTCTCTGATCATTCCCACGGTTTCTGAGCGTCAGCCATCTTGTTGACGCTTTATTTAAAATTGCAAAATGTAACCAGAAACACGTCAATCCTTATTTGAAACAAAGTGCCAGGTCTGTTTGTACTGTGCGGTTCATGTAGAGGATGAAACACACACACACATTTTTATATACTAACAGCTTCAGAGGCTGTCTGTCGTGTGTTTATGTAAAGGTTGATTGGTTGATTGACTGTTGATTGATTTATGGGTGGATGGCTTAGATGGACGAATGACTAACTGCGCATTAATTATGTTGTGCAAGTGAGCTGTACTTTCCATTACACAAAATGCATGGCCGGTATTTATTCTTGTGCATGAATTACACAGAACAAACGAATGCCAGTCATCATTACAAGTTCAAATTCCATGTTTCTTTTAAAAGTTGCCGCAGAAAGGAAACTGAGATATATGGGTGAACAATGCTAAACGTACGGCATCCCTGTAAATTCCACACTACCTCATTTGTGTGACAAATTATCTAGTTTAACTAGCTAAACAACATTAATTAGACATGTAGTATATATAAACCAATGTATTAACTACAGTTCTTCTGGAGAAACTGGTGGTTGCTTAGGTCATCACGAAAATACCTGCCTTTATGGAATGCACAGGGCCATTACCATGGAAACTTAAAGTCTTGTTTTATGTTACTCCTTGTCGACTGGTAAATAGTTACCGACGTTTCGAAGGATTGTAGTGCCCTCTTCGGGATCAACATTCCTACAAGAATAAACCTTGTGGGACTGATCGACCTTGAAGTTGAAGGCGATAGATTTCTTCGCAACGTCGGAAATCATTTACCGTCAGACACAGCGTAACGACCCAGAATACTTGAATCTTCAGCAACTCACGTTGTGAGAACCTCAAAGCTCGTGTCAATGACCGCGTCCACAAAAAGCGAAGCGATGCTTTTGCCAAAAGAATGGCTAGAAGCAATTGTATGTACATCGGTTATATCTCGTGGTTAATGCTCTTATGTATGAAACTGCTGTCTTTAAGACCTGAACGACTCACCACTTTTTATTTGATGTAACTGTGCCCATCCGAGAAGCCAGCTGCCTGACGTTTTAAAAATAAAATGTGTTTTTTTTTCCGAAGTGTTAGATAAGTTATGAAACTGCCGCCAATGTATAAACAGTTCTTCCGTGTATGAGGCCACGTGTCTAGACAAGCTATAGCTAACTGTGTTTCATACTAAAAAAAAAAAGGGATATGAGACAGTTTTTCATATACGTAGGCCTACATGTGGAAGTGTTACATAAGTTATATTTGCACCGTCTTTATGTAAATTACATCTTTATTCTACAGCTTTATTAAACGGATTGTATGACGTCATGTTTCCTTCGGCTCTTACTACAATGCACCCTGACACTCAACCAATATTATTGACATTGTATAAACAACCAATATAACGACACTTATTATTCTTCTTACAAAATGTGACAAATGTAATTACGTTACATGTACAAGTAAGTAGCCTGGACTCGGTTCGGTCATTTACAACCAATACACTTCTTACTTATACACCGCTCCCCGGATATAACGCCGTCGTGTATACCGCAGATTCGGATATACCGCCGGTCTTTCCTGTTCCCCGTGCCTTTGAATGAGATTCTGAGAGAAATATAAGTCGATCCTTAGTGTGAGAACGTATCTGTTAATTTATTTAACGGGCAATGGCAAACATTAATAAAAGATGGAAAGATTAGGGTAATGTATTTACCAAAAAATACCACAGCGTTAATCCAACCCCTTGGTCAAGGAATAATTAATAGTGTTAAGGCAAACTGCATCAGTTTCCTTTTGATTGTTAAAAAATACCAAATGCCACGTTTATCGTGCTCAATAGTGTAAAATTAGAAGACTTTTTAGACCATTAGAGAATCACTGAAATATAGAATAATTGTAGCCGTCGGTTATAGCGCGGTTGTCTTATAACGCGGGTCGGATCCCCACCCCGCAAACCCGCTTTATAACCGGGGAGCGGTGTATTTAAAAAATACAATATATTGTACGAGATAAAATGTGCGCCATTCAAAATTGATCAGTGAAGCATATTTTAATAACGCGTTCATTTGTTTAAGGTCGGGTCAGTAATAGTTGACAAGACGTTCATGCACGTAAGTGCTTAAAATTTGAAAATTAGATGTGTAACACTTTGATTGTTATTCTACACAAAATGTCTGTGAATCTGACGGGGTTTTCTTATTAAGTTTAAAAAAAATACCTAATTAAATTTACAAGATCGGAGTGAAAAGTGTCATTCACAAAAAGTTTATAAGTGGAAGTGTCCCGTGTTCAGTGAGTGTAGTGGTGAAAATACAGGGTATACACAAAAGAATGGTGCGGTTTCAAAAGTGAATAAAAAATTTATGTCTCACATTACACGGGCACAACATACACCATCAGCGGCGGCAACTGTCCAAGTTTCTCATGCGCTACCAGCAGTTCGCTGAAATCGCTGTCCATCCATGAAATTCGTGATCGGATAACGCATGCACTGCAGGCCATTACAGCGGACATGCTACAACCGGGTCTGGGATGAGTTTGATTACCGTGTGGATGTGTGTCGTGTGACCCAGGGTGCAAACATTGAAGGATTGTAATTACCAAATGAGAAACTTGGACAGTTGCCGCCGCTGACGGTGTATGTTGTGCCCGTGTAAGGTGAGAAATACATTTTGTATTCACTTTTGATACCGCACCATTCTTTTGTGTATGCCCTGTACAGCTAGCGTCTAAAAGTGTGGCTTTCAAAATAAATTCTATTCCCATTCTTGGAAATAACCAGTGCACGAGGAAAAGTGATTTGTTTCCAGTGCAAAATGTGGAAGCAATGGAAGTGTGTTGTTACGTGTCAATGCAGTGCAACAATTAAAAGTTAATGGTGAAACTAAATAGCTCTTCAAATGGCCTGTATAGTGTTACGATTAGTGCTAACTGTGAAAATGCAAGCTGCAACTTCCGCTCCAATACTCACCACCCAACAACAACAACATTCAATATCATCTCAACATAAACTTCAACCACCACTTCAGGCTTCATTAATTACAACACTACATCGGAGCAACAAGTTAATTTCAAAACGTCGCAGTCAAAGTAGGTGCTGATTTTTTTGTCCCCCTGTTGCTTCTCGCTCAATAAGGGTCGCTGTCTGAATCATTTAGAATTACAACCACCACTCCGTATCAGTCGGGGTTTGGTGTGTTTTCGGGTCGTAGGGTTTTGTAGTATATAAGCGTCAGGTTGGCAGCCTGAATTTCAGAGACGTCACTGCATAACTAAGGAAGTGTTTTGCTGTGTACCCCCCCCCCCCCCCCCCCCCAAATGAACTGTTAGGTTTTCGTGAGGTTAGGTACGCAGGCAATTGTTTTAGTCATAGCACTGGGTCAGTGTCAAGGGCCACGTTAGTTATATTTGCGCATTGAAAGTGTTCATGTGTTAATGTTTCTCATAAAGGTCTAAATTATGTTTTATTGCTAATTTATTTAATTAAAAGTCTTCCATTTCGAGATTTTGCTCATGTGTAAGTGGTGGCCTCTTCTGCGTACAATTAGTTTGCGCACACCAGGGTTTAGAGTTCACACGTTTACATTCCTCGTTTGTTTTTGAAGTGATGAACTGGCGTAAACTCTTAACCTACCTACTTTCTCTTAATTTAAGGTGGAAGCGTCAACAACACAAAATCTGATAGAAGTAACTGCAGTTCGGACTCATTCATTATATGACGAATTTTTAAATTTAATTTAAACATCCAACAATACATTAAAACTTGCTTACATTCCACACAGTTTGATGGTGGTGATAAAAGAAACGATGACGCATCTGCACCATAAATGGTGTGTGCACTCAATTCTTCCCTTAGCTCCTACAGCGAAGCTGCCCGCTCTCCACATTCGTACATGAAATACCTACACGATTCAGAGAAGACAGCATCTGATAGGTTGTCATAGCAATGTGCACTGGGCTGTGAGGCTCGCCCGGTTTCAATTGACAGTCGGAGGTGGCGTGCGGAGTGGACCTAACATGTTGTGGTGTCATTTGTTCCCGTTCATGTTAGGTTTGCGCGGCGGGTGCGGGGAAACATTGCGTCGTCTGCACGTGTCAGAAACTGTTCTCATGTTACGGGACGCTGCGTCAGCCAACTGCGCATTGGTTGCTGTGTAAAGCCAGGCCCCGAAAAAAACGCTAGAATGTTCAGGATAAGCTATATACTAGATTTGATTAACAGAACTGAAAAATTTGGTGTACTATTTTAAACGCCTCAACTTTTTTTTTATTGAATATTTTCGCGTTTTCATCGTCCGCATTCACCGAAAGGACGACAAATTTCACATATCAATACCTCTCATTTTAATTTCATAACAGTTTGGCTCCCACAAGCAGCAGCTCTTCCACTTTTCCTATCCTGCCACCTGTTCGAAATTTTATAGCGCTACGCGGAGAGATGGAGGGTACCAGGATGTTTGTTACGATGTTCTGGTTCAGCTGCATCTTGCATTAGAAAAAGAGCACACAAATTATTAAATGATCTGGAGACGTATTTGTCTCGAGTTTCAGAATATTGCATTTGGCAGATGGTCCTCAACTCTTTAAACAATTGTGGTATTTTGATGTTCGGACTGAATTGTTTCAGACTGAAATCAGCTTATCTCAGCGAAGTGACAAATCTGTGGACGAGTTTCTCCTGTCACTGCAGTTTGTTTAAAAACTTTTTTTTTTTTTTTTACACTGGCAAGCTGCAACTCTTCGAACCTAATTCAGTAAGATATTTTCTTCAAGATGTGTAGGACTGCGTGGGGGGGGGGGGGGGGGACCATTTGTTAGGAAATTCTGAATCAGTTGCAGCCTGCAATGGAAAACGAGGACTGCTAAATTATTAAATGCCCTGGAGAAGTATTTGTTGTCTCCTACATCAAGAAGTTCATTTGACAGAAGGTCCTCAAATCTACTAACAATTAGCTATGTGGTATTCTAATGGTAAATCTGTAAACCAGTTTGATGGGACACTAAATGAACAATTCTGCGCCATTTTTACTTCCGAAAAAGGGTTTAAATTTACTAATCAATATGTTTTCTCTTTAAGGTGTACTAATTGTTTAGATAGTTTTTTCCAGCCCCTCCCTCCTCCTGGCCCTGTGGCTCATCGTGCCGAGGGGGTGTAACAAGGAAAGACGCATGGTGGTTAAATTATTTTGCCTCATTATTGTTCTTGTACAGAATTCTGATTGTGAAGATCAATTCAAAGAGAAAGCTTTAACGGAAAACATAAGTATTACCGAAAATCAATTTTGGAGCAAATATGTCATATTGTAAAATTATGATTGAATACGTAGGCTAAATTGCGAGACTCAATGGGCGTTTGCAAACAAAATAAAGTTCACGAAAACCGAACTTGGACTGGATCGTTACTCGTCACTACAACTTGTCCGTGAATGTAATTAACGGTTACGATAACTTGGAAGTATGCTTACGAACCTCTGGTAAGCATACCAAAAACTGCGAGCTAGAACATGCCCTGTATGTGTCAGTCGGTCTGACGCATTCGAGATTTGTTTCCGTTTAATGCTAATGCAATCTTCAAATTAATAATTGAATCTGAACAGGTTACGTGAAAAAGCCAACAAGTTTTGTTTTTCGGCCGTAGCAAGTATTTCCTTCCACTAGTGGATTCATTGTACTATTTGCCACGTTGTCATCGACGGGGGAAATAATGACTTTCAACCAGGGATATTTCGCGAGTCCAATCCTACACATGCGTCCTTCTTTGGCTAAACAGGGTCCAAAGTACAGAGCAATACATTTGTAAACTACATGTTTAAGCTCGAATTAATTTTGTTTCTCTCAGATGTGAGCATTTCCAGTTAAGAGGGTGTTTATGGAGATTAAAGACAATTCGAAACAACGATGAAGGATCAACCTTCAGCATAACCGAATATAATACTTTAGCATACTTCATAAGAACACTCTAAATCTTATGGAATACCGAGAAAATATTCCTTAATGCTAATGTACGTATATATATATTTTTTTGCAGATATAATCAGAAAAATTCGATGTTTGTGCTGAATTTTTGAATTTTGGAACATGACTACTAGCGAATATATAAGAAGTCCCTGGAAATGCCTTCAATCATTCATGTAAGTAATTACTGCAGTAAATACGAATTAAGCCAAAACTCCACATTCATATTTATCTACCTACATAAAGGTGACATAAATTGTAAAAGTGTCTTACAAAAGGATTTGCATGAACTCAAGTTTACCCAGGTAAAAAAAAATATGCTTTTGTAATATTGGTTCAATGTCTTCAGTGTTTTTGGGTATTATACTTTCTGAACGTCAGTAAAACTACATTTATAAGCATTATCTTGGTTCAAATGTTGCAAAATGCCGTGATGAACTGTTACCCTTATTCATAATTACAGAAATTTGAATTACTTTTACTCGATTCCTTAATTACATAGTCTATCCTTCTCAATACAGGCACTTGTGTGCTTGTTACATGAATTCAAAAATAAATTGCATTCTTACATATTTCACTATAGTCTGTACTTACAAATCAAATTTTTGTTTTTACGGAACCTGGTGTCAAAAAGTATTCTCTTAATACTTTGTCCCATTTATACCTGTGCATTACACAGTAACACTTAAAGAGTAGCATTTGTTATTGCAAAATATTAAAGCAAAATCCAATGCAGCACCCAAAACACCAGCCTTAAAGTGCTTACAAAAGGCAGAGTCTAATAGTACCATTCGTTTCAGGACCCTTCAGCTCAGCAATGTGCCCTCATCCCGCAGACTGTAACCAGCACAGTTGATGTAGCACTTTTTAATAAAGAAAGAACCGACACCCCTCAAGAGTACAGCCACAGCAAGCCCACACAGATTCATGTCCTTCACTCTACCTTTGGTTTTCACAGGACATGTTGGAAGACAATGCAGACACGAGGAGCATTAAGAGGAATCCTTACAGTGTCCAGTCACATATTTTTTTTATGTTGCATAATTTTAAGGGCTGTTTAACTTTAAAAGTCCTAAGAAACTTTTATATGTGCTTTTGAGTTTTTGGTTTAATAAAACGTGACAATTCTGTTCGTACTCTACACTGTTTAGATTTAATCTGTGTTAAGAGTCAATTAACTTCACTCACAGGCCCCACTAAGTTTGCACGTATTTCTTTGAATCCTCTCGACATATTCTAATGAAACTTTAAACCTGGGGGTTTTCACCCTTTTTGTGCCATGGATCCCTTGAGAGTCTGGTAAAGCCTACAGACCCCTTCTCACAGAAATGCATTTAAATGCATAAAATAAAATACACAGATGTAGAATCTATATGTATTGCAATCTATATTATAGATTATATTCCAAAGGAAACCAATTATTCTCAAATAGTTCTCAAAATATTAAAAAATAACAAATATGTGATATGGTAATATATGTGATTCTATATTAATCCATTAAATCAATAACAAAGACAATAAATGAATTTAAAGATATGCAAGTTGAAATTGAAATCATTTTTTAAAAATACATTTCAGTGCAAAGGCAAATGTATTCTGGTTTCCCTTTCTTTGGCTATAATAATTTTAGATATGGAGATTTATTGAAGTTAAACACTTTTGGAGTCTAGAGGCCATAACTTACTTTGTTGCCCACATTCACTGTTGAATAAAAAAGTAAATTTCAGTGAGAGGTTAGTGAAAATAAAGTGGTAATTTTTTTCCCATCCAAGTTCACGGATCCCCTGGAACCTACCCACAGATCCCCAGGTTAAGAATGCCTGCTTTAAACCAAAGATCAACAGGCTGTGTGTGATTCGCCTGTTCACTGTGTTGGAAGTGACTGTAATTAAATACAATTTCCACCCTCTCCTGGAACTAACATAACTAAACCCACATAACATATAAATTATTGCAATGTTGTGTTCAGCAACTGCTGAGGATAACTGGAAAACATGTTGTGAAATGTTGAAAGTGCACACAGCTTCAGTTAAAAACTATTTATTGACATTTAGAATTCTAATCAGCCATGCAGCGACCTGTTAGGAACTGTAAATGATGCCCCCCCAACCCCAGCCAAAAAAACTAGAGTTTAAAAAATTCATAACCTTGTCTCTCATATTTTAATATCTGAAGTAGGGTATGCTGGAATATTTAGTTTCCTCCGCTGCTAATTAAATGGTCTAGCTGTTTATGTACCGTACAAGAGCAATGAATAAATCTTTCAAAATTATAGTTTATTAAACCCTTTCATTATCAGGCAATGTCTTCTAGCTTGGAGCAGATAAAACATGTTTAAGACATAATTTGTTGTCGCAAAAGAGCCCTTTTTTTAAAAGCTGAACAGAATGCTGATAACAATGATCCAGTTCTTAGGCTCCAATATTTGAACTTATCAGGCACCTACTGAAAAATAAGTTTAATGTATCAGAAACTGAGAACCTATGAATGTATGAAAACAACTTCAATGTAAAATATGCTTCTGGTCTTGTATCTTATCTTCGCCAGTGTTAACTGTATTTGTGGAAGCAAAGAATAAAGAATAGTTCTCGCCTGCATAATCAGCTTCAAGTTATGGGTGTACTTTAAACTAGCCTTTTTATTCTCTGCAGCAATAAAGTTTACAGCACTGCCTTGAGTAATGGGTATAACACAACAATTAACTTTATTACAGTAATATAATTATGAGAGATACATGAAGTATTTTCTGATGTTTCTTTCATTGCTATGTCATAACAGTAGAAACCTCAACTGTAAAATGAATGACTCTGTCAGACTTCATACATTAAAAATTTAAAGACTTACATCACCTTATTAAATAATTTGGTCAATTAAGATGACTCAGTAATAAATTTCATATCAATATAATGTTAAAAATATTTTTTTATTCCAAAGGTATGCGAATTATATTCAGACTCCACTCATAATTGGAAACATACTGAAGGCCAAGTCTACAAGCCATGGGAAATTGACATTCATATGCAGTTTAACACATAAAATGATGTAAATAGTTTAGAAACCCTTAGGCCAATGCTTTTCAACTGGTGGTACATGGTTGTCTGGTGCTGCACAAAGTTATTTGGACCCTTAAAGATGGGACCGATACGTTGTCCCGAAATGTCGGTAAAGGATTACCACTTGACGCTGCATAATATCCCAGAAGAGTGCAGATTTCATTCATTTTGGCTGTTCAACGACATCTCTGATGGTAGTCACTACTACAGTCATATATGCTTACAATCTTACTACCTGAGGTTTGAAGGGGAAGTAGCAGGCAGGAAATAAGTAAATGTTTTGTGAGAGAGAAAAGCTCAACTCTACTATCCCAAATTTCAGCTAGCTGGGGGTACTAGCAAGCAACGGACCATTGTAATGCTTATTTGTATTTTCTAAGATATTTTACTGCCAGTTTGAAAAAAATACTAAGCCAGTGTACCACACTCAGTAATGTGGTCATTGTGTGATTGCTATTAATACATGCATTGCAGTTTTAACAAAAGAGCACACATAAGGGGTATGGAAACTTTTTATTCAATTTCCTGTTTTATTATTTTAGTAGTATATTAAAGTGTTATAAATTTATGTTAACTGTACAAAAAGTTAAATTAGAAAAGCAGAAACTGCATGGTATTAAGATTTCCACTACCTAGTATTTTGTGTAAATGTTACATGAAAAAAAAAAGTTGAAAAGCACTGCATTAGATATTTGGTAGGACTCCCAGTGTTTCAGCAATATAAGAATGTACATGCTTTAAACCAGCACAGCCATTGAATGGCACGTCAGTACTTCATTTTGTGAAAATACTTAACCTTATTCTACCTGCATTGCAGTACTCCTCACAAAGCGGCAAACTTACTGACACAGTCATTGTATCAGTAATGTTCTCAATCTGTATTTTGGACGTAACCAGTCTGAATCTGAACCAAATTGCTGACTATCCTGATTCAGGATTTTTGTGGTCTTTCTCAGATTACTGGAGCACCTTCTCAAAAAGTGCCACAAAATGGACAATAACTCCTTTCTTTCAAATTCTGAACCTCAAAGGACAGCATCCATTGGGTGTCTACAATTTAAGAACTGTAACACATTAATGTAGGTTTTCGTCGCATTTGGTTTCTCCTGTGTTACAGCACACCTGATAATGTCATGTATCTTACAGGAATGAAAACTTTGACTAAGTCTGCTGGGTGAGAGAAAATGAGGGGATTGGTTTCTCTCCCGTTATCTTAATGTGAGCCAGAGGGTCAAAGAGATCTTCTCTGTCTTGAGCAGTACATGTTTGGTTCCAGCAGACTTTTTTATTCACTAGCACTTAAGAGAACAACAACTGTTGTTTCACTACCATATCCCATAATACAAACAGGCTGGTAAACTGTTGAAAGGACGGTGGTAAGTATACACACCATCTGCTGTAACATCAAGAAATCTCTGAAGTTTGCCCACAGTGTGCATTTTGGAGTTCCATGGAATTCTCAGAATAAACTGGGAATATTTCCCTAACCAGCATTAACCAATTAGTCTTTGTAATGCAGATGAAGTGTGAGGCAGAAAGTTCAATTTTTGGTATCTATTTAGGCAAACTTCATGCTTCAAATTGTTTAGGTGTGCCTAACACATTCCACAGAATGGTGTAAAGCTGAGTTTAACCCTCTACAGCTCAATGGTAAGACTTGTTCTAACATACATTCTGTATTTTGAGACAGTATATTTGTTTTGTATGATTCTCACAATAAACAACGATTACCTCCACAAACAGCATTGACCGACTAGTTTTTACAATGGAGATAGCCTGTGTTCTCTGTAAGGCAGGAACTGCACTTTTATATAAAATTTAGATAAATGTCAATCTTCAACAAAGTGGCACTGGGATCAGTTTCTGTCCCACTAATTCGCTTTTCCTCTCTCAGTATCATTCCACAACTTCTCCAGGCTCGTTTTTATCTTCATTCTGCTATTTCCAGGATGGGGGGGCGTGGAGGCCAGGGAACCATCAAATAAAGCTGTGCTCTTCCAGGAATTGGGAGCATGGGAGAGAGAAGCCAGTCTTCAAAGGGTTCAATACAATACCAGGGATGATAATGTGATATGGAAAGGGCATTTCACTCCGTTCCCAATATTAGACATGTTATTGGGAATGTGGTTCAGCTGAGAGATCACATTACTGGTTTGCGCATAGGTAAATCACAGACTTGCGTACAGTAAGCTCGCCAACTGACAATAGTGCACCAAACGATGAGCTTTTTGTGCTACAGATTAGAAATATTACATTGCAGCAATGAATTACACAATGAATTTTATCGTGATTATGTTTATTTGGTTCTTCATCTATCTTTCTTATAAATGACACGCCCTCTGCTGAAAACTGGTGTACTGTGTGAGAGGACATATAAATTTAAAACAAAACTGAAAGCAAAGCATAAAAAAGAAATAAATACCTGGCTTTGGAGCAGGCTTAGGAGGCAGTTGATTTTCTTGAAGTTTTGTTAGACCCTCCATTAGAAAGTCTATCCAAATTACAGGTTAGGTTACGCGTGCTTAAGTGTTAACCGACTTTATCTGTGTCCATGATCTGTGTCGTGTACTTTGTGTCTATTTTGCATTAAGTCCATGTGTTGATGGCGTGTGGTTCTTCGGTCGGCGTTGCGTTGAATCTAGAAGCCAAAAAATGACGACTAAAAGAAAGCCCGACTCTCAAGTACCTGCAGAAGAAAGTGACTTGCTACTGATTCGTCCTTTGTATGTTAATTATGTAATTTCATTTTAATTATTAGTTACACTAATACTAATATTTAGTAAACATCATTTGATCCTAACCTCACTTCTTATTGCAGAGGAGCCGGGCAAGAGGTTGGGCGATCATGTATTATGCTGGAGTTTAAAGGAAAGAAGATAATGGTATGTATTTAGTACTGAGAATTACGTAGAAATTGTTCTGTACGCAATAAATGTATCATCATGCATGAAACTATCCAACTCGATCTGAACCCTTAATCTGTGTCATATAGGTCTTTGTTGATAGAAGTGGGCAAAATTAAATCTACGGTAACTAAAAGAGCTTATACGATACAGTGTAATTTAGTACTGAGCAACTGAATTTGTTACAATACGTTTCTTGTAGAAATCCATTCAGACGGTGTCAGTATCTTTCAAATGCTTTTGTCCCATGCTCTGAAGAACTGTAAGAGAAATAACATCTAACCATAAAGATTAACGAATGTTGTGACCTTCTGCAGGTTATAATTTGTTTTAAAAGTCTTATTGAAGTTTTTAAACAAATATGATGCAAGGGCGTGTAGGCCTAGTGGATATAACTGGCCAAGAATAAGGTTCGGTGACAGGCTGTTGCGAACATGATCACAAACCTCTGGGTTCTGTACAAGGCAATGCATTTCTTGATGAATTGAAGGACTGTTATTTCTCAAGAATAACCCTGCTTTGTGGAGTTAGTTATCAGGAATTTTCTGCTCTGTTTAAAAAGACATTTTATATTTTTTCAGCTTGACTGTGGTATTCACCCAGGATTATCTGGAATGGATGCTTTGCCATTTGTGGATCTTGTGGAAGCTGATGAGATAGATTTGTTGCTTATATCGCAGTAAGTTATCATCTTATTTAGACACATGATTAATATCTACATTTTTTATTTATAACACATCTTGAAAACACACGTGAATATATTATGTGCAAACTATGTTATGCATGCTATATGATGCGAACAGAGAAGCTAAAACAAGTGGATTTTGCTTGTTTCTATTCCTTCATGACATACAGAATAATCTTCTGGGTGTATGCAGCAGACAGCAAGAAGTATGTTACATCCAAAAGAAAATTGTTAGAATGTTGGTAGGCACTGGAAGGAGTGTCTGTTATAGCAAATTATTGAGGAATTGTATTTTTTTCTTCTTGTCAGTAAATTTGTAATTTTTATGTTATCATTTATTGTGGAAAACATGTAAAAATACCAAACAAACTGAGATACACACAATATAAGCTCAGGCATAGTTATAACCCACATGCATGTTCCAAGCACAAACTTCATGAAGTATCAACAAGTTAGAAAATGTGTACAGAGTGTAACTGTTCTGGCACATTCACTCTGTTACTGTCATTAGATGTTAAATTTATGAATAGTTTCCAGAAAAACATTGGACACTCAAACACACACTGTAAGATTTCTGCCTATCTTAATAACAAATTTACAGTCAATCATCACTGAGATTTAAGTGGGGAGATTTGCAGGTGATATCTCATAAACATCAGTACTCAACATTTGCAATTGATCAAGGTTGGTGCATGATGTGCATGTATTCTTGAGCTTCAGCCCATACTGCACAGAGGATAGTCTTTCTTCATTATGAATACCAATGATGGTGAGAGATCATAAATGTATGTAGGTCTTAATGTGAAGTATCTGTTATTTTTATGTTGTTTTAACAAAATTGGAATATGTCAACTTATTTCACTAAATATCCTGAATATGAATTTCATGGTAATCTGCTTGGTGGGAGTATCTTTGTTGTTGGAAACAAGTATTTCAGGGGTGCACTGAAGGGGGGGGGGGGGGGGCTGCATCCTGCCCCCAAATCAAAATTTAAGATATTGTAGACACATAATATAAAAAATTTGTGTGATTTACCTTTCAGCCAAAATCAGCCACTAAAATCGGCTGATGACTAGCACATTAGAATTTTGAAAAATAAAATTAAAAAACTTAGGATGTGTTAGATGTAATTAAAAAACCAAGACGGTTAGACCGTGTGATTTAAATTAGGTGAGTGAGTCACGGAATATGCAGTTATATTTCTATGTATGTAAATGCAGTTGCAAACAGTGTTATGTTACAGTTGTACTTACAACAGATTTTTAGAACATAAGTTTTAAACTTTAATTTTTCAACCAACGAATACACTTTATTTTCGTAATTTTCTGTTCACTACACCCTACATATGTTTCGGCTGTAACTCGGCCATCATCAGGGGCACCTTGTTAAGTACACTTCACTGTTCACTGTATACGGCCAAAACATATGTAGGGTGTAGTGAACAGAAAATTACGAAAATAAAAAGTGCATTCGTTGGTTGAAAAACTAAAGATTAATGGTAAGATGCGCGGTGAACACAACATCAAAATAAGTTTTAAAATCAAACGTACATTATGTATAGCCTTCCCCCCCCCCCCCCCCCCCCCCCCACACACACACACACACACACACACAAACATACACACACACAAAGAAAAATTCTGGGTGTGCACTTGAAGAAGTATCGTATTTATATCAATACATATTCTGCATCCTTAACTTTGTTCTGTGAAGGGTCTCTGGCATGAAATAATTTCTATTCTGTTGTGTTCTGTTCTGTCACAATTTTGGTATACCTTTCTTTATGTCACAAAATGTATCTCTGTTGTTTTGCAGTTTTCATCTCGACCACTGTGGTGCTTTGCCTTGGTTCCTGCAGAAAACAAGTTTCAAGGGCGTTGCTTCATGACACATGCTACAAAGGCTATTTATCGGTGGTTGCTTTCAGATTACATTAAAGTCAGGTAATTTTAATCCTTGGATAATGGGCAATTGCCTCATTTGTGTGTTACAGGGTTTAACATTGGCTGAACTGCTGTTATTTGAAATGTCTGTTGATTATTGAAATAACTACATATAGCATAGTCCTTCTCGAGAAGCTGATAGTTCCTCAGGTAGTCAAGAAATTACCCGTATTTTACATACAGCGTGATAGTGTTGTTGCTATGTTCCAACAGCCCTGCCCCACGTGCCTCTAAACCTACCCAAATTAATTTGGTCATGTCCATCAAATATTAATAAAATGAAAATTCACAATAAACTAATCTACAATGAAGGTACACCAATTTTTGAACTGTTCTTGGGTATGTGTGTATTAATTACATGACCACGATCATCAGTCTGGTAGAGGTTACTGATGTTTCACTGGAATTTACTGCTTCCCTCATCATCAATGGTGACAGCAGATTCCTCTGAAATGTAACATCTACCAGACTACACGGTGTCACATTCTATAAGATCGTATTCATAGTCACTGCTATGGGAACCACAAATATCACTTAATCCAAAATGTTGGTAGTGGAGTTTCTATCAATATAATATAATGTTGATACCACCGTGATTCTGTTAAAGCAGGGTGCACTGCATGAAGCTGACATTATTGCTAAAACAGATCATGCTGGAAGACGTGCATTGTACGCTTAACCAACAGCCTTGGATTGAGATGGTTGGAAATAGAAAATTGTGGATGGAAATACACTTACAGTAGGCCCTCGATTTAACGGACAAAAAATTTCTGTCCTAAAGGAAAAAATTAGAACCTTTTCTTTTATTCGTGAATAGAGCACGTCGTAAATTTATTTTTATATTTTTAACGGATGTTTTAGTGGCGTGTATAAATTACTCAGTGTACATTATAATAATATTTTATTCATAGTTATAGTATTATAACAACATGTTAATACATCCTGTACATTGTAAGTTCGTTATTAATATATATTTTTAAAATACATTCGATTTAACGGACTTTTGGCAATAGCGGACACCCCTTCCCCCCAATTAGTCCGTTAAATTGAGGGCCTACTGTACTTACTTTTAACTTTTCTCTTGTCATCATTCCACCAATGCGCCATACTCATATGTGTCTCATTTACCATCGACACTATATAATCTTACTTATTGTCAGTGGCATTAAATAAAACACTTCTCTCAGTGACCCTCTCTTTCTTATTTAGATCTGTCACAGCCAGGGTGAATTTATGAAATGCACCCTCTCTCTTGTCATAGTGTACTTATGCAACATTGTCTTTTGTTAGCAACATAGCAACAGAGCAGATGCTGTATACAGAGGCAGACCTTGAAACTAGTATGGACAAGATTGAGACTATAAACTTTCATGAAGAGAAAGATGTGTTTGGAATCAAGTTTTGGGCATACAATGCTGGACATGTCTTGGGAGCTGCCATGTTTATGATTGAAATTGCTGGAGTTAAGGTACTGATGACACATAATGAAGTTAATTTATTTGCATATTATGATGCAAAGAATAAAATTATGAGCAACAAGAACTTTCTTGCTTCTCAATTGACTAACATGTTATGTGCCATTTTATTAAGCTGCCAAGAGCTGTAAGTGTTATGTGTTTCACTGAATCGTGTGTGTGCTGTGTTCTCTAGATTCTGTACACTGGAGACTTCTCTCGACAAGAGGACAGACATCTGATGGCTGCTGAAATACCAAACGTTCACCCAGATGTTCTAATTACGGTATAAAAGTTTGTCTGTAGTTACCAAAGCAAACTGAATCATTGCAAAAACTATGACCAGGACCACAATGACACATCCACAGTGGAGTGTTATTCTTGGGTCTAGTTCTCCCTAAGCACCATTGAGGAATTATTCTCATTTAGCAGCATGAATTATATTTTAAGAAACAGAAATTAAGTCACTCTGCATACATGTGAGGAATTTCAGAGTAAAGTAAAAATGACCTACAGTTGTATGCCTTGTTCTCATACCATAACACAACTTCAGTTTTGCATAATACTATGGTGTTTCACAGTTCCTATTGCTTTCATGCCAGGAATCCACGTATGGAACTCACATTCATGAAAAGCGTGAAGAGCGTGAAAGCCGGTTCACTGCCCTGGTCCATGACATTGTGAACCGTGGGGGCAGGTGCTTGATCCCAGTGTTTGCACTAGGCAGAGCACAGGAACTTCTGCTGATATTGGTGAGTGTGCTGTGGTGAGCTGGGTGAGTGTGCTGTGGTGAGCTGACATTTGGGGAATTTCACATTACACAGTGTGCGTTACATTTTGAAATTAATTGCTGTGTTCACATCAGTTGTCCTAAAATGTCTCTATTCTTAATGTGCAAACTGTGTGCACGTTTTTGTGTCGTTGTACATCTTGTAGCTATATACCGTAAAGTCAGTGTGAAAGCAGCGTATATATAAACATAAGTAAACACACACACACAGAGTGAAATCTCTATCCATTTTTACCACACATCATTTTCCCATAATTATTGTTAATTTCTTCTGGTCCAAAAAAATTGCCCATATAAACAAGATATAATTATGTTGGATGTATTGTTCCTCAAAGTGTTATTTTATTGCTTGAATAATTCAGGAACCTTGGTCCTCACTCACAATATTCCCAGAATGATCATTTCTGAGAAAGAAAGTAGCAAAAGTAACATGATGTTTTTGGAATGTACAGTAGCGATAACCTGCCTTTGCTGGTGATTACCATACAGGCATAATGGTACTTTGCGTGATTTCAGGCTTCTACGTCGGTGTAAACGAGATCTGCGCACTTCTGGGATTTTACGCAGCGTAAAATGGTAGTTTGTAACAAACTACCATTCTCCATTGTGTAAAATCCCAGGAGCACACAGATCTTATAATGGTACTTACAAAATGTTGCCACACTCCGGACAAGTGAAGAATGCTAGTGCGGCAGTGGGGATTGGGGGAGGTGCTAAGAAGGATGTCAGTATGCACATAAATGTAGTTTAATTTATGCCCTAAGGAAAGTATTGTCTTCTCTGTGCCAATTTTCATGAAACTTAAAAATGCTGAACGGCATCACCTTCATATCCCATGTACCAAATTGTACACAAACAGAACAATACAGAAAGTACAGATGTAAAATTTATTTATGCCACTGTGGAAGGTGTGGCTGTCACTGTGCTGATTTTCACAAAACCCATAGTCACCATTAAAAATATCTGTGGACATCTTTTGCTCCAAATTTTATCCAAATTGGATAAAAAAATGTAGAAAATGTGACCAAATTTCATTAATGTCCTCAGTAACATATGGCTTTCATTGTACTGATTTTCATGAAATTCACACTTGCATGATGACTTTTTGTAAAGAACTGTATGAAATTTCATGAAACTCTGACATGGTTTAGTTCCTGATACTAGGCCACAAACAGATGGACTGACATGGTCTGCACATAAGGGATCCTGTTTTGCTTCATAAGGTCTCAAAGTAACTTCAGATTTGTTTATTATTTTTGCAGGCCTCAGTGGGGCTATGGCCTACATGTGGGTTATAACGTTTTTTTTTGTTTTTCTGTTTCTCTATGTTTCTACACTGTGTTTCCCACTGTGTTTGTTGTTCCCTGCAGTCCCTTCAGAAACAATGGGTAGAGGTTTCACTCTGTATGTGTGTGTGTGTGGGTGTGTGAGAAGGGATATTATGATTGGCTGTGTATATGTGTAATGAATAAATTACCATTATAAGCCATTGGTTTGGAAGAATGTAATGGTCACCAAAATATACAAACAGTGCCATCTGAATGATGCATATGCAATTTAATCCACCTTGCTAACATAGCAGAGATCATAGTAAGGAAGTGGGATGGTCAAATGAAATGGATGGAGAGGAGTACAGAAGAAAGGAGGGATGAATGTAAAGGTGCAGAAGAGTTGAATAAGTGATACAAAAGAATTCTTTTTTGAGTTTCAATGTGCCTTTTTCCAGTAGTGTTTATGGACACCAAGGTTTGCTAGACAAATTACCCTCACGTAGGTAAAGAGAGGGTCAAATGGTAAGTTACTGGGAAGATAGGTACAAACTGTCAGTTTCAGTAACAGTGGGAAATGTCTGATGTAGCTGAATAACTGTCATATATTCAGGGAAGAATTTATGCTGTGGTGTTAAGTGATTAGTAAGTCGGTTGGATTAACCCTTTGGTGCCTGACATCAGGCATACCCATCACGCAGTGTGATGCTCAAAACACCGAAAGAGAGTTATAGCTGATGGCCTATCCGGTCTGCTGCACATCACACCGGGCATTTAATTCTGGCACCAAGGGGTTAATTTATGTTTGTTATTTGGTAAGCTTCACTGATCTTGGTAGGGTTTACTAGTGAGCTTCTGTGTTAACATCATGGAGTGTTTAGATTCTTTCAGTTTTGGTTGCTTCAAATGGAAACTTTAGACACCGGTAATTTCATTGCTGCTCTCAAAATAAGATATTAGTTTCCAGTAGCTTACACTCACATGTTGTACACTTACAACAAGCCTGATGTGTGTACTAGTATAAGGCCACTGCTATGCCACAAGTATGAATTCTGATCATTTGAGGTAGTTGTAGTATTTTGGTCATTTAGGTATTGTTCCAAAGCTATACTAGGGTTACCATACATCCTATTTTCCCCAGATATGTCCTATTTTTTGACCTATAAATTTCTGTCTGGGCAGGTTTCTTAAATTTGTGGAAATGTCTGGGTTTTTTTACTAGTTGTTATTTTTGAAAGTTTTTGCATATTCAGTGGTACGGAAAATGCAAAAAATAATTCTGCCACTATTTTAAGAAATACGTAATTATAATTAATTAATTATTTATATATTCCAACAAATGCACTGCACTATTTTAGCGTCTTTTATAATTACAATAATTACATGTGGTGTAGGTGAATTGGATGCATCGAAGACTATGAACTCTCGACGACACCCCTGAAGATGGCACTAAAAGTGCCGAAACATATGAAGGGTTAAAAAGATGCTAAAATAGTGTAGTGCATTTGTTGGAATAATTAATTAATTAATTACTGAAATGCACGGTATGTATAATATAAAAAAAAACATACCGTATATTCTCGAATCTAATCCGCACCCAGTTTTTGGCGACTTCTTAAACGAAAAAAGTTAGTTCGCGATTCTAATCCGCACCTTTCCTTCAACCACCCCTTGCCCACGGGGCGACTGATTGAATAATATTGGATGTTACCAATGCGTTAAAATCCAACGCTACGCCTGTGGCCGATGAGTCATACCGATAGAGGCGGGGCCTTTCTCAACAGACGTGCGCAATCTCGTCTGAAGTCAGCTGAGCCTTAGTTGTTGAAACGTGGGAGGTGCTTGTTCCAATTTGTCGTGTACCGTAGTTATGGAAGAGGGACGCCTGAAATCTAAACGACTCTCATATACGGCAAAGTTCAAACGTGAAGTTATTCGGTGCGCAGAGGAGAATGGAAACCGCAAAGCCGCTGCAATTTTTTGAGTTGATGAAAGCAACGTTCGACTATGGCGGAAACACAAGGCAGCGATGACATTGTATGGGAGGACGATGTTGAAGATAAAGATGATAGTGACTGGGTGGAGAGCACGGATAACGATTCAGTTATGAGTGATGACGGCGAGTCTGATGAATAATAAATTATAATAATAAATAATAAAATAATAGATTATTGTATTGTATTGTTCTTACGTTGTTTATTAATTACGTTAATTACGTTATTGTTATATTGTACAGCAGCTCAATCATTTTTCCAAAATCCAGCTCTAGACCGCGAATCTAATCCGCACGCGAATCTAATCCACGCCTGATTTTTTAGCCCTCTAAAACTGTAAAAATGTGCGGATTAGATTCGAGAATATACGGTAATTATAATATTATATTAGCATTGTCTGAGTCAAAAAACAGTACGAATTCAGCAGCAGACCTTTGGGATGTCTCAGAAAATGTCGGCATGGAAACATCTCCCTTAGAATTTCGTACCCACGTGATTTAAAGAACTGTTAGTAGAGAAACGTTGAGCGGGACTTTTATTTAATAAAACTGTGACCTTTTATATGTCCTCTTTCATATGGTCACTAAGTGGGAAATGTCTTCTTTTGTTGTAACCCTACAACACAGCACAGTGGTAGGTGGGTTCAGTCACCCAGCAGTTAGCTTTATATGGTTGTTCATCACCACATCTCCATTCCCAAGTACCACTCTGCCACATTATTTGCACTAAATACTTAAACCATTTCAGTCCTTACATTTCCACTCTCTTATTATTGATTTTCACCACGCATTCTTCTATTTTATCATCGTATGTTTTGTCCATTCTTCATACATTCACACTTTCCAAATAATCCATTTCTGTTGTGAGTAATTATTTTTCTTTCACATTCATACTTGACACTTCACAACTCTAACATGCAGCTGCCTCCTCCTACTGACTACCTGTAGTTGTGTGCTGCTTTTTGTCAGTCAGCAGCATTTTGTGGTCACTACAATTTATTTAAATTTCATGAAAGTGATGGGAACCTGGAGAGTGTAGTCAGTATGACCAGACTATGGGCTGAACAACCAAGGAATTTGGTTCAATTCTTGGCAGCGGCAAGACATTTCTCTCTGCTCCGAAGCTTGCAGACTGACTCTGAGGCCCATCCAGTGCCCACCAGTGGGTACAGGTGGCTCTTTCTCTGGGAATAAAGTGGTCAGGGCATGAAGCTGACCTCTAACATCCATGTAGTGAGAAAATTGAGAATGAGTTGAGCTATACCTCCACCCCCTATATGCTTTTATGGTGTGCACAGAGACAACTTTACCATTATCATTCATGAAACTAATTAGTTATGCACAGTTACTGTGCCCAATTACATCCTTATATACATTTTTATTCCACAGATCCAGAAGGTAGGCAGAATAACAATAGGATGTGAAAGACGGTGTAAGAATTACAAAGTAGTCAGACAAGTACAGTTTGAATGTAATGTACAATGTTATGTTAATGTAAAATTTGAGATTTTTATTGCAGTAAGAGTTTAGGTGGTGATGTATGTGGTTGTGACATAGTCTGGTGGTTGCATACCAGTGTTTTCAAAGAACATACTGCCTTCTCCTTCAGGGTCTCTTGTACCTTGGAGTTGGAGGCAGCAAGTTCCTACAAAACATGGTGTCGCAGCCCAGAACGTCACAGTCCAAGCAAGTGAATGTTGTCTGTGTCTTCCAGATGAATATTGGAGTCAGCACCCAGAACTACATGACATTCCTATCTACTACGCATCTTCCCTGGCAAAGAAATGCATGGCTGTGTATCAGACCTATGTGAATGCTATGAATGATAAGATTCGACGTCAGATTGCGATCAACAATCCATTTGTGTTTAGACACATTTCTAATCTGAAGGTACGGTAACAAGAACTTAGCATGACAAGCAGGAGCATCATCCTATGATTAGCCTCAGTTCCTTCTTGGCTCCACACAATAATTAAGAGAGAGAGACAGCGAGAGAAATATTTTACTTAATGAAACTGCCAGTTGCTAAGATTATATAGTGTTGGTGGTAATTGAATAAATTAGTACAGAACATTGGTGGAATGTCACTGACAAAGGAAAGCTGAAGTACTTATAGAGAAACCTGTCTCAATGCCATTTTGTCAACCCCAGATCTGTCATGGACTGGCCTGGGAACAAACCTTGGCCTCCGTGGCGAGAGGCTGACACCTAATTGCCTGAGCCATGGCATGGCCACGATTGACAATTACCCATCTCAAGACTTGAATTTGGAAGAACTGTAAGGTATTTAATGGACTGTTGTAGTTGTGCAGGTAATAGTTCTGTTTCTTATTCGGGAAGCTGTAGGTTTGAATGCTGCCTTAGCAACCAGATATGTGAGTAAGGCTTTTTGTAGTTTTGTATAGTTCAGCCACAGAGGTGCAGGCATAATATCTGACTGCTGCTTCCTACTTTCTTTGCACTTTGTTCACAGTAATTATACCGTTTGCTCCTACATGGCCTATGGAATGACAGAGAACAAGATTGTTCAGTGCAAGGTCAGGGGTATGGTCTTCTGGCATATGATGCCATGCATTTCGGTAGTTTGGTACCATCACTTCAGAGGAACCTGTTGCCTTTATCATCAGTTACTGTTTCTCTGCCATATACTAGATGGCAGACTCATGATTGTAAAAGGACCCGGCCACAGCAATCATCTCATTTGGCCATTTATTTCTGTCAGTAGCACCTGTGGCTGTGGGCATTGCAAAGTAAAAAAAGTTGAAAGCCTCTAATGAATAAGATTCCATATTTGAGTACATTGTAACAAAAATGTGAGAGTCATTACTGCAGCATTTTTGCTTTGTATTCAGGAGATAGTGGTTTCAAATCTTGTCCCAGAGACTGGCTGTCTTGACTGAGGTTTCTGTGGTTTTCCATGTTTGTTTTTGGTCTGTCTAGGCAAAGGGGTACCTGCTATAAGGCAATGACCACTTCATTCTATATCCTTTCCAGTTTGTTAGACACTAATTGTCTTACCATTTTATGCTACGTAGTCTCACCTGTTGAGAGGGTGTCATTCATTCTTTCACTTTTCATTCATTCATAAATAAATAAATAAATAATTAATTAAATTAATTTAAGGGATGTTCCTAAAACGACACTGTACTTTTTATATGAAGGGGTTTTAGAATTGCTGTGATTTTCCAGGGCATTGACCATTTTGAAGACATAGGACCATGTGTGGTGATGGCGTCGCCAGGCATGATGCAGAGTGGACTGTCACGAGAACTGTTTGAGTCTTGGTGTACAGACTCAAAAAATGGTGTGATTATTGCCGGTTACTGTGTGGAAGGAACTCTGGCCAAAACAATTCTCTCTGAACCTGAAGAAATCACCACAATGTCTGGTCAGAAGCTACCTCTCAAAATGTCTGTGGACTACATCTCATTCTCAGCGCACACTGACTACCAGCAGACTAGCGAGTTTATCAGGATTCTGAAGCCTCCACACGTGGTCAGTAGCTCTCAGACTGTGAGGTAGGTGGGGTGACATTTCATAGGTTTCAGTAAAGTGATTCACTCCAAGAAAAATTGTGAACCACTGTCTGTTCCAAGAATTTCTACCTTACATGTCCCTTTGTCCCTTACTGACTCTTAACCCTGTGACATCATAATTAAATGTCTGGTGCAGTATCTAAAGATCAAAATTTAAATTACAGGATTTATTAAAATTTAATTAAATAAAAAATAGTACATTTATGAATTATTTAACTTGGAAAAAACTATTCACATATTTTTAAAATACATTTTTATAATAAAATCAGGCCTATGAATTGAATGTGTTGTCTAAAATGTACTGTCAGTGTGTATATTACCTACATAATTTTAACTGCTGCTGAAGGTGCTTGGCACCTTGGATCATGGTTTCATATCTGCACACTGTTTACAACAGTGATGTGCAAAGTGTGGCCCTTATACCTTTGCAATGTGGCCCACAATCTAATTTCAGAAACATGAAACAAAAAGGTACAGAATTTGACAAATAATTATCTTATCTGCATTTATACAAAAATATTATTCGTACATATATTGTATTATTGAAAATATACAACATACTTTTTATACCAAAATATAAATAGAAGTTCCATCTCACATAAACGTAACTATCGCGCTACTTGGCTTTGTTGCTTATAGGTTTAGTAATGGAAAGTAATGTGGTAGTTAAACTGTAAGTACCTGACAACACAGCATGTGTCTGAAACTGCTTTTGTCACAGAAGTCTCTGCATCTTTCATTCCTGTTGTTTTCTCACTCTCAGTCTGACTTACTGGTAAAGGTCAGTGACAGTAGAGACACAAGTAAGGACTTAATAGGTAAGATTAGTTTCATATTTTCTACGATTAATTCAAATTTTTTAAGATTGATTTCAAGTAAGTTTTACAACAGTGTTGTCATTAAAGACACATAAGTAAAAAAATACACAATTGTGCATCAGTTGGTTTGATATGATCTATCTAGTAAAGATGAACGGTGTTAATAACGTGAAAAAAAAGTACAGGTATTATTTATAATGTGGCCCGCAGGCATTTTTTCTCCTGATTTCGCCCTTGTGTCCTAAAGGTTTGCTGACCGCTGATTTAGGTCACTGCATTTACAAGATTGTTATGGTTTGGTATTCACTGAAGCAAGATACCACACACATTCTGACTTCACACTTACTGCACCTGTAACCACTGGTGGATATGTCCCATCTGTAGAGCTAAGGCAAGAAAAATCATCTAGCAATGTAATTTTGGGGTCTAGGTCCAGCTTGTTTTTCTATTGATAAAAATAAGTTAGTCTGTTGCACCAGTGGCCAAAAGATATCTGTAAAAACAGCACGAACACAGCTAGTAGAGAGCAGTTTTTTTTTTCTATATTTGGTGTCTTATTTTTTAAAGTGTTTTAGGAGGTCCTACAAAGTGATGAATGTTATTTCTTCTGTGAAGAGATCCCCAGATTGATACCCTTCCGCCACTGTTTCCAGCTTGTGGTTTGTCTACTTCCACTTTGTCTCCAGCTTGTTTTTGTATTTGCTGTTTTTCTACTTTTTGTTGCTGTTCCTCTTCTTTTTCTATTTGCTGGATTGGTAACCATTGTTTTTGCAGTATTTCCTTGTCTTGTTCACTATGTCTTTAAATTCACTGTCAGCAGCCAGTACTTCCTTTATGATTTCATTGTCAATTTTTTCTCCTTTATTTAGATGTCATGCAGCAGTTGTGTAGGCAACCACTTGCCCCCCCCCCCCCCCCCCGAACTCGATAACTGGGCCCACCCCTGTAATTATTAGTATTTCCAGATCTCATAAAAGGGATACAGTATACTACCTCCTAACAGAAGAACAGAATCCAGTCCAAAAGAACTCACAACAGATTTTAATATTCTCTTATGTTTGGGGCCCCCCTGACCCATAGAGCCCCTGCCCCTGCATTGTGGGCTCTGTGGGGGGCTTATCTATGCCACTGACACCGTGGTTGAAGGTAAACTGTGTATTATACTTTGCTTCCGTCTGTGTGAGTGGACAAAAATAGTCCAGTGAAGTTACTGTGTAAATCCTGTGCCAGGTTTTCTGCAATTTGACTGTGGATCCAGGAAGTTTTAGTGGGGTTGAGAGCTGTGTTGCACTTCTCTTCCCCAGCACCCTTCTCAGAGTGCCCCAGGACTACTCCAAGAGTAACACCAGGAGATCTCTTATAGTTATAAATTTCAATTTTTACTTTCCTTTCTTTCTTCGTTTTCCTTTTTTTTTTTTTTTTTCTGATCAATACACATTTCAGTGTGCCACTGAACACATGTGTCATGGTCAGGGGGCACTGTATTCCTAGGCATTTCTTTATATTCTCCTGACACAGGACTCCACTGCAAGTGATAGCTTCCATAAGCATTAAGAAACTAAACAAACCTGCAAGGATACAGTGTCATAGAAATGTTACAAAATCTGCTTCTCTCCAAGAGGGTTTAGGGGGTGAGTGGGGAGGGAACATACTAAGGAACATTTCTTTTCCATTCTGTTGGACATTGTCAAGGTCATAAAGGGGGAACATACCCCACAGGGGTTAATAAAGAACTTCTTTTCCCATTCTGTTGGACAGAGCCACCATTGTCGAGGTCATTAAGGGGGAGCGTACCCTACAGGGCTGTACAGGAACAGCTATAATTGGCCAGCAACTATATGCGACCTTTGGCATTTGAGCAGCATACTGCATGACACCTGCAGCTGATGTTTGGCATTAAACAGCTAAATGTAGTTTTACTATGTTTTGAGTTTCTTCTTTTTTACTGAAATTTGTCTGTGACAAGCTAATATTGGTGCTACCATTTTTAGGTGTGTGCACATAAGTTGCAGAATGTGCCTATTAGCTTGATCATGTCTGTCCAGCCTTCCATGTGTCTGTCCGTCTGTATGTCTGCATGTATCAACTCAGCTCCCACTGGATGGATTTCTGTGAAACTTTATGTTGGAGACTTTATGAAACTCTGTCAAGAAAATAAAAATTTGGTTAAAGTCAAACATAAATATCGGGGACATTACATGAAGACCTAAGTATGTTTTATTCTTGCAGGTGGCATAAAATTACCATAAAAGCACTATCTTCAAATAAAATGGTATCAGCAATAGCCAAGGAGGTATAAAAACTTCGCAATTGTGCCACAGTGTTATGTTATAAGTAATTTGCCTATCTGGTCAGAAATATTTTTTGCTGTTATTTTTCATTTTTAATGTGCAATGTATAGTCTCACATGTTTGCTGAAATGTTTATCATCACGAATTTTAAATCTTCAAGTAACCTCAGGTTTGTGGCTGTTTGTAAATTTGGGTGTAACAGTTTACTGTCCAGGAATATGGTGTTTTAAATTTCCTATTTGTACTGGGCTTGCAGCCATATTTTAACTATAATATATATATATATATATATTGCTTGTATCATCTCCCTGAGCATGACAGCTTTATCATGTAGAAATCCTGCATCCAATAGGATATCTCATGACAACTGCAGCACTCAGGACAAAGGGCAGTAAAAGAAATGCAGTGTATAATGCTATTGTTTTTTAAAAAACACAGTGGTCTGTGAAAGTTACACTTCTTTTTATGTTGTTGTAGCAGTAAAACACATTTTCTAGTTGCTTGTTTATTACTTGTGATTTTTTCTAGTTTCCAGCTGTGACACTTCACACATTTATTTATATAATTTATCCTAAAATGTGTACCATTAATTCAGGTGTTGGTCCATGGGGAGCAGAATGAGATGAGTCGTCTTAAGGCTGCCCTCCAGCGAGAGTATGAAGATGACCCCAACACAAAGATGGAGCTGCACAACCCACGCAACACAGTTGCCGTGGAGTTGTACTTCAGAGGGGAGAAGACAGCGAAGGTGATGGGGACACTGGCTATGGAGAAACCAAAGCCAGGCCACAAATTGTCAGGAATCCTGGTCAAGAGGAACTTCAACTACCATATGCTAGCTGCATGCGATCTCTCTAGTGAGTTAGAAGACTCTTATTGCAATTGTGATGAGCTGTCTTGTGGTGCATATCCTCTGGAGTTCTGACTAGTTCAGTGGTACACAGTCATTAGACAACTTGTAGTTGTTGCTGGTCAAGAAATTCCCTTCCTGTATGGAACCTGAGGATTCGTACTTTGTCATTGGCCCTTATCCTCAGGTATTTCACTTAGTCACTGTTTCACAGTCGTCCTCTTTCTTCCTGAACTGGAACCTAAGGCGTAATTATCTGGAGTCAATATCTTAAGAGTCTCCGTGAACAGGTTGAAACCACATAATTGCACATTCTGAGAGAAGTGTTTTATTTAATAAGTTGGAATTTCTGAGGTTATGTGGTGTTGGTGGTAATTGAATGATTTAAGTATGGTGCATTGGTAGAATAATACAAATGGGAAAACTGAAGTACTTGGCAAGACCCTGTTCCAATACCACTTTGTCCACCACTGGACTGGTATCAAACCCAGACCTCCTTGGTGAGAGTGGTATGTGAAGATGAGACAACACATTTCTCATTGGAGTTGGTGTCGTATCTGATATAGTTCTGTTTATTTTATCGTGTTATTGAAGCAGTTAGTAGCATTATGTATACACCACAATCGATACTTGTAATGGTAGGCAATCGAGGATTTAGAATGTGTCTCATTACATGCCACCAATTATGAAAATAATGAAGTGCACCACTATCTCTTTGAACCCTGTCCAAATTAATATTACTGTGGGTAACGTGTGGAAGGTAAAGGGATTTGTGCAACATCTATACTCCATATAAGAGTAAATTTAACAGATAATAATATTAACAGTATTTATTAAGAAGTAAAGCTAAGTAACAAAGAAATAGCCGTCTATGATCCAAAACTGATTCAGAGATTAGATTCCTAAGTTTATGTTCCCAGATATTTCCAATCCATGCCATACTTAACACCAATAAAGAAAACCGAAACTTGCATGTCATAATAAGAAATATGTAGTACAAAATGAAATATCAAGCTTACCTTACCAAAACCATGCAAGGACCCTGTCCCAAGTGCCTCTTGCCAGAACATAGCCAGAACATAACACTGAATACCAGACCACGATGAAGTTTGGAGAGATGTTAATCCAAGAACTTGTGTACATAGAGTGAGGCTTCAAGCAACATGGAATATGGACAGTGGAGGAGGGTTAATTGGAAGGGGTTTAGGTATGGTGGGAAACTGTGCTGTGGTAGATCACAGGGTGCACCATCACTAAGTCAATTGTCACGTAACAGTAAGAACAACAGCAACAAAAATTTCCAGTGTAATGACAATCCAAAGACAGGTGTTGAACCCATGATTCAAGCTTCTGCCACGGTGTAAATGAGATCTTCGCTCTTCTGGGATGTTACGCGCCGTTGATTGGTATTTGATTACTGACGTTTTGGGACAACCTATTGGTCCCATCTTCAAGGGTCAACCAATCGGGACAACCTATCCGTCCCGTGTTCAAGGGTCAAGCAGTCCCAGAATTGCTTGACCCTTGAAGATGGGACCGATAGGTTGTCCCAAACGCTGGTAACGAACTACCAATCAACACTGCATAACATCCCAGAAGAGTGAAGGTCTTAGGTGTTGAACCCATCCACAAAACACTATGCATATGTATCAGATACACATTGTGCAAGGGAATATAACATTTTATGAGATTAGAAATTGTCACAGTAGTGTCCTTGAATATTAGTTTTCTTGAACGTGACACCATGTAGTTTGGTAGATGTCTACTAGTGTTAGAAGAGTCGGTTGCCTCCATCATCAGGGTAGATCTGCCTGTAGGATGGTGGAGGCAGGTTATCTCTGATTCAGTGGTATGTATCCACCAAACTGCATGGTATCACATCGCAGAATCTTAATGTAAGGTTAAAGTTTCAATCACTCTAAGTTTAGGCATTTAAGAGACAGAATGTATTGAATGGCAGTTGTCTTGCTTGTTACAGAATACACAGACATGAGTATGAGCCAAGTCATACAGCGGCAGAGTATCCACTACTCTGGAGGCTTGCCAGTGCTGCGACATCTCCTGACACAGGTTTCTGGCAATGTAGAAGTACTGGAAGAAAAGAAACTGCGAGTCTTTCAGAACGTGGAGCTCACACTGGATGACAAGGTCGTCACACTAGAGGTACGCACAATGCTTTACTTTGTGTTTATGTGAGTACAGCGACACTTGAAGGCTCAGTAGGATACAGCTGTCACAGTTTCAGGTGCAGTTCAGTAAACACATGAACTATGTATGATTTCTCAATTTATGATTTTCATGAACTATTTAGCTTTTATTACATTAAACCCTGTAACCAGTCTCCCCTCACGTCATGATGATACACTTCTGAAAACTGTCTTAGAATTAACCAACTGTTTGTATGGCTGTCCATACTTAGCAGTGATATGTTGTGCTTGTAACAGTTCTGAATTATCTCTGGCATTTTATTTCCACTTATCATTCAAGAATAGGCCAATACTCTTTGTGGTGAAAAGTGTTTTTTTTTATGGAGGGTGGTTCTGTTGCAGTGGATTGCAACCCCTGTGAACGACATGTATGCTGACACAGTACTTGCTGCTGTGCTGCAGGCTGAGATGCTGGATTCGACACCTTCGTTTTTTCCAATCCAAGCCAAGATGGATCGCATGCACTTCAAGGTGTGCTTGGTTCTCTTATACAGCAGTCTTTATCAGTTTAATTTATTTTTGGTATTTTAACAATCCTTTAAATAGCTCAGATGATCTAGTATTGATTGATATGGCGACTGGAAAATAATAAAGGAGAAAGGACGTGGACAAATTTTGTAATGGCCTAATTTGAGGTACTGTACCAGAATTTGCCTGGAGGGACTGAAGAATATCACAAAAATCCTCAACTGAGGTTTGAACCTGGGACCTCCCAAATGTGAAACAGGAGTGCCAATCACTTGACTGCTGCATTTGTTAGTTTTATTAAAGGTTGCATTTGTCACACTTATTGTGTAAATGTGATACTGCTAAGACATTTATTCGATTCTGTAGCAGAGTTGTTGACACTCCTGCTTCATATCCAGGAGGGAAATTCATGGAATTTCACGTTACTTTGCACCTGTTGCTTTTAGGATGATTATATTAAGACAGAAGATATTAGGAAGAGAATGGGAGGACTGAAAAATGCACACATAATTTTGGTTATAAACTTCTTCATAGAGAAAGGAATGCACAGTTGATATTCTTATGTGTGTTTTCAGGAATGCCTGATAGAAATGTTGCAGGAAATGTTTGGTGAAGATTCTGTTCCTAAAATATTTAAGGGTGAGAAGCTTTATGTTACTGTGGATGGCAAGAAGGCAAACATTGACCTGCTGAATTTGGTGAGTGCATAACTGGTGTATGTATTGTTGTCAACATGCCATTACTTGCTGCCTGCAAGACATCGTTACTTGTTACAGGAAGTCTGCTGTGAAGATGATGAGGTATTCCAGCAGATTGTGCAGACAGCTGTAAGCAAACTCTACCAGTCCCTTGCACCTCCTCGAACAGAATGAAGGATGATACATTTCCATGCCATTTTGTCATGTGTCATTTTCACCAACAGGAAGTACCTTCTTAAGAACCAAGTAAAATTTGAGGTTCTCAGGTGGTGACTGTGAAGATAAAGATCTTGTGCGATGTGACACTGTGCAGTCTGGTAGATATGTACTGACATTCCAGAGGAATCTGCTGCCTCCATCACCTTCCCCGATGGTGAAGGCAGCAGATTTGTCTGAATCGTCGTCATCCCTACCATCCATGGGGCTTCTTTCTGTACCCTCAGTGTCGTTACTGTCTTTTTCCATACTTTGTTAAATAAACCTGGACTGCCTAAGAATTACCTGCTCATTTTTGCCTGACCTCAGAAGAGCATACAACATAGCTCTTTGGTGATATATCAGACTTGTTTCAGTAGGCACTCATACTGATTTTTCATTTTCCTCAGCCCCTCCTAATAGCGTAGTCGGTATAGCGACTTGCTGTGAGTTGGACGGTCCGGGGATCGAATCCCGGTGGGGGCGAGATTTTCAGCACCCATCCAGACCGGCCCTGGGGCCTACCCAGCCTCCTGTACAATGGGTACCAGGTCATTCCCGGGGGTAAAGCGGCCGGGGCGTGGCATTGACCACCTACCCCCATCTAGCGCCGAGGTTAAGAAAAGAGTAGAACTATACCTCTACTCCCCCTCTGGGCCTTCATGGCCTGTTATAGGGAGAACTTTACCTTTACCTTTTACCTCCCAATATTCTTTGTGGATATCACCTTGGAATAGTTTTCCTTCTTAGCCCTTCCTAATTCCCAAAATTCCCAACTGTTTCTTCTTTGATAGTTTGTAATTTCAACAGTTAACAGAATGTTGACAATGACAATCTCATTGCATTGTGTCACCATGTAGTCAGGTATGTGGTTACCAACATTTCTGAGAAAACTTCTGCCTCCATCTACAATCCTCCAGTTTTGGAGGAACCCTTTACTCTGAAGATGATGGTATCATATCCCGAGAAATGTTAGTACCTACCAAACTACACGGTATCATCCCAGAATACAATAATCTGGACAAATGTTTGCTGAAATATCACATACAGTAAAACCCCTATTTAATGAATTGCTGGGGGATTAGAATATATTTCACTAAATCGAGGTTTTAATTAAATGGAAGTTTATATGTTTATATGGAGCTATTGTCAGGACATGAAAAAATCATCACTAAATCCGGGATTTCACTAAATGCGGGAACATTAAATCGGGGTTTTACTGTACCATTGTTGAGTATGTAATATGGCATGAGCCTTGAAACCAATAATAGGCATTAAGAAATGCCTTACGACTGTTATGATTTGATGTACATACTTTAAAATAAATTATTGTGCCATCACAGTAGTTGCTGCATACCTTCACATGTGCATCTACTTGTTTTTGTGTCAGTGCAGCAGTCGCAGTACACCTTTATATACATGTCTACTTTGAAACTGCAACTTGTTGTGTCACTGCGATTACTGTAGTATACCTTTAAATTCGTGGCCACTTTGCAGCGAAACTTATTCTTGTCATTGCACTGGTTGACATATATCTCCCCACACATATCCAGAGGTGGCAAGGATGGCGCAGATCATATAGAGATTTGCTGGATGGTCAAGGGTTCAAACCCCAGTGGAGGTTAGATTTTCTGTACCCATCTAGACTGGCCCTGAGGCCCACCCAGACTCCTCTACAATGGGTACTGTGTCTTTCCTGGGGGGTGAAGCTGTCAGGGCATGGCATTGTCCAGCCACTCCCATCTATTGCACAGGTCATGAATGGGTAGAGCTATACCTCTGCTCCCCACTTTGTGCCTTTATGGCATGTTATAGGGGGAACTTTAACATGTATCCAGGATTTGTGCCAGTAGTGTGTCTGGCAATGTATCTACAGGGCCATTTTTCCTAGAGTTAAATACATGATAATGCCCATTCCAATGTGAGCTTTGTTTATCTTGCTGTGATAATTTCACACTGCTTGGCTTTGTGTAAATTTTTGTAATATGAATTATGTAGATGGATGTGCATGTTAATGCTTTGTAGTTCACACAAAGTGACATTGGATTGCTAGAAGTCCAACTTTGTAAATGTAGCAATATTTTCAGTCTCCAAGGTAAAGTTTGTGAGAGAAAAATTTGTACTATATTTTGATATCTGATTTACTGCCCAAAGTACCTAAGTGAACTTCAGCCTGTGCTTATTAGGCACTATGTCATGTACGAGGAGTGGAGGTACAGCTCTGTGAATTCATCTTGGCCCTCGATTAAACAGAGTGGTTAGTTTCATGCCTGGCCGCTTCACATGCTAGAAAATAGGCCCTGATCCACATTGGATAGGAGGCTGAGTGTGCCCAACAAGCAGTCTGCCCCTTTCAAGAATTCTCTGATATCTTGGTTGTCCAGCCAATAGCCTAAACTAATCTGGCTCTCAGCAGTTTCTAAACGTAAACTCAACTCCAATGTTTGCATCATTCCATGCATATGCACATGCTAGTTAACAGAAGTACGAAGATTTTCACACTGTGTAGTTAAGAATTTAAATAGTAGCACTACTGTGCAGAACTAAAGACATCTGACCTCTCCCTAAGTGCAAATTGCCTAGTGACTGGTATGTTTCATGTATGCAATACCGATGTCTACATCTGCAAGTCAAAGTTGATAATATTTTTTAACTGCATAAAATTTACATATATTAGTGTAATGTAATTCTTAATTTCTTGTGGTATCATAAGTTTGAATTCTGATAGAGTTTTGCAAACTGCAGTGTAGTTTCTTTTGAACAACGTAATACTGAAACTGGATTTGTAATTTTTGCCATGTTAGTCGTACCCTTGACACGGGGTAATCGACCTATTGTGGACCAACATACGTATTCACTTGGCCAACTGCTCTGTCCAAAGAGCTATACCATGTCTCAGACATGTTTTGAAGTTCGTTGTGCTCATATTATGCTAATATTTCAACTTGTCAACAAATGCCAGCATTTTACTTTTCTATGATCTTTCCTTGCCCATATAATGCATTTTATTTATAAAAATTTATTAAAAGATGACATAAAGAACAGTAACAGCAGGGCCAGATTTGCTATCATTACATATTCTAGGTGAAAGGGCGGACAGGTTACCATTTAGAGTCTCAACAAATGAAAGACATATGAAGGGCTGTGCGCGTAACGTCTGGTGAGAAACATCACTGATTAAGCCTTTTGACCTGTTTTTTCTTAAGGGACACAACTGATGAGTTTTGGGCAGCCTACATGTCACTGACCTGTTGGTTTATATTGTAGCAGTATACATGTAAGTCACCCCTCTTTCATCCTTAAAGTATGAATAGGTTGTGGTTGGAAATGTATCATTATATTTTAGTAAATGAAATGGAATAATTTTCCTGCAATGATTGTCACTGATACAGTCTTGCAAATTACTTTATTAAAAATTGTGAATTTACATACAATAGATATAGGTACTCACTAAATTCACAGTATAAAATATCAAAATATTGTAGAAAATACTTTATTATGATCACATGAGCTGATTATGCCTGTGTGAGAGTTTAGTTAAGGCTACTCATGAATGGTGAAGTCTTCTCAGTATGTATTAGATATTTATAACGCCACTCCCACACCAGATTAGGTTAGGTATTTGTTATTTGGGGCCCAATTTCTTTTCATCCTCAGGTATGCATGTACAAAAACAGCTATAACATTACCTGATATTCATAATTTGGCAATGTCAATGTATGATATTTGACTTTGGGTAAAAATTAGGTTATGAAATTGTAGTTTTACAGAGGTTACCAGTGTTCTGGAGGAACGCAGTGCCTGAGCTTCTACCATGAAGATGGAGGCAATGTATTCTTCCAAAATGTTGGTAATTGCCTCTGAGACTGTCATAACCCTGAAGACCACACTCGGTATATCGTAATGTAGAGACTGAAAACCTACCACCATTTTGTGTTTGTGGGTATGGAGTTGGCAAGTGATTATAATGTGCTGTTGGTAAGACAGTACAGGTCAGTCAGGTCACTGGATGCTCTCAAGCAGAAGAGCTATGCCCTGCCCTCCTCCAATGCAGGCAGAGCCGATACCAAACTTGCCCTTTCGCCTCCTGGTAAAATAAAATATTTTATCAGTTGTTCCTTATCTGACTGGTAACCAAAGTGCAAACCACAGAATTAGCTAAATAATAATAATTATAAAGACATGCTGCACACTTAACATGACAAGTTATTTCATGCTGTGTCATAGGGAACAAGTACAAGTGGTGTTATCAGCACTGATTAATGTTCACCTGAGTTTGTGCACTGTCATCAGACTTACTGCTCATCTGAATTTGTCCACAAGATCTCATTAAAACAGACTTACTGCTCACCTGAATTTGTCCACAAGATCTAATCAAAACAGACTTACTGCTCACCTGAATTTGTCCACAAGATCTCATCAAAACAGACTTACTGCTCATCTGAATTTGTCCACAAGATCTCATCAAAACAGACTTACTGCTCATCTGAATTTGTCCACAAGATCTCATCAAAACAGACTTACTGCTCATCTGAATTTGTCCACAAGATCTCATCAAAACAGACTTACTGCTCATCTGAATTTGTCCACAAGATCTCATCAAAACAGACTTACTGCTCATCTGAATTTGTCCACAAGATCTAATCAAAACATTTACTGCTCACCTGAATTTGTCCACAAGATCTCATCAAAACAGACTTACTGCTCATCTGAATTTGTCCACAAGATCTCATTAAAACAGACTTACTGCTCACCTGAATTTGTCCACAAGATCTCATCAAAACAGACTTACTGCTCACCTGAATTTGTCCACAAGATCTCATCAAAACAGACTTACTGCTCATCTGAATTTGTCCACAAGATCTCATCAAAACAGACTTACTGCTCATCTGAATTTGTGCACATGATCTAATCAAAACAGACTTACTGCTCATCTGAATTTGTCCACAAGATCTCATCAAAACAGACTTACTGCTCACCTGAATTTGTGCACAAGATCTCATCAAAACAGACTTACTGCTCATCTGAATTTGTCCACAAGATCTCATCAAAACAGACTTACTGCTAACCTGAATTTGTCCACAAGATCTCATCAAAACAGACTTACTGCTCATCTGAATTTGTCCACAAGATCTCATCAAAACAGACTTACTGCTCACCTGAATTTGTGCACAAGATCTCATCAAAACAGACTTACTGCTCATCTGAATTTGTCCACAAGATCTCATCAAAACAGACTTACTGCTCACCTGAATTTGTCCACAAGATCTCATCAAAACAGACTTACTGCTCACCTGAATTTGTCCACAAGATCTCATCAAAACAGACTTACTGCTCACCTGAATTTGTCCACAAGATCTCATCAAAACAAACTTACTGCTCATCTGAATTTGTCCACAAGATCTCATCAAAACAGACTTACTGCTCACCTGAATTTGTCCACAAGATCTCATTAAAACAGACTTACTGCTCACCTGAGATTGTGCACGATGTGTATTGTCATGACAGATTTATTACTCACCTAAGTTCATGCACAAGGTGTGTTGTTATGCGTGCTCCTGAAGCTGCAAGGGGATGTCCTAGTGCAATGGCTCCCCCATTGACATTCAACTTCTCCAGGTCCAGTTTCAGTTCTTTCTGACAGGCCAGGGTCTGAGCACCAAATGCTTCATTAATCTGCAAGGCAACATCATTCATACTTCATTCCTAGCATACTACATACAGTATATATAACAAACATATCACAGCAACACAGCCTTTAAGCACTCAAGTCAGTTTATTAACGGACAGACATCATTCAACATTTCTGTATACCATCATCAGTGTCCACAATCACATAACACAGTGGTTCAGAATCATAATGTTATCAACGAACATGACAGGTAATACATTATAAAATTATTAACATGTCACTACCTAGTCACATGAGTATGTGTTAAACCTTAAAATGACTACAATACTTTACTTACAATTAGCATATTATGTTATACAGGTACTTTAAATGTGTGCAAGTTGTTGCATAATCTTGCTGAAAAAAGGCATGTGTTCTCTCATGACCAGACAGGTGTTTAAAAGAAGGTGTCAGAATGTGTGTCCCATATCGGTGTGAATGTTATGGTCTCAGAAAAAAAATTGGCCCACTGATGCCAGTTGCACTCATAGCACATCACGCATCAAACTAACACAATGTAGTGGCACTCTGTGAATTAATGTGGGATTTTCTGCACATCATTGCCTTTTATTATGGGAATTCATGTAACCATGCTACATTGCTAAACAGAATGATATGAACCAACATATGCAATGAAAAAATAAACAAGACAAAAAATGTAGCACTCTTGTGTCTAATGGAGATGATTAGTACATCTGGTAAGAAAAGGACAGACACTTCTTATAAATATGTTTAACAAAGAACACATGCTGCTCCATCATTTTTGTTTAAACAAAGAACACAGTAATGAAAGTATGGCATTTGAGGGTACAATGCACTGAAAAATGTGCAGAGAAAAACTATTTCCAAAAAGAGGAAAAAATTTCAAAATGTCTATACATTTATACATGTATATTTGTGTCACTTGGGAGCTGAGATAGCGTAGTTTTAATAGTGACTAGGCTACAGGCTGGGTGGCTAAGGAATCGTGGTTCAATTCTGAAAAAAAGGAAGAGGACTTCCTCTTCTCTGAAGCATCCAGACCAGTTTTGGGACCCACCCAGCCTCCTATTTAATGAGTATTGGGGACTCTATACCTGGGTGTAAAACAGCTGATGCATGAGGCTGACCACTGACCTCCATGTAGTGACGAGGTCAAGAATATGTGCAGCTATACTTGCACTGCCCCATATTCCTTTATGGTGTCCACAGGAACACCTTTATCATTACCTGTGTTTGTTGCAATTTTAAAAGCAGCTTTCACACTAGGGCTATTGGGAAATATTATGGAAACAGGTCTCAAGAACCAGTTCCTGCTCATTATGATAGCCATGATTACATGAAAACATTACCTCAACCAAGTCAATGTCACTCAATTTCTTGCCAGCGGCCTTCAGAAGCTTCTCAATCGCTGGAGCAGGTCCAATGCCCATGACAGTGGGTTCTACTCCAACCACACTGTAGCCCACAAGACGGGCCAGCGGTTTCAGTCCAAGCTCATTGACAGCCTTCTCACTAGCAAGGACAACTGCACCTGCACCATCACAGATACCCTGAAATTGCAAGTTGAGTCATTGGATAGCAAAAAGTGAATGTGGTCAAGACGCATCTACTGTTTGTGACACTTACAGATGAAGACCCAGCTGTGACTACTCCATTCTTCTTGAACACTGTCGGAAGCTTTGCCAGTCCCTCAAGTGTGGTCTGAGGTCGAGGGTGCTCATCCATATCAACAATTTGCTCCTTTCCCTTTACTTTAACTGTAACGGGAGCAAGTTCCTCCTTAAAGTAGCCACTGTCATGAGCTGCAACAGAGAGCCATCATTCCATCTCCTGTCACTTGGGAGGCAAGACTTAACGTAACAGGCCGATTGGTCAGCGGCCTGTAAGTTACCTTCAGTTGACTTCGTGTCTACAATGCCTACTGAAATACTGATTGTTAATAAGCATGTAGGGCAAAAGGGTATTGACAGACAAGCTTTTGATGATCCCACTTAGGATCTGAAAAAGATGGGAATTATTAAGCAGAAACAGAAGTTAAAAAAGGAATAAGGAGACCTGATAAGAAGTCCAGGACTCAAATTGAACTCCAGTATTAGGACGAGGAAGAAGAAAGAGAACCATCAAACACACAACACGGGTGACAGCAGGTAAAAAGGCAAAGCAAACCCATTACAGGCCTGGACAGACCCTTAGGGTTCCAGGAGGTTGAGGTTCCCAGATTTCTAGACAGTCAGCACATGAAGGTGGTAAGGTTGTCAGCCCTACGCATCGGCCGCCTTTACCCCCCAGGAAGTATTCCTGATACTCATTTCTGTTAGAGGCTGAGTCAACCCCAGGGCCACAGTGCGACTGAAAGGATTATGTCAATGAAAAATTCCAATGACACCATCGGGAATCAAACCCGCAACCTTCCGGCTTGTGCCTCAACCAACTGCGCCACCGTGTGACCCCCAGGTGACAGCAGATGCATGAAATATCAGTTGGTCTGTTAATAGAAATAGCTTTCATGCTTGATTTATAATGTGCCACAATGATGTACTTCTTTGGTTGATGGGCAAGCAGATCAGTGTGTGCAACCTCCATTCCCCTCCTGCCCCCCCCAGTCACTTCTGTCTCATTTATCTGCCTGTGTTTTGCAAAGGGCTTTGTAAACTAAATTGCCTGTTTTCACTGAACTGTGCCAGATCAGCATCCCTGCCCCATGTTGCAGGTAGTTCAACTTGGGTTTGGTTGCCTTCAGTTGAGCACAAAGCCAGGTAAACATCAATGGATTTGAGCACATATGTACTTACTGATGCATCTGTTATTTCCTTCGTGCAAGGTAAATTCTTATGGTTTGTAACATATCTCACAGTCATGTTATGTGCGTACTTGTACACCTGACCACTTTCACAGGGTGCCCTAGCCTGATTTTTCTGTGTAGGTACAAACTCAAAAGGGGAGGGGAAGTTATGTTACTGGAAATCTTACCTTCTGACAAACTGTTACATTACAGGTCATGTTAATCAGCATAACAGCTATACACCTCCACAAATCATTATCAGCTTCGTCACTGTGCATGTCTATGTACTACTTGTCAGAAGAGTGATCAGGGACTGGATGAGCAGGAAACACGAGGAGTATTGGCAGTCCATTCATGGACAAAGGCATGCCAAGGGCTTTCTTCAAAGACCCTCTGCTAAAACAGTTGGGGAATTACTCAACTTGAGCAGAAACCAGCTAACAATAATGACTGGATTGCTAACAGGACACTGTCATTTAATAGGACATCTATTTAAACTGGGGCTGGAAGAGTCGTGGGTGTGACAGCATCAAACAGGCATTTGAAATGGCCTGATATGTTCTTTGTGACTGTAAGGCATTAGCAGTATTAAGATTTAGGCACCTGGGCCATCATTTCATGAAAGCAGGTGACTTTGTGACATCTCTGTCAGCAAAGTACTGCACTGTGTTCAAAGTGCAGGGCTGCTGAATGCTTAAGCAAAGGGTTGCATAAAAAACTGGAACAGTCGAGGTGCAAGGGTGATTGCGGTGGCCGCCCAATTGTACTCTACTCTACTCTATGTACTACAGTGAGCAGAGTAACTGAACACTGTGGCTTAGTGGTCTGCACTCCTTATTCATACGTGTAAAATTCCGGGGTTCATGGCTCACCCTGAAAACTGGCTATCCTGACAGCTTTCACATGCTTTTCCTTATATCCCCCAAGCAAATGCAGGACAACATGTCAAACTATACCACAACCACTATATATCCATTCCAATTTACTGTTCACCAATCACACAAACATTTGGTGCTGTATTGCTGACATACTGATGCTGTCACTAAACCAAAGATCAGCCAACCAACAGACAAGTGTTGTACCTTTCTTCCACAAGGTCTGTGAGCGAAGAGCAAACTGGTCAACCTCTTGTCGGGGATACTGTATTTTTCAGCCAGGTTCTCTGCTGTTACTCCCATAGGAGTCATGCAGTAAGTGTCAGTCAGACCAACCCACAGTGAGTCTTCCAACTGTATTGATGTACCGAGGACTGTTCCAAACCTTGTGTCTCGTACAACAAAGGGAGACTGACTCATGTTTTCTGCACCACCAGTCAGCACCACATTCGAATCTCCTGCTATAATGTTCTTTAAAACAAAATACACACATGTATGTATAATATTTGTTCCAACAAATTGCACATGTAATTATAAATTATAAATAACTATTTGTTATTTCATAATATATTCCTCCTTCATGTTCTGGTCCATATAGGCCATCTTCAGGGACAGCCATTTGCAAAGGAATACATTTATGGTAAATGTTGTCAATGGTGTGCATAAATACAGTTAATATACAGTATTATGTGATAAAATATTGCTAAAATGTATAAAATATAAAGTCAGCCTATTGCACGGAATATACATAACATTACCACACACACACATCCATGTTTCATTACACTACATAAACTAGTAAAGTGCAAATACAAAAGTTAGGAATCAGTTTGCTGGTAAGGGTGTTTCTTCACCTGTAAGGTTCATTACCATGTAATTAAAACAATATACTGGGGCCTATGGAGCCAAACTATATCTAACAACTATACTGCAATACTTACACTTCACTTTAATATCTGTAGCTACTTTATACACTGGCAAGCATACAAAGTAAATATCGCAATATGTTTCGTTGTTCCCAACTAGGTCTCCTGTAGGGACCAAAAGTTACATTTTTATATATCTTATTGGAAATCCTTTGTACAATTTGCAGTTTGAATGCTGTATGTTATCTGTACCTCTGTTTCTTTCATTAATCACCGTCCAGTTATCCCTCACTCTGTGAAGAACAATTACACGGATATGATAGAGGCTGACACTTGGACATTAAAAACTGGAGAGAAGAAGGCACTGAGATGTTTTGAGAGAAAAATATTACGGAGAATATTCGGAACGGTCCAAGATACAAATGGCTGGAGAATAAGATATAACCAGGAGCTTGACAGATTGATAGAGGGTCAGGACATAGTGAGATTTATCAAGGCACAGAGACTAAGGTGGCTGGGACACGTGGAACGAATGCCAGAAACGCAGATGCCAAAAAGAATGCTGAAAGGAAGACTTGATAATAGAAGAAGAAGGGGACGTCCTAGGAGAAGGTGGATAGAAGATGTGATGACGGACTTGGCGACAATGGGAATCAGAGGATGGAGGATAAAAGCAGCCGATAGAGAAGTCTGGAGGGCAGTTGTCAATGAGGCCAAAACCCACCAAGGGTTGTAAAGCCAGCGAAGAAGAAGAAGAAGAAGAAGATAGAGGCTGACGGTGCAAGTAATGCATCAGCCCAGTATGTAGTTATTGTATTTCTTGTGTCTGTTTACTTACCTGCGCTCCACTTACTACAGCCTGGAAGCCAGAACCACATAGCCTATTTACACCAAAAGCTGGACGCTCAATGGGTATGCCTGCACGCAGTGCAGAATGTCTTGGCATGAATGCACCATCTGAGGATGAACACTGAAAATTGACCCACAGGAAATTCATTACAAACACACACAAAAAAAGAGCTACCTTAACAATATGATGGCAGAGTTTAAATTTCATCCTGTTTTCACCAGTTTCTCTGCACCGACCATAACTAAAAGTAACGTGAGTAAAGTAATGCTGTCCCATGTCCTTACTCCCGTGCATGATGGATGATGAACGAGCGAAAGAATTTTCACAACAATCGTTGTGTGTGACTGAAACATGCAGTAATATATATACATATGTTGCTATTGATGGAAATAATACAGGTTGTTATCATAACTGATGCAACAGTACACTACAACTCAACATATTAAAGTACAACAATCTCACAACACACTACACATCTCACTTGTTTTACTTTCTGAATGACAACTGAACTTGCATTTTTTTCACTTTTTCTCAACAACAAAGGTTTCTTGAAATCACCTGCTATTATACTGACTGGCATGTGTACTACCTGGAACAGTATACCAGGTCACAAACATGGCAAACTTTTTATCAATGGACCATGCAAAAAGAAAGCTGATGGCCTGATTAAATTGAGCAGGAATCAACTTAGATCAGTAGTAGCATTCCTCACAGGACATGCACCTGTGAGGAAGCACTTGAACATTATGGGCATCTTCGAAGGAGATCCGACCTGCAGATTTTGTGGGTCGGAGACTGAAACTGTGCACCATATTGTTTGTGGTTGCGAGGCACTGGCTCGACAACGTTATAAGCTCTTTGGGAAGATGTTCGCTGAACCAAGAGATATAAGCTTGGCTCCACTAAAAGACCTGTGTCTCTTTATTAGTAGCACAGGGCTAATGAACCAATGCTGAAAGAAAGACTAAGGGTGAGCACAATAAGCCTAAGGCTGCGGTGCATCCGGAGCGAATGCCGACGGGCCCATAGAAAAAAGAAGAAGAAGAAGACTGGCATGTGTGACCTACCACAGATTTACGGTGGCTTCTTTGAATACCCATCTCCCAGTTCTGATACAGGACCTATATTCCATGCCAGTGCAGTACATTTATCTCCCTTTACCTGAGGACAGAGAGAACCAGCTGGTCTCTTGGAATGTCATGTTCTTAAGGCTGTTGAATGTTAACCTTGAAAAAAAATGGGAGATTTAAACCCCAAGGTGGCCCAAGGCTCTTTTCACTTTAAATTCCCATTTCTCCACCTGCCGATATTATCTGTTGTATTTCATATATTTTTAAAGATAAAAACTTCAAATAAAAAGTACACGCTTAAGAAAGGATCAACCTACCCGTTCCACAAGTTTAAAGAAAATCTTAGTTTAGGATCCTTTTTTATTTTGTTCATTTTCACTCTAAGTTTTATTTTATGGATTTATTCATTTCAAAGAGCTGCTTCTGTAAGTGGGGACCCCATGCTAGAAAATTTGGAGCTGACTGTACATGTCACTGTATTTTGTCAGAACTTGTTTAGGAGTTAATCTCATATTGATATTCAGGTTAGCTTATCTGGGTGCCAAGGCAAATGTGTTCATAATGCAACCAAAGCCAAATGTTCCATCATTCTGCTGTACAGATTTATTCATGAATTTTGGGAATAGCACTTTCATGCTTATGTGTATCTTCAACTCAACAGTTTAGTCTGTTCCCTGTCAGAGCAATTACATGCGATAGGTCAGGCAGTGTAGACACTTGAATCACATTTGGAGATCCAGAGAGTGTTTGCTTTGTGGTCTGGCAAGTTGTGTTGAGGTGTTTAGTATGGCTGTAAAGCAAAAACTTACAGGCCGAGACACCATGGAACTGATGTTAAAATTCGAATCTGACACACATTCATCGGAAGAGGTAGACATTTCTCCTCAGAGTGACAGTGACACTAATAGTGATACAAATGACATTACTGGCACAATCTGCACAAAGTAGACTGACAATACACACTGCCAACCTACTGTACCTGAAGTCCACAGGTTTACAGGGGGTCCCAGTGGATTACAACAAACAAGCTCAATTATTCATATGCTAAATATTACAGCCCAACTGAACATTTAGCAGTTGATGAAATTATTGTGCTATTCAAAGGTACAGTCAATTTCAAACAGTATATACCGAAGAAACACAAAGTTTTGGGATCAAAATTTACACACTTTGTGATCCTAAGGGATATACATACAATATGAGTGTGTATTTAGGCAAAGACATGCAACGTGCGAGTCCTTCCATGACAGCTACTCATGCAACTGTAACTGGACTTACTGCAAGGCTTGAAAATGTGGGGCACAAACTATACATAGAACATTTCTTTCCATCTCCAGCGTTACTTGACGATATCCACGCTAAGACAATAAACTAGTGTGGGGCTGTTAGACCAAATTGGGATGCTGAAGAATTTTGGACAGAAAATGAAACTGAAGCAGTGTGACATAAACACTAAGGTGAGAGGTAACTTGACAGCCATATTGGGGAAGGACAAACGAAATGCAAACATACTGACAAACATGCACGCATTCTCCACCATCACAGAGTAATTTCTGTAATGAGCATGGAAAAGCTGTAAAACTGGCCATAGTACAAGACACATAATAAACACATGGGGTATGTGGACAAATCTGGCCATACCATGAACTCTTCCTCTATTAGCAGATGGCCATGGAAGTGGCCAAAGAAGCTATTCTTCCATCTTCTGGACCTTTCCGTTCTCAACGGTATTATCATTCTTGCCTCTTGTGGTTCAAGATTATTAGGCCGACAATTTAGACTGACACCGATGACGGACCTAATACAATAGCCAAGAAAAGTGCCTCAACCTCAGACCACAAGATAAGGAAGACAAGTCCCATCCATTAGCAAACTAAAACTTTACACAAGACACAACAAACACTGGCCTATGAAATTTAAAAGAATTCGGTGCCATGCGTGTTCCACTAAAAACAAAGAAACAATAACAAAATTCAAATGTCGAGAATACAATTTAGGGTTGTATGCTAGCTCATATTTCAAGCTGTAGCACACCAAACTGCATTTCTGAGGACCAGTTGACACTAAATTGGAAAAGGGGAGCACATAAATGTAATTACTACCATTGTGATTACTGAACTGATACTTTTCAGTAAAATTTTCTTGATGAAATAATGTGGGTGAAAGGGGGAGGTGAATTTTACAGAATGGACTTTACAAAAGAACAGACTTGTTGGAAGGGCCTTTATATGTGTATTTGCTTCATCTTGCCAATATGGGGGGGGGGGGGGGGGGAACAGCTGCCTGGAGACGCCTGTAAATAATTCGTGACTGTTGAAAAATCATAAGCCTGCTAGTAAAAAAGAATAAACCTTATCAGTAAAGATTTTAACCAGAATTAATTTTCACACTATCTTTCATATCTATACAAGCCTTTTAGACAAATATTGTGAAAAAGAGATGTGTATTTATAAATGCAGAATATTTTAAAACCATCATGGCATTGCGTGACACTGTTTTCCCTCTTGTCCTCTGAGGACATTTAAGTTACTGGTACAGTGTTTTCCCATTTGGCCATTAAAGGTTAAATTATAAGACAATTGACTAAGTTCAATTGGAATGCCACAGCAGCAATAACCTGCAACTGTCATTAAATTTCATGAACCATATGTGCTTACTATATTTGTCATAATGGTATTCTGTCAGAGTGATGGTCAAAAAATATTACAGTTGAATCAGCAACCTGTAGAAGGCACCACTTTCCAATGTCACTGAATCAACTGATAATCTGGTTCCTACTCTGACAACTCAAAATTAATTCTTATGGACTTAACTCCACTTACATGGCAACCAGGACAGCGTAGTCAGTATACTAACTATGCTACAGGTTGGAAGATCTGGGGTTCGAATCCCAGAATGGGCATGAGATTTTTTTTTCCTCCAAAATGTCCAGATGGGCTCTGGGGCCCACTCAACCTCCTATGCAATGGGTGCTGGAGGCCCGTTCACCAGGGTAAAGTGGTGAGGGTGTGAGGTTGACCACTCACCTCCATCTGGTGCCAAGGTTAAAAATAAGTGGAGCTACACCTAAAGCTGTCCAACTGCATGCCTCCATGGCATGCACTTGGACAGCTTTAACTTTCACCTTCTTGCTCCACTTATGTTCTGAATGCCCAATTCATAAGAAGCTAAAATGCTTTACTTACTGCATTAACATTGCCGATAACTACAGAGTCAATCTGTTCAGGCTTCAGGCCTGCAGCTGCTATGGCAGCTTTATTTGCCACCTCCTGCAGATCTGTTATACTTTTCTTTACGAACTTTCCACCGTAAGTTCCAAATGGTGTGCGCTTGCAAGCCACAATAAACACTCCTGTAATAAGAAAGCATTTCACAAAGTTATTCCGAAAGCCTACTACGAGAACTGGCAACATATATTCAAGGTTGTGTATATGTTTTAATACACTTCATACTGCTGCAGCAGTGGTTTATTCTTCTGGTACTCAAAGCACACTTGGGATAACTAACTAATCCCATGGAGCACAGTCCTTCTTGAGAAGCTAAAAGGTCCTCAGCTAGTGAAAAAAATTCCCCGCATTTTATGGAACCCAGAAGTTCATTACTGCTTTACAAGAGCCTGCCACCTGTCCCTATCCTGAGCCAGGTCAATCCAGTCCATGTCTCCCCATCCCACTTCCCTTGAAGATCCATTTTAATACTATCCTCCCATCTATGCCTAGGTCTTCCAAATGGTCTCTTTCCTTCAGGATTCCCCACCAAACCCCTGTACGCACCTCTCCTCTTCCCCATATGTGCTACATGATCCACCTACCTCATTCTTCATTTGATTACCAGAATAAAATTTGGTGTGGAGTACAGATCATAAAGTTCCTCGTTATGTAGTGTTCTCCACTTCTGTTACCTCATTCCACTTAGGCCCAGATATCTTCCTCAGCACCCTATTCTCAAACACTCTCAGCCTATGTTCCTCCCTCACTGTGAGAGACCAAGTTTCACACCCATATAAAACAACAAGCAAAATTATAGTTCTGCATATCTGAATCCTTATACTTGTGAATAGCAAACCAGAAGACTGAAGATTCTGCACTGAATGATAGCAAACATTTCCTGAGTTCAATCTTCACTTAATTTCTTCATTAATGTGATTTTGACTTCTTAGGGTTGTTCCCAAATATCTGAACTGTTCCACCCTTTCAAAGGATTTATGTTGTGATTTGTCCTGCATTCTGATCCTGAGCAATGATCATGTACTTAAGTTTTCTCAGCACTTACTTCTAGACCAACCTCCTTGCTAGCAACTACTACAGATTCTATGTTTTTCTTTATAGTACGTATGCTTTCACCCTATATATATATAATCATCAGCATAAATTAGAAGCTGATGTGTACCATTTAATTTCAAGCCCTCCTGGTTTGCCTAAACCCTCCTAATGGAATATTCTAAAGCAAAGTTGAAAAGCAATGGTGATAAAGCATCTCCTTGTTTCGAACCATTTTAATAGGAAAAAAAAACATGTCAGACGAATGTTTGCCTACCCAGACCCTACTACAGGTTTCATTTAATACATATTTATTAGCATTACTAGTGTCATAGGGATACCAAACTCAATCAAAATGTTATATAAGACCTCCCCTCCCAACTGAATCATAGGCTTTCTTGAAGCTTATAAACAGCTGATGCACTGCCCCATTGTGATCCCATTTTTTCTAAAGTATTGGAAGAATGCAGAATATATCATCAGTAGTTGAACTGCTATATTGACTTTTTTTGTTTGCTATTGACATCCACATTAATGCTCCCCAATAACTTCCATCTGCATATGGAGTTAACCTTGACAGCATGATATTGCATTAAACTTTGTACCTAGTTGATAAGAGTGATTTGCCATAGTAATTTCTTAGGAAGTCACTTATTGTACACAAACATATGATCATCATACCGCAGATGCTGAAATTTTGATGCAAGTATCAATTTAAGACACATATATAAATGCAGTGGCTTCCAGACTTTATAATATGGTGGATCGCCTCTCAGCTTAGCAAAGACTACATCAAATGTCCACCCGCTTTCTTAACTACATGTGTATGTGTGTCTGTGCGTGCATGTGTGTGTGTGTACTAGCACATACACATGTGTAAAGAAGTGAAGGTGAAGCTGTTCCTGTGCATGCCATGATGGCATATAGGGGACTGGGGGTATAGCTGTACTCAGGGATGCACAAATCCTTCATGTCAGGTTGTCTGGAAGATTATATTTTGTATGGTGGCAGCTGAGGAAGATATTCATGCCTAGGCGGGACGAGGTAACAGGGCGACTAAATAACAAGGAGCTTTATGATCTGTACTTCTCACCAAATATTATTCGGGTGAGCAAATAAAGAAGAATGAGATGGGCAGGTGTGTGACACATATGGGTGACAGGAGAGGTGCATACAGGGTTTTGGTGGGGAAACCTGATGGAAAGAGACCACTTGGAAGTCCTAGATGTAGATGGGAGGAAAATATTAAAATGGATCTTCAAGGAGTGGGGTGGAGAGGCATGGATTGGATTGCTCTGGCTCAGGATAGGGACACGTGGCAGGCGCTTGTGAATGCGGTAATGAACCTTCAGATTCCATAAAATGCGGGGAATTTCTTCACCAGCTGAGGACCTGTTACCTTCTCAGGAAGAACTCTGCTCCATGGAGTTAGTTAGTTATGGTGGCAGCTATTGTTTGCAGGTCCTCAGCATGGAACTTTCTTTATGTTCCCCTTCTGGTGCCTAGAATTTTAAAGTGGCTCCTGAGTTTTTGGAAGACCTGTAGACCCATTGCTCCACCCATTCTTAATCTCATGCGTACATGGGGATGAGCAAGGGTGTGATAAGGTACTTCTTATGTTTTTAATTTTACAATTGTTAATGTGTTATTTAATTCTATATAATTCTCTTATTCAAAGCCTTGCCCCACACTTGGAAAAGCTCCACATAGTCAACAGAAACTGTGCCACATGCACAAACACATCAACATACTACAACAAGTTAATGTACAAGTCATATAACAATAATTCAACAGCTACTGTCATCAGCAAAATATTGCCTGAAAAGTTGTATGCTGTCCCACAGCAGACTGATTGGCAACAGTGTCAATGAGAAGGCATGCCAACAATCTGGAATTACACCTGCATATTTGGTTCACTCATTTTCATTATCCAACACAGGAGAAGATGGAGCTTATAATTATGTCTGTGCATATGTCCATCTGTGTATTCCCCCTAACAGCTTTTGAACCAATTGACTATAATTTGATTAAACTTCATTCAGTCATCATGCCACAACAAGCCATCACACCTTTGTACAGTTTTAATATCCTACCATCATGAACACCATGGCAGCCAAGCAAATATCTGATGTTGATGCAACAATAATGACTCAGAATGTTGGATGTGGTATGCTGTGTGACAACAGCACTTTTAAAAAACATGCAACTTTTGCACATGTTTTATAAAGTACAAACAATATGGTAGTCATGTGAAATTTATACTTAGCCTTCTGCTTGAGGGAAATGCATAGACCATAAATTTCCATTTTTGTTTTACTGAATGACACTTCCAATTGCTCTGATCATATACTGTACAATAACAGGGCAATTAGTGAATGTGGAATCTATCATAGCCTAATTCTAGGTCCTATCCCAGCATCAGCCTAGTGGACCTCTATACTCTGGACAGTCAGCCTTTAACCTGAGATATGAATGCAAAGCAAGTGTGCTAATCACTTGACTTTGACCATAATGTGTTTTGCTAATGACAAAACACAAATTCTGTATGAAAGTTTTCTTTTACAGTAACAATTACAAACATGGGAACTTTGGTTTGACTTGTGGTGGATAAAGTGACACTCAGAGTGGTTTTCATCCAGATACTTGGCTTTTCTCCTGTCAGCATCGTTTCACCAAAGATTCATACACATATTTCATTCATCTGCCATACATGCTATATAGGGGCCTAATCTTACTAAGTTACACAGTTGTTAAACCAAAGACATCTCTCACTCACAAAACTTTGAGGTTAAGTCAAAACAAATCTGTAACGAAAATTACGCACAGTCATCGAACATTAAATTGTATTATTATTATTCTCTGTAGTCAATGGACGATGTGGTAGACAACAGGAGAAGCGGAGTTCGATTCCCGACAGGCGGCAAAGACTCTGACTTACTGAATGGCCTACCAGCCACAGACTACCGGGGGCTCTAACCTTGATTTTAGGCTCTTTTATTGGGGATAACATGGGTGCGGTGTGAAGCTGACCACTGACTTTCACTCAACGTCGAGGTTAAAAGTACGCACAGATATACCTCTATTCACTTCCTTTAACGTTTCTTTACGTCTGTTGTCCTTGCTTGCCTCAAGAGGATAACATGATAAAGTATTTTACGGAAATAGTTTTTTTCCCTAGAACTTCATATTTTAAACACCTCGTGCGGAGTTGGATGACTGCAAATTCGTACCTTTGGTTAGCGCTGCCATGACTACCCGGCTCTGCACATCAACTAGTAATGCTTATCAGTGGAGCCAGTTTAACAAGTTTTATCGGAAGCTTGTGACGCAGAGTACAGTACAAAGTGCACTCTCCGTGGCTTGTTTACGTTGAGAGCAGTGCGCCAGTCGTGATAGCGAAAACAACTTCACTTCAACAAGGTTCTGTGAACAAAAGTTACTAGATATTAAGACGCAATTTCTTAATTCCTGTACATAAACGTTCATGGTCATTGACTGCGTAGTTTACCAGTTCCAAATTGTGACACACGAAAGGGGATTAAGGTGACTAGACATGCTGAACGACCAAGGTCGTTGCCCGGGTTATTTCCGTTGACCATCATCTCCAGAACTGCTCTGGAGTTCTTTCTTTGACGGTAAATCGACCGACGCTCATCATGCACCATCTTGTTCTCACGTGTAAGGTTGCAGGATGTGCGTGGTCACAACGGGAATTTACCGTACATTTCCTGAGGCATACGGTACACGAGGGATGCTTTGACTAGGACGCATATTGCACTAATTAGCTGTCCGTCGACACAGCTAATTAGTGCAATATTCAGCTCTGTCCTTGAACCACAGACTGCAACAGCCCCTGTATGCTTTATGTCATCAACGAGGTGCACGGTGGATGGAGGAATGGGCGGTATATACGCTATATGCGTACAGTTACCCCAGTAGTGTTTGGTCACTGCATTGTTCATGGGAAAGGCTAGAAGTGAGAGACTTGCGCGATTGTGTAATGCCTTCTGCCTCCAGGAAGTACAGTAGTTAAAAATAAAACTGGGCCTGATGTATACTTCCCCAAGTACGTGTGATAATCTTTCCAAGAATTTTTTAAATAAAATGTTCATTGTTTTATAAAATCGCGACCCTTCTAATTCGTTTACATCTGATGTTCCAACCCCACATTTATTATATTCGCTGTCACTGCCGCTGCTCATTCCATTGTTACGTATATTATCAGTTCTCTCCACTGTTATACATTACCGTTCACAGTGCTGTTTTTGTAGTTTCTTCACGTGCTCACAAACATTGATCTATTCACGTTCTCCAGTTTCTTTTAATCGCTACTCGCGCAGAGATTGTAGCTGCCCCTTTCACCTTCCTTTGCACTCTAAACGGCTGGTTTCTGTAGTTCTAAGGGAGGCTCTCACATTGGACACAATGGCGATACGATTAGCTTACGATACGACTCCACAAGTGGTTGCAAATGGGACCTCGCACACTGAACGCCGCGTTCAGAGAGGGTTCTGCTTCGACCCGATTTTTAGGTTCGGACAACACGGCGTGCATTATGGTTAACGGGCTGTGCGCTGTGTTACACCAATTCGTTGCTCCTGCTGGGAAGATGTCTACAGGTAGCTAGCACGGCCTTCATATTTGTACAGCACATTGTGTCCAGGAGAAGAAAGCGAAGAGAAAGGAGTTTGTGGCAAACGGGGTTGTACAGAAAGAGGTCTGTGTATAGTGGTACCAGTTTGTTAGCAGACTTGAATAGTTTGGGCAGTACAAAAATGTTACTCGAATGGCACCAGGAGATTTTGAAATCCTGATTAATTTCATCGGTCCGAAAATTGTGAACAGCGATACCAGATTCAGAGCAGCTATTCCAGTTCAAGACAGACTGGCTGTAACATCATGATTTTAGGCCACAGGCAACTTTTACACCAGTCTGCAAAATCTTTTGCAAATTTCTCTAAACAGAGTGTGTCAAGCTACTGTTGAAGCACTGAAGGAAAACATACAAATAAGAAATTGTGCATTTGTACACAGCAAACTGTTTTGCACTTAAAATCAATGGCTTGGAGCATTGAAAAAAAAAACATAGGTAACAATGTATTTACTTTTAATAACTGAATTTTAGTGAACCAAACTTACACAACTTAAAGACATGTCATATCACCCACAATTACATCTTCTGAACCAGCAGCAGGGAAAGGAGAGGAAACCTGTGATGCTGGGGAGGGGGCAAGGACAGGATACAAAACATCAAAATGCCCCTAGTCAGCAGCAAATATGGTACAGTATACTTATTTCATGCTGCACTTTATTCCTGGTGCATGGTAAATAATTTCACAACTTGTTAGCAATGAAGGTACCAAAACTTCAGCATCTGTTGTCTGCGGAGGTGGCTGCCGCTGCTGATGTCAGTACAGTGAATGCCTTCTTCACCATTTCCTGCTCTTCCTTGCCTTTCATCATCATCTTTCGTAAGTAACGTCCTTGTGTGAGAGCGGCCTCATCAGGATGTGACGCCATGCAATACGGTAGAAAGGTATATGCTGCTTCCATCTTCAGTGTCAAACTACTTGAATTACTTTGACCCTAAATATGGATCCAGCAGGTTCCTCCAAAATGTTTGTGACTATATACCATACTCCATCATGTTGCATCCCTGAAACTGTACTCTTAGCACTCACTGCCATGAATGAAAATGATAGTAATATGAAGGCTTTCTAGTAGAGGTGCATTCTAAATTAACTTTCACCTGCTAGGCAGGATAATGTGGGAAGTAAATTTGTAAGTTAGAGGTTCAAAGTGTGATTCTGATGTGTGTACACACATGCATGTGCTTGTTGTAATGTTTCTGCACGTTAGATAATCTGTGATGGGGTATCACTCATGGTAAGCAGTCTGGTTTCTATGGAGTTATAGAAACACTATAGGTAAGGGTTGTTACTGAAAGAAATTACAGCCTTATGTCTTGAACACAACAGTGTAGTTTCTTAATATATCTGCAAATAATACAGTAGCTGTACAGAGAGAGTCTGTAAAAAGCAAGTTAACCAAAGCCCCTGTGTTCAAAGAAATATTTTTGCTTCAGTCAGAAGTGATGAGAGGTCTTCAGTTATTGCCAGTTGTTTGCCACATCACATAACTTATTTCTGGGGCGAGGAAATACAGTAAGCTCTTCTTAATAATGTTATGAATGGTTTTAAAAAACCGTGTTTAGTTTGTAAAAATAACTGAGGCAGAAGGATGTAGCTCCATTTTACAAACTTATTTTAAGTCAGATATAGAATAGTTTGTGTTTGAGTAAAAGCTGTGTTCACAGATGGGTAATGTTACTCTCAGTATATTCGTACAGCTGTAGTGCACAATTTGAGCACGTTCAGAGCACGGTGACACAGAGACCTCAGTTAACTATCTTTTCGTGAACTCTTACATTATACAATTTGTTGCCAGCATTTCTGAATGTTTGGTTCAAAACACTGGTAAAAAAAGTCACATTCTCTTCACTATCCATTCTGATGGCTTGTGAAAACAGCAACAACAGCAACATGAATCAAATGAGTATTGGCTGTGGCAAGAAGCCACAATCTTGCTTCCATCCGAGAACACTAAACATATATAAAATGCCCTTGCAAAGCATCAATAATTTTGGAATGAACATAAATCAGGTTGCAATGGTTGGTATCTTTCTTGTCAACATTTGTGGCAAGTTCAACAGTTGAAAGCCATGTGGGGATAACATGTTTGGGCTGGAGTGCAAAGAAATATTTATACAGTGTTGCCAGCCTTCACAGGTCAAGCTGCTGAGCTCAATGTGGTGGGGATCACAGCCATCCAATGTTGCAAAGAAGGGTAACCAAATGTGTCTGTTTTCCAGTCCATAATGGCACTTGAGCTGTCACAAAAAATATGACATAATGCAGCAGATGAGCCAATAGGTGATAAGAATCACAACAGCAGTAGCATATGTTTTGAATTTGATCCTCATTCTATTCTAACATAGCTGGTTGCACCCTCTCATCATATAAAAATATTGAGGTCCCAAACAAAATTTTCTGCTTTAACAATCAGTCTGTCAGTTCAGGGCTTGTAAGAATAGTACAAAATTTGTCACTAAAATCTTTTTGACTTGATGTGAGAAGGGAAGGTGGAGGATTTTGCATCTCAACTCTGCAATTTAACCTTGTGATCATTCAATTTTGAAATAATATCATATTACCCAAATATTTCAAAAGTTGCCTTTATCTTTTTATTATGTTGATGAGTGGATGAGGCAACTACAGCATCCCTTCACATTTCAGAATAAACAAAATGGCGGTGTTCTTGCCTGGGTCTATCTCAGTAGGCCATGAACAGCTTAAATTTACTCTATACTTCTTTCAAAAGGAATGACCTAGTAAAGTGAAACTTATGAAGACAGAAGTGGATCCTAAAGTTAGTTCAAATGTTTCAGAAAGTACATAAATAATAATTTAAATAATGGATATGTATATCAACAACTGTGATATAAATACTATACAGAACATATAAATGATTTACAAAGAAAGTGAGTATCTATTTTACATTCAAAATACATAGCAACATTCAGTCTATCATACAAAATATCATAACACTTTCATACTCAACGGAATAACTCGAGTTAAGCTTTGGTTGGACAATACTAATCACGTTACATGCATACATAAATTCATTTTACAGTAAAAACATTCAGGGTTTCCCTGTCATATGGCACATTGTCTTCGACCTGGACTAGGTTCGGCATAAAGTATTAATAGAATGCCTTCAGCTGATTATAGTTACTGACCCATCTGAAAGAACAGTGTTGATATAGGGCATTTCCTTCATCTGAGTGGCAAACTAGGATGTACTTGCAGCAATCAGCCATTTGGATGGTAACATTCCTGCTTGTAGCTGTTAATGGCAGCAGTCTCTCAGCAAATTTCATAAACTCAGGATAGCAAATAATACACCAAAAGGATATGCATAAATTGCATGTCACTTTTTTGGTTAGTTAACCTTTTAAAGACCTGTGTTTGCATACATGAACACACACAGGAAAACACCCCTAGAAATTCATTTTATATATTAAGCAACAATGAAATGTACTGCATTTTTAAGACGTGCTGCATAATCTCTGTTTTATTTTCCATAAAATGCCTATTAATCTTTTTTGTTCAAATAATATTGTTTTCATAAACCATGGGCTAAAATTTAAATGCCCACCCCAGCAGAGTGAAGGTTAATAGTATAAGGTGAGGTAAAGGTAAATGTCCCTATGCTTCATTGAGCAGCATGCTATGAAGAAGTATGAAGGAATGGAGATATAGCAATATATGCAAGCGAAATCCTGTACGCACCTCACCCCTCACCCATACGTGCTACATGCCCCACCCACCTCATTCTTCTTGATTTGATCACCTGAATAATATTTGGTGATGAGTACAGATCATTACGTTCCTCGTTATGTAGTCTTCTCCACTCCCCTATTACTTCGTCCCTCTTAGGCCCAAATATCCTCCTCAGCACCCTATTCTTGAACACCCTCAGCCTATGTTCCTCCCTCAGTGTGAGAGACCAAGTTTCACACCCATAAAAAAAACAGGCAAAATTATAGTTCTGTATATCTTAAGCAGTAATGGCCCTAAACAAGACAAACTATCATCCAGGAATAGACAATTTTAAATCCCAACCTCAGAGCAGAGCTGGCAGCCAGATTTTAACTGCAGGTGGTAACAGCATCATTACTGAGAAAAAGTAACTCAGAATCATCTGGGCCACACACATACACCATTACAATAGTGCAGTGTTGGACCAGCAGAGTGACGTACGGGAAGAAAGTTGGGACTCTTTTTATTTGTATCAGTCACCTGTATTGTTACATCAAATCAAGGATGTTACAGTTTGTTGTATGTATGACTAGACAGGGGAATTACATAACATGTTGTGGAGAATGCCTCTGGGAAAGTAGTGAATTGAAGAACAAGAAGGAGATGGACAAGTAATATTTGAATGGATTTTACAGAGACAGCTTGTGAAGTAGATAGAACATGTACAAAATCTTTTCCAGCCGCATACAAATTCTACTTACCAGACATTTCTCCACAATAGGGACAATGCCTTCCACACAGTTTTATTTGCTCTAAACCAACTCACCATCACATAATGATATAAAGTGCTGTCATTTTGTTGTGTACCTACCACATATTACCTACTGAACAACATCTGTGGAGAAATAAAAAAAAAGAGGACAATTTCTGCATGCCATGGTATGTGTATGATGATGATAATATGTACTGTCTTCTATCACACAACTTGTTTATATGTACATCAAATCATTATGTTTCAGCTTAATTGCCATCATCAGACCATAACTAGTAACATGTAACAGGGAAATGGCAACATAATCTCCATACATATTTCCATTTTTTCCCCTGTGGCACAATAGCCCCAGTTGCTCAGGCCTAGCCTGCCTCATTGCTGAGGTTTTGAGGTCACACACAGTTAAGACACACCACACTCGATAGGACTCCTCTGGACGAGGTATTGGCCCATCACACTACCTCTACCTGACAACACACAACAGTCACAAGAGACAGGCATCCATGCCCCCGGCAGGAGTCTAAACTTCAACCCCAGTGAGTGGCCGCAGACCTACACCTTAGATCACGCAGCCACTGTGATTGGCTATATTTACATACTACTTAACATTAAAAGGATGGATCCATTCACATATGAGAAACATGTAAGAGATGAAACCTTTTGTACATGTAAAATTAATATGAAATTTACTGATGTAGTTTAAGGTTAAAAGAATTCAGTGTAAAAGTTCTTAGAGAAAACATTTCTTGGTTTTTCTTTTGCTCAACCGTCTGTATACCAATTAAGTTCTTTCAGGTTTTGGTGGCTGGTCATATAATAAGGTCGTTCAAATTTAAACGAGAATTTGTCTCTAAAAAATCTATTCACAATAAAATGGAAAAGGTTTACACACTACTTTTCAATGTAGTCCCTGTTGACTGCCATACACTTGTGCCAACGTTCTGGGAGCTTCTTGATTCCAGTTTCAAAGTTTCGGTTGCTTGTGTACCCAACTTTGCACAGCTGCAATGACCTCATCATTATTCCGGAATCTCTTGCCTCCTCAAACCCTCTTCATTGGTCCAAACAAATGATAATCAGATGGAGCTAAGTCTGGACTGTACGGTGGATGAGGCAGGACATCCCTCTTTAGTTTCGGTAGAGTTGCCATCATTAAAGCCACAAGCGTTGTCTTGGAGGAAGAAAACTGAATTCTGACTTTTTCTTTGCTTAGAGCGAATTGCCAGCTTCACTTTTTCATTCAGGAGAGTTGAATAGTACTGCGCATTGATGGTCTTTTGACCAGTGAGAAAGTCCAGGTGAATGATACCCTTGGAATCCCAGAACACAGTAGCCATGATCTTCCCCGCTGAAAAAATTGCTTTTGCTTTTTTTGGGGGTGGAGAATGGGTGTGTTTCCACTGCTTACTTGCTCTTTTTGATTCAGGAGTGAAGTAGTGGACCCAGGTCTCATCACAGGTCACAATTGAGTCCAAAAATTCGGCTCCTTCTCTCTCGTATCATTGCAAAAGTTGAGTAACGGCCACTAAACGTCTTTCCCTGTGTTTCGGTGACAAGAACCATGGGACCCACCTTGCGCTCACTCTACTGACTTTCAACTCGTCGTGCAGACTTTCTTCAACACTCCCTACACTAATTCCTACTTCCTGTAACAGTTCAAGAACAGTTATGCGATGATTAGCCCGAAAAAGTTCACCAATTTTCAAAACGTTTTCTGGATTGACAAAAGTTCTTGGTCGCCGAGCATGAGGTTCAATTTCAACATGGTCTCGTCCTTCTCGAAATGATTTCGCCCAACTGAACACCCCTGACTGTGACAAACATTCATCCCCAAACTGTGCTTGAAGCCTGGTAAAGATTTCAGAAGGAATGACACCTTCCTTCGTGAGAAATTTGATAATTATACGCTGCGCAACACTTTTGGGTACTGTTTGCACTGCCATCTTGATTGCACCTGATGGTTGAGGCGGAGAGGGATCCGACTAGTGTGGGTTGCAAGTTTAAACATGTCATAACTTGTCAGCGCAAGCACATTCATACAAGTTGATTTGTGCTCGAAAGGGAACTAAATTCTCGTTTAAATTTGAACGACCCACGTAGTATAGTCAGGATATGCGATTAGGAAACCTTGTCTACTTATGAAGTATTAAAATGAGGTGCTGAATCTGGTTTCCTTCAGCTTGTAGACGTATGCCACAGCCCACAAACATGTTGTTTATTGCATGTCAAAGTTCTGCTGGTGAATTGAAGTTGCTACACCCTGAATACTTTCTTTCAGATCACCTTCAGTGCAAGGATTATTACTATATCCTTTATCTTTAACATGCCTGACAAGTAAAACCACATGGGTTCAGATCTGGTAAATGAGGAGGCAACAATCCCCTGCTTATTATTCTGTCAACAAACACACCCTCTAAACAGTGTAAGAACTGTTTATGGTGTGAGTTGCTGCATTGCCTTGCTGAAATAAAAAAGGCCTAAATGCTCTCATAATCAGATGGTGTTTACAAAATGATGCCAGGATGTGTGTTACATATCAGTGTGAATGTAGGGTCCCAGAAAAAGAGATGGTACCAATAATCCCAGATGCACTCATAGAACCACCAAACTTAACATCATGTAATGGCACTTCATGCTAGATTAACATAGAAAATCTGTTATTGTGAGAATTCACATGTCTTCTGAAATTAAACCCAGATTCATCACTGCACAGAATAAGTGTATGGTCTATTTCTTCAGCATGCACTTCATGAAGGTACCAGTTCACAAAATTCAGTCCTGCTTCACAATCCATGTCATACAGGTTTGAACCACAACTGCCTTATGTGGATGCAAATGCAGCAGTTTTGGTGTCTTTGAGAAGATGCATGTGGGTGGGCCAGAGACTGGGCTAAGTTTTGTTTGATAAGCAAGCTCATAGAAAATGACCAACAATATGAGTCAAATAAAATTAGGCCCCTGTAATTAGTATTGAAGTTTGTAACTGAAAGAACTCTTAGTTTTCATTTCTTATTCACTTGATTGTATTCATTATTCAACCTTTAGTGGCTGACTAGAATATCTGGAAATATAATGGGATTTGATTTGTCTGTGTTGCTAATTGGTTAGAGAGAGTAGACGCCCCCCCCCCCCCCCATTAGTGGTGACTAGACCACGGTCCTTTTGAGGACCACATTCTCCCATTTCCCAGTGCTGCTTTTCCTTTAGCTGCATCTGTTTCTATCATTCTCCTCCTTTCCTCCAGCTCTAGCTGCTCTTCCACCCCCCCTCCCCCTTCTCTTCCTCCATCAGCTGTCTGGTTCCTTCTCCTTTTCATTCCTACGTTTTGTATTCAACATGTTATTTTATTGTTTGATTTATTTTTATACATTTTTGTATTCTGTATTTTTAATTTCCTTTACTTTTTTATACTTTTATTATCATTATTAATTTTTATTTTTTGTTTTATTCTTATTTTTATTGTTTGTTTATATTGATTTATTTCTATACTTTGTAGTTTCGGTTGAGTTTTATTTTATTCTTTACGTTTTTACTTTTTCATTTTAATTGTTGCTTTATTATTTTTTTTAAATTTTATTTTAACCTGTTTTTTAAATTTCATTTATTTTATGACTATTATATTCATATTTTTATTCCTCAATTGTTCTATTTCTACTTATATTCTTTTTGTTTATTTCATTAGTTATTTATAATTCCGTCTTTGTAATTAATACATTCGTTTATTTGGTTTACTTCCCTTCCTTGTTATTGCTGCATTCCATACATTTTTCTCCCATTATTCTCATCCTGCTTCACTGGCAGTGACTGGCCACCATGAGACGGTTCTCGCCCAGGTATCTCACTAGGCACTTTACATGTGTTCTCCTCTCCTCTCCCCCCCCCCCCCCCCCCCCCCCCCCCCACGGCGTTTTGATTTTTTATTCTTCTAATTTATTTATTTTTATTTTTAATGTTTACTGTTGGTTTATTTGTATTTTATTTATTTAGCTTACCTTTATATTTTCCTCCCTTACTGTTACTCTATTCCATATATGTTTTTTCCAGCTCTCTTAGCTGACTGCATTCTCGGTACCCCTAGCTCCATTCCGTTGTCTCTATCCACCCCTCTCTCTACCTGGTTCTACCCTATTGGCTGCCATCACGCCTACTGATTGCTACCCCGCGCGCACCTTCCCATATAGAATCTGCGTTATAGGTTGCTGGTTTTCTTTCTTTCCTACTCCGACTCTTGACCTGTGAGGATGGGACTGATACGTTGTCCCGAAACGTCGGTAAACAATTACCACACGATGCTGCATAATATCCCAGAAGAGCACAGATCTCATCAACATCGCAGTGGAAGCCTGAAATCATGGTTATTAAATGTTTTCATTTCCCTGTTACATATTACTAGTTATGGTCTGATGACAGCAATTAAGCTGAAACACGTAACCATTTGAGGTAAGTTTATATAACAAGTTGTTGTTTGATGGAAGACAATATGGCATACTGGGGATTTTGGTCTTCTGGGACTGCCTGCCCTTTTAAGATGAAGGCACTATGTTCGCACAAAGCAATGGGAACCACCTGCCCAACAACACAGCATCACATCCCAGAAGACCTCAGTCCTCACCAACACTGCTGTCAGCATCTTCAACCTTACAGTATGGATTACTGTTGTTGTTTTGCTGTTACCACATATTTTTTACACTTGTTAGCATTGATTTTTCATTTGTCATGGATGAGCAGATTTGTTTAGTCCTGCTCATATACAATTCTTTACAATTGTTAAGGAATAGCTACCTCAGCAAACTGCTGCAAGGCATTTTGTGTGGCACTGAACTGGCATTTCGGTATACCATCGAAAACATGTGCATAATACCAAGCACCCCAGCTCCTGTCCTCATCCAAAATTGGTTCTGTAATGTTGGTGGTTCTGTGGGGTCACACATGAAGAGTACAGCAGCCCATTTGATCCAGCAGCTGAAGGCATTCAAGTTATAACAACAGATGCCACGTGATGTTAACAATTCACTTTGTCATGGCTTTTATAGGATATGTGCAGCTATTTGCTTCACTTTATTGCATTGCGTTTTGATTGCGTTGAAATAATATCTTCATTTAGAATGTGTAAATGAACTTCAATGCTTATTAAATAAATGGTCTGTAGGCATACAAGATGAGGGCACAATTAAAACGAGATTCTACGTTGAGAGTCTTGAATAAAACCTGGAAAATAGATAAAAATTAATCAGTAATGAGAACAGTGAAGTTGCTCCTGTCCTTGAGCGGCATGCTATGAAGATGCACGGTGGAGTGGCAACTTGGCACTAGACGGAAGGTGAATGCTTAGCTTCATGCCCTGGCTACTTTACCCCCAAGGAAAGAACCATGGTACCCACAGGACAGTTGTAATACAGTAGAACCCGTATAAGAAGTCCTCGCATAAGAAGTTTTACCCTGTAAGAAGTCTGATTTTTAAAGTCCCGAAATCCTATTGCTTTTAATAAGCTTCCCTCTTAAGGAGTCCCTAATCCTCTGGTCCCTTGAAAGACTTCTTAACAGGGTTATACTGTAGCTCAGTCACTATAATGGCTAGGCTGTCGGCAGGACAACCAGCAAATTAGGCAGAAGCAAAGATATTTCCTCCCTCCCCACATTTAGGCCAACTCAGTGTCCTACTCAATTGGCACTAGGGGTTCTTACCCTGAGGTAAAACAGCCAGATCCTGAAGCTGATCACTTACTTCATCTGGTGCTGAGATTAACAGGTGCACTCCACTCCCTTTATGTCTCCATGGCATGGTGCTTAATAAAGTAATGCAAATTCCGACACCAATTCCAAGCTGATTTACTCATGTATGTCAGTTGTACAGGTGCAGTATTTATGTGTAAATATGCTGATTTTCAGCATCAGTGCTTGGTTTCACTATAGTATGCTATAACTGGTAGAATTTATTCACATGCCAGAACTTCACTTCAGTATTACATCATGTTGTGTGTAGAGCATGGAACTGTTACTGAAGTGCCAGATGACAATACTACTTATATCAAAAATAAATTTCTGAACAAAACATTACGCATATATCATCTGTCTGCTCACCATCTGACTTCTGAGTCTTGGATGAATGATACAAATTATACTTTTGGCATTAATAGCCAAATCAGTTTCCATTCTATTATCAATGGATGTTGTATTGCAGGATCAAGAGTTTAGATGGAAGACTACAAAAATTTTAAAAGACAATGTTAGAAAAATTGCAAATAATTCTGCACTAACACATTAGTTGTGCTCCAAAAAAGGCTCTTACATGGAGACATACTGTTAGCTGGACATAAATTTACCACAAAAATAATAAATATATTGGGGGGCACATTCCATGTCCAAATTTCATTGACAGGTTTATCTTTATTGTGACTACATTTTGGTCAGCAATTTCCTTGTGTATACTTTTGCATGGGGTCACTTACAAAATAAAAAAAAAATTGTTGGAGAGGAAATGAGTAATAGTATGTTAGAGTGGAGGACAGCACAGATGGAGATAATGTAGAAGATACAGTTTACTGAACCTCTGGGGGATAACATGAGGACAATGATTCTGTTAGTCTAAGCAATAAGGTAGGCGAAAGAATTGGGTTAGCATGGTTTAGACTGGGAATATGGAAACTAAGAGCTAAAGGACAGATGTAGAAAGAGGAACATGCCCCCTATGTACCAATGAAGAGAATGTGGTTCATATATTACTAAAATATAATGAGACACAAAAGTGGTGAGAACGATTTTTAGATAATAAATGGCTGTATGTAAATGAGGAAATAGCATACACGTAAATAATCAGCTGTAATAAGATCATAAATTAAAAAATTGAGGTAACTTTTTATACAAAGTAAAATGCAAGTGAGAAAATGAAGTGATAAAAATGGCCCAAAATCTAGAGGAAATGACAGAGGAGGAACTTTAATTAGAAATATATTACTATTTATATAAACTTACATGAGATTAACACCTGAGCAAATATGGTAATTAGTTTAGTAGATAAATATAAGCCACTAGCATAAAAATAATGGATGTGTACTGGCAAAAACCAGTTACATCCAAAGATGTAAATGAAACTTATCTAATAAAGTTTACATCTGAAATCATGCAGAAGGCTTGTGTTTTTCTCCAGATGATGTGGATGTGAGCAGTTCATTTGAAGTTCAGTTGAATTTCTTTATGTTGATTTTTAAAGAATGATGTTAAGGATAGTTGTTTCACCACCTTCCTCATTTCCTTCAACAAATCATAGTATGGCTTGTATGGTTAATTATGACGCTTCTTATTTTTGAACAGTGCTAAATTTCGCAATTGTGTTCCTCAAGTTCACTCAGACATTCCTTTTATTGAGGCTTTTGTTAGACCCTGTGTAGGCACATCATCATTGCCCATATCTCTGCATAAGGAAAACTCTTCACGTAACTGTACCAAATCTTTTGACAGCTTTTATTTGTTTGCTTCCAACACCTTGACAATATCTGCCTCCTACACTCCATCAAAGTCAAGTTGTTTAGTTAGTACAACATACTGTTATGGTAACTGGTTAATGTCTTTACCCACTCAAAGCCAGCCGAGAATCCTGATCTGGGTTTAGACCCAGCAGTAGGGTACACAATGTGGCACTGTACAATTCCACCAGACCTGACCTCCAGATCAGAATTTGGCACTGTTTAAAGCCTCAAAACTTGTGACGAAAATCAGGAAACAAGTCTCATGTTGCAAGATTTTAGGTTCTCAAGGACAATGTTGCTGAAAAATTGACTGCTTGACCCCGAAGATGAAGGGCCATATGATTGTTTAAAATGTTAGAAACTACTCGCCCAGTGGCATAATGTCACATCCCAGGAGAGTAGAAGTTTTTCTGTACTCCATTTACACAGGATTCAACCACTTTGGCCCAGGCTTCAGCTATGTCTGTGGTGTGTTGTTGAAGGATTTTCAAAATTCCCAGGAAAATGTTTCAACATAAACAGTCCTACAGCTTTATTTTTGGCACTGCAGTAAGCTAATTCACAGTGCAATTTATCATTGAATCACTCAATGACTAATGGACCTGACATCTAACTGCTCTTCATAGACTGCCAGTAAACAGGGAGAAATCCCATAAGTGCTCCAGGATTATCAGCATGGCAGGTGACAGCAGGTTTCAGCTCATAATCTCTGTCAGCACTGCCACTTAACATCACTGTTACTCAATCCTTCACTGACTTGAATCATTGGTGCAACTGATTGTCCTTGGAGACACATGTTCATGTAGGCGTCTTTTTCAAAAGCAAGCCATTCTAATCTACAATGAACATCTGCTTCGTTGTATGACTGCCTACTTTAATAACTTTGTCCAATATTATATGAAACTCCCCAGCAGCCAATTGAGAAACTGCTGCTGATTTTTTTTAACCTGCCAAACCATCTATTGCTTGCTGTGAATTACAGATTGGCCTCAAGGGGGACAAGTTCCTTTAAGTCTTGAAAAAGACTTGAAACTTTTGTGTTTATAGCCATGAGGTTTGCAGGTGAGTTCCTCTTCACCTGGTTTTCAATCCAAGTTGCAAAGATGCTTCTCATACCTTACGTAATTGCAGAACTTGGAGGTAATGACCAGCTTGCTCCTAGAAGAAAGCACCAGCATAACTTCCTGTCACATTTGTTGAAAGCATTGGTGTGGATGGTACAAAGCACTGCTTTTTTGAAGCCATAACACAGACAACAGCACATGTGTTGTCACTGTTCTCATACCTGTTAAGTATACCCAATTTTTGCTGTCTGTTGGAGTAATCAAAGTTGTAGTATGAACACACCCTTGATATTAGTTTTAAAACTTTCGGGGCGACATGATTTAATATAGTCTTCTTGGGCCATCAGCCGCGTCAGATGATTTAAAAGATACAACATTTCGGGGACTTGGTCCATCCCCATCTTCAGGCCGTAGATTTTCTAGAAGTCTGATTTTTCTATTTATATCCTCCCCGTAAAGGTGCATGATATAAGTTTTAAAACTTTCGGGGCGACATGATTTAATATAGTCTTCTTGGGCAATCAGCCACATCAGATGATTTAAAAGATACAACATTTTGGGGACTTGCTCCATCTCCATCCCCTCAGGATGTAATTAGTATGATTAGTAATGTGTGATTTATTGTGGGTACATTGTTTCCTAGTAGGTTTAGCAGTAAGTGGCCAGCAATTATGTGATTCGTTGAGAATAACCATCGGCTAATAATTAGTGGAGTGGCTGAGAGAATCCATCCCCATCGCAAGTCCCCGAAACGTTGTATCTTTTAAATCATCTGACGCGGCTGATGGCCCAAAACCCTCAATATTGTTTTTTTTTGTGCCCGGATGTGGCTTTATGTTGTGTTACTCCTTCTGCCTGTAAAAACCAAGATGGCTGTGTTTATTTGACCAATTCTGCGCTCTTATCCTTTATCCCACACAATCGATAGGACATTGTATGGTCCAACACTGCCTTATCTACATTTCTTACTATGACTATCAATAACAGCATTGCCAGCACTCTTGTGATACCACTTACTAGTATTTCACTTATAACGTACATACTGAACTGAAAAAATCAATCTACAAAGCCACTTGAGAAACATGCGGAATCATTTGCTTCAGTACGTTGCCCAACAGACACTGTGTGATAGGCTGTGCATGTGCCTAGAACACACCAGAATCGAACACAGCCAAACAGAAATTGTGTTAAACCACGTGTATTAGTCAGGGACAAGCCCTGCATTCAAACTGTGTCAGGAATTTCTGATGCATGGCAGTTTAAGGAGGAAACAAGTAAAAACTACTGGAAATGGTACCAAATTTTTGGACACGAGTGATCAGCACGAGTATCAGGGAAAATAAATTCCAAATCATTTACTAAGAAAAAAGAAGTGTGCCTATAGAACTGTATTTTGGACGTTACAGAGAAAGCAATAAGGTACTGACACATACAAAAAATGGCAGGTGACCAGAACAAGTGTTTGAGTGGATACTACCAGGAAGGAAGGAGACAGAAGACTGGCAGTTAGATGTAAGAAGGGACCCTGTGGTGCAGTAGCAGAGATAGGACTGAAAGGACAAGGGATGGTTAGAGAACATTATTATGTCTTCAACTTTAACCAAAGAATACTAGTGTAAGTTTAGCATTACATTATTGAATAAAATAATATGTTTTTTGATTAATTACAGTTATCCCTCATTGCCTCATAGGTGCATTTGCAAAGTGTGGCAAAAATTGACTATTAGTTTTGTAATGTCTGTCCATCCATTTGTCTGCACGGAACAGTGTGACACCCACCAGTAGGATTTTCTTTAAAATTTTGTATCTGGGGATCTTACAAAAAATTGCCTCCAAATTCCAATTTTGGTTAAAATTTGACAAATGCAACAGATAATTTACATGAAGACCTACTTACATTATTGATAACATCTCACCACAATTGGTCTTTATAATCAAGCCTGACTGTGTTGTAAGTGAGGCACGAGCTGAGGCTGAAGCAACAGTTAACAATATAAATAGTCAAATCATAATCAGTTATAAGCGATTATAATTGTTCGTAAATCTGATGCTAAAACATGGATAATACTTAACAGTGCATGTTGTGTAAAATGGGAAAGGCACATTTTAAATACTCTGATCATCAGTGTTTTTCTTAAATTGATATGAATTTAAAACCCAGGGAAAATAACAGAGCAATCATGCCAGAAGTGTTACATGCTGTGGACATTTTGTAACTTGCAGGTGTTTATACTTACTTCATCAATTTATATGAACCTATAAAATCAGCAAACTTTCCTGGCTATTTTGTGATTTATAACTTGTAATCTTCAGTGTCTCAAAAAATGTTTCATACACTAATTTACACAGTGCTTCATCCCTATCACCACATGTGAATGCATATATATATATATATATATATATAACACACTTCTCCGTAATCAAAACTGTGCTTTAGAAATAATGTCACCAAATGTATGCTATTTGTAATGAAATTATTATCTGAAGGCAAGTTACAAGGTTATCCAGGAAAAAAGGTCAAGGAAACTGCGTACAGTTTTGTAATCACAAAGAACATGAATATACACAGTGGGTTACAACTGCTATGCTGCATTTTTATGGTGCAATGATGACGTACACAGCCCAGCAAGTTGTGCAATTTATATACATGGAAAAAATCAATCTCTTTGTGATATGGCCATAAACTGTCAGACACTGTGTACACACACTTAAAATCAGGTTTTTAAAAATTCCACAGAAATAAATACTAAGCCAACATGCAATATATTTTACAGCAGACCAAGATTAAGAAAGGCTACAAAACACGCATTTGTGTTTACACTTACCTCACTTCTCTTCTTCAAAGTTGAAGGAATCAAAAGCCTTGGTCCACTTGAAGTGTTCATTTGAATTGTTATTAGAGTTGGGTTTATCAGACATGCGATTTGAGAGGTCTGCTCCAGGATGGGGTATCGTACTTATCATCACTTCACTGCTGAAAAAGTCATCATCAAATGGATCATTTTCACGCGCAAAAATGTTCACTGATTCTGATTTCCTTAGACTCGATGAAGAATCAACACGCATCAAATTTGACATGCGAACTTTCATAGTTGATGGAAGTTTTTCAACCTTGTTGCCTTCCTCACTGTTCCACATCGAACCCAACACCTTCCTGTCCAAGCGTTGACACTCTGTGGAAGTTTTATTTGATGGCACAAATTCACTACCACTGTCAAACATGTTATTTTCAAAATCTGCAAACTTCTGTTCACTTTCTGTTGGAAGGAACACATCATCATTCAATTTACCATTTTTTTGTTCTATCTCATTTTTGGACACAGATTCCTCTACCAAACTCTCAACCCTGCAACCACTCCTGATGTCCTCAAATGGAGATCTCGGATAATCACTAATATCACTAGAAATGCTGGACATAAGTCTTGCATTGGACATTCGGGTGTCTGTTGGTGTAAAATCATCTTCAAATGGAGACTGCCGGTGGCTTGAACCCCTTGATGCTCGTGTTTTTCCCACATCATCTTCATGGCTGTCATGAGGACTGGTAGGAACAACTTCAGCTGGTCGTGTTTCAGACTCGGAATTTTGACTGTCCTTTCGTCTTGGGTACGTGTCTGTAGGCATACATGGTTTTATACTGCTATTTGCAGGAAGTGAAGATTTCTTTTTTGCACCATCTGATACATCAGATTCAGCACTTTGGCTTTTATTTTCAATATTAAGATCAAATGTCTGCATTGAAAAATCATCATCAAAAGGTGATTTCTGGTTGTAGCCACGCTGATCGTGTGCTTTCTTGTACCTACGTCTGGTCTGAAGTGTTTGTGCCCGTTGCTCATAGCAGTCCATTCTACGTACCCTTCCATCCTGCTGTGGCCAGTGCTCATACTCTTGGTCACAACTGAAGTAGCTCTCTCTACTGCGAGGTCGTCCACTGCACTTCTCACGATACCTTCTTTCTGTGAAACTGTAGTTTCCCATCTTTTCTCCTTGTTCTGTCCAACCAGCAATGGGAAGAGAATGTTGCTGTTGCTGCTTTTCCATCATTCTGGCCTTGTATTCCCCTGGAGAGCTCTTTTCTGTACTTCTTCGTACTTCTGAAGCACTACTGGGCCGCTTGGGCCAGTTCCACTTCCTGCCTTGATATTGAGGTGATTCTTCTTCTCCTTGCTCACTGAAATCTTCCTCCCAAGGTGATTCACGTGACCTGTCCCTATAGTAACGATGGGGTCCATCCTGCTTCCACCTTATGGTCTGGTCATGCCACATGTACTCCCCCTCTCCAGCTGGACACTTCCTACTCCACACATATCCTCTGCTCTCTGTCTCTGGCTCCCACCGTCTTCTGTACTCCTCTTCTCTCATCCACCGCTGCTCACTTAACTCTCTCTGGGAGAACCTGTCATCTTCATCCCAAGACGCAGACTCCCAACTGCTGTGTCGGTCACCATCTGCTCTCCAAGGTGGTGGCCTACGTTTTCTGCCCTCCTCATAGTCGACACCATTCACATCCCTGGACACATGCCTTCGCCTCCTTTCATCATCCCAGGAAGACCCTCTGTGTTTGGGTCTCATCTTCCAGGAAACCGCATACTCTTCTTCTTCTTCCTCCTCCTCATCCATGGAACGCTCATGCCAACGCTTGCTGCTTCCATTCCACTGTTCCTCATCCTCCTCTCTTCCTTCACGTTCCCATGGAGAAACATCTCTTGATGACCTCTGTCCCCTCTTCCATGGGGAGACTCTCCTCCTTCGACCTCTTCTCTCTTCCCGGTATCCTCTGTCCTTAGCTGGTGGAACTTCCTCATAAAATGATTCACCATCACTCCAGCCATTTTCTCTCCATGGTCTTCCATTCCACCCTCCATCCTCACCTCTCCTATCATCCCATCCTTCTTCTAATTCTTCGCCGTCTCGCCAGGGAGCAGATCTTCGAGGCCTTCTTCTCCTACCACCTCCCCTGTCCTCCTGCCATGCCACTGGTGGAATCTTGTTGAACTCCTTCCCATCTGAAGACCATGGAGATATTGCCCCTTCACTCTGTCCTTCTGATGCTGCCTTGTCTGTTGTAAAATGGCTGCCATCAAACTTTGCCCAACTTTCTTCTGTAGATGCTGCCTCTTCTTCCTTCTGTTTAGACTCTGCTGGAGAACTCTGAACAGCAACTTCCATCTCAGAAGGAGAAGAAGCATTGACTGTTTCTTCAGATGGCTCTGGTGCAATGCTTTTAGTTCCTGTTGGAGACGCGATTTTGTCTTCTGCAGCTTCTTCATTGTCTACTTCCAGGGCACTGACATCCTCTTCCAGGATAGTTGTTTCTATAATTGATTGGGGCTCTCGTACTGTTGCAGTTTCCAGTGTTGGAGACTCTGTGCTCTCACTTGGCTGTCTTGACAGTGTCAGGAAGTCATAGGCATCCTCCACTGTTGTAACTTCAGCTTCCTCTTTCTCACTTGACGTGTCAACCTCCTCCTTTTCGGTGACAACTTCTGGAAGGGATATCTCCCTTAGTGCTGCATATCTATCTTCTGTTTGTTGTTTTGTCATGGATTTTTCCACTCCATTTCTGTAACAGGCTGAAGGGATCTTATGCTCTCATCACCACATGCAATGATTGGAGTAGAGATTACACTGGTTGTGGCAACGGAAGTGCTGGCTGTGGTGGTGGTTGTTGTAGTGGTAGTGGTGGTTGCCGTCACAGTGGACGTAGTCATCGTCTTCTGTACCTCTTTACAGTTTACTTCCACCATTAGTTCCCTGAACACCTCATACTTGTCATACAGAGTCTCCTGGAATACATCCTCTGTTGTTTCGGTTGTTTCAAACTCGGCTTTAAAGATGGGTTCCTCATCAACTGACTCCCGCAATTTGGCATACTTTTCCCGTTTTATTGATTCTCTTCCTGCCTGATCATCCTGGGATATGTTGGAGAGTTGTGAAAGACATTTTGTTAGGTCCTGAAGTGTCATGTTAGATAGGTGTCCCGGTGAGACCCCAAGTGTGGCTGCAAGGTCTGCCAGTCCAGTTTGTGTCAGCTGACTTAGTGTAATATCGAGGGACTTGGTTTGCTGAAGTTTGGATGGCTGTTCTTCTGCTACAGTTGTGGTAGCAATGGCTGCTGACTGTAGCAAGGAAGCGATTGTAGTGGCTGCAGAAGGACGAGGTTTTGCAACTTGACTGTTCTTTCTTGGGTCTGAAGCAGGACTCTTCTTCTGTGGGGGAGGCAGTAAAGGGAATGGAGGAAGGTAGTCATTATCATCAAATTTAGCAACTGGAAGCTGCCTTCGAGGTCTGCGTGGAACACTTCCAAAGTTGAAGTCGCCAAACCTTGGTCTCCTTGCAGGGACAGGAATTGGAGGACTTTTAATATCATCGTCATCCTGCAATGTGGGTGATGATGAGGTTTCATAATTCTCTATGTAGTCATAGTGACAGTGTTCATCAGTGTGAGGAGGGCGAGGTGGAGGCTTGATCATTGTGCTAGCCTGTTGTCTCTTTGGTGGCAGAGGGGGTGGCTTGATGGCAGTAATGTTAGCTGCAGGACGAGGTGGGGGTTCTGGTGCAATTTCTGCAAGCTCTGCACTGGAGCCAGACAGCCGAGATGCACTGTCTCCATCTCCAAGATCTGTGAAACAAACTGCAACAGGAGGCGATGGTGTTACAACACTGCGATTACGAAAGGTAATGCTGTCCAGAATACCCTGACCAGAGGGGGAGCGTCTGTCTGATCTTGGTGGTGTGGGAGGTGTAGGAGGAGTCGGACTGGGATGCAAGGGGATGTTGGTGCTGCTACACACATCCACTGTCATTTGCCTCACCATGCGATGGTTGGAGCGCTGCAATGACTTTGGGCTGGGCAGCTTTACTGTGCCAGCCAAGGTTGCTTGCTTATGGAAATGCTGAGCTTTACTCCTGGTTTTGGTTAGAGTCCCTCCATGTATTAAATGTGATCGTGCCATATTGGTAGTAAAGGCTTCAGAGGATGAGGCCTCAGGAGGCAATGAAACACGCAGTGGCCCATGGAATGCAGCTGCTGAAGGCATGGATGTGTCAGACTGAGGCAGTGGAGAATTTCTCTTTGCATCCTTACTTGTATCAGTCACATCACTATTCTGACGTTTGCCAAACATTGTGAAATCTGCAAAACCTGTGTCAAAGGGGTCCTGACTTCCTGACAGAGGTGGGAATTCACAGACTGAGCTGAAGTCATCATCGGTGAAAGGATCACTTTTGTAGAATGGATCAGTTTCTGCAAATGGATCAACATCTAAGACTGTCCCTGTTGTAGCAGCTGGAGTTGTGGTGGTTGTTATGGGGGCAGAACTGTTGTTAGTCACAGAGTCTCTACCAGACAACTCAACTTCTCCACACAACACCACACTATCACTTGCACTCATGTTGCTGCTGCCTGTTTGAAAGACAGCCTGGAACAAGATTCCAGTGGCCTCATTTGCTGGTGCCTCGTTACCAGGTCCTTGAGAACTTTCTTTGGTGGATTTTTCAGTTCCTGGAAAAAGTCCTTCCTGTCTATATAGGGTTTGCTGCGCCCAGTTCCCAGTGGATCCAACTCAGTGAAAACATCAAACTGGGTGTTCCCACTTGGCTGTGTCGAGAGATTCTCACTTAGCTCCTGTCAAAATGATACGTGATATAATTACTGTCACCTTCCAAGACATTAGTGAGCTTAAAGGCATTAATATTTTATCCCCAAAACAGTAAATGTGAACATGTGATGCATATTTCTTCTCTAAGTGCTTTCTCTATATAGACAATCAATGAACATATAAATGAAAAACAATGCTAGCATGGCTCCTAGAGTAGACAAACATTCATGTTATAATTAGAAATATATCACACCTCATACATTAAGAGAATGAGAAAATGTACATTTGGGGGTGGCATTAATAACCTGTGTTTTTTACACATTTTGTAGATCTGGTTATATGCAATGTATGTTAAGTGTGTTGGGCAGACACATGAGGATGGACAGTGATTTCAGTGGCACACACTTAAGACATATTTTCAGATAAATACATCTGACAATAAGGTGTGCACAGTGAGAAAGGCAAGAGCAGTTAGTAGTGAAAGCGCCAATGCACGTGTACTACTGTGCAGTGCTAAGCTGTACTGTCCTCAGAAAGTCCATGTGGGCTTTCACACCTTAGTAAAATGCTTGTGTGTTCATGTTTCACACTTAGGAAGTCCTCACTTTGAATCCCAGCCTGAATTATTTTTATTCTAAGGAATGTTGTGGTATTCCTCAGTCCCTCTAGACAAATGGGTAAAGGAAAAATTGTGTGTGCTTAATTCAGCACCAATTCATGAAGGTGTATTGAAGAGTGAAGGTATAGGTCCAGGCACTTTTAACCTCAGCTCTAGGTAGAGGTCAGTGATAAGCTTTATGCTCCAACCACTTTACCTGTTCTGGTACCCACTACGTGGGTCCAAGATCTGGCCTGGACACTGTGAAGAAGAGAAAATTATCTGGCCATACCACAGATTTTAAATCTGATCCCCTGACTGTAGGCTAGTGTTAGAACTAATTGGTCATGACCACTTCCACACAGATTCCTCCTGAGTTAACATTTGTGATCACTATACTCTCCAGCACTTTATAACCAGAGAAATGAGAACCACTGCTAAACAAACTAAGAACAAGATCCAGAGGAGCCATACAGGTGCTGGAAATTGTGTAATATACCTGGTCTGTTTTTAGTGTGAGGCTGACACAGTGCTTATAGTGGTGGTTGTGGTTGTTGTGGTCGTCGCTCCCATTGGTGGAGTGATCAATTCGCCTTCATCAAACAGAGATTCTGTCTCTTGGTCAAACCAGTGCTTTTCTTGCTGAGTAGTTGGTGCAGCTATCAACGGGCACTGGCTGCAGGTGGTGGCTTGACAGTCTCTGAAATGTGTTCTGCTCGAGCTACATGGCGTCGGTGTGGGTGCCTTGCAGGAGGAGGTACATTGAATGGATCTGAGGAATGAGAAGTGTCCTTTACAGAAGGTGGGGGAGGAAGAATGCCTATGGGTGTAGACTTGGTGGTTTTAGAAGATGGAAACACTGTATCTGGGGTGAAAGAATCACCAAATGGAACACTTCCAAAGGGATCCTCTTTGGATGTTGATGGTCCAAATGGATCTGATGGTGTTATCTTCTGCATCTGATTGATTCCTCTTTGGATGCTGTTAAGCTCAAACTCCAGGTCAAGCAGATCAGCTATTACATCCGATGGATGCTGAGCTGGCTTTTCTGATAATATCACAGACCCATTCTCCTTGATGGAGTCTTCCTGAATGGTTCTCATCTTGCTGCCAGTCTGGTCACTCTGAAACACACAGCAATAGCATGTCATAACTGAATGGCTAGTCTGGCTGGGCAAAGCTCACTATCTGCTCTGCTAAACTTACCTTGGAGTTTGACCCTGACTCCAAGAAGAGGCTTCCCCCCAACTTGATTTGATGTTGCTCTATGTGCTGCTTTGCCATCTCTATTTCTTTTTTCTTTAGTTCAAAGACCACTTGGAATAAGTCTCGCATTGCTATCACAACCTGTCAACCAAAAAGATCAAGTGTCATATTTCATGACTATGAGGTTTGTTTCCAAAGGAAAATCACGTTTCTTAAAGTGTTGTGTTCTTTGCAACAATTTTTGATACTCGGTTGTAAAGCCATGCCATTGGAGATGACTCCCAACATTGTATATTCCAAATCCATGTAATGTAATGTAATGTTCCTTTGTGTAGGTGATAAATTGTTAACAACACCTGTGTGAGGAATGGAGAAAATAACATTGCAACTGCAGGAATATAAGTATACTTTTATTAAATTCATTCTTCCTCCAAGATAAAAAAAAATGGTAATTCAGTCCAAAAGGACTTTTGTTGATAAAGCAAATTGCTTTGTCATAAAACACAGCCATATATTTCAGCTTACAATGTAGCCATCATCAGGTTATTCCATATAAAAGTATACAGAGGGCAATATTACAAAATGCTGTGATTCTTAAAAGAACACTGAGATATCAAACATCATATTTCACACAAAATACTCTCAGAGTAATCACAAAAGAAACATATTAATTATACTGTATTATATTACACTATATCTGATGGCACCCCACTGTACACAATTTCAGTAACTATCAGTAAAACTGTTCAAATGAGCTGTCAACAAAATATATTGCTCACTGGTAAGTAATTAACTTGTATTTATATCAGTGGATTGTGCATTATGTTGATAGTGGCACCGGACAGTGTTACTGATGATTTACAATCTGCCCGTCTGGTATATGATGCTCTGCACCGATGTTTTGGAGAAGTCTGATCTCTCTATCTTCAGCGTAATCCTAGTATACAAGTACCGCAGTTCAGAAGCAGTAATCTCCTTCAGTTTTCAACTGTGCACTCAATTTGAAGAGTATTTCGGTGCACAGGGTCCTTATTTTATCTGGCAAGTATCATCTGTCACTTCCTTATCATACAGCGCTTACTCCTCTCAGTGAACCACCTTTGCGCACCCTACTGGACAGCACATGTGATGTCTGCTTCGTTAGTTGCAATGAGAAATTTGTTGGAGGAATGCATGTTTCTGTATCATACATATGCTAAATACAGTTTGTACAAGAAGTTAATTTTGTGAACTGGTATCTTCATGTGGTGTATGCTGGACAAATAGAACCCACATTCATTCTGTTTAGCATTGAAGCTTGGGTTCATCTCAGTGGGTATGTGAACTCTCAGGATAATCCATATTGCTCTGCTTAAGATATTATGTTATTCCACAAAGTGCCATTACATTATGCTATAGTTGGGGTATGGTGTGTTGTGAGAGCAGACAGGATTACTGGGCTCATTTTTTCCTGACACCATAAATTCACAGCAACATATCACACCCATTCTGACACCATTTCTTCAACATGTGTCTGATTACAACAGAACACATGCCTCATTTCAGCAAAACAGTGCAACAGCTCACAACACAAAGAATTATATGCATTGTTAAGCCAGTATTTTTGGTACAGAATAATAAGCAGGGGGATTGTGGCTTCCTCATTCACCAGATCTGAACCCTTGCAATTTTCACTTGTGGGGTATGTTAAAGGATAAAGTGTATAGCAATAATCCTCACATGGAAGACGATCTGAAAAAGAAAGAAGCATTAAGGATGGAGTGTCTTCAACTTCACCAACAGAAATTCAATGTACAATAAACAACACATTTGTCAGATGTGATGAATGTCTCTGAGCCAAAGAAAACCTTCTACAAATATGGTGAGAAAAAATTTTTAACTGACTGAGCCGTGACTCAACAGCATATTGGACTAGCAGAGGGAAGTGACCAACAATATGTGTCAAATAAAATAATGACCCTACATTTCCAAGTCTGAAGAGTTTTTTAATTTTGCTTTTTTTTTTTCAAACTGTTAACTAGCTGCAAGCACTACAATTATGAAATAACAAAATGTTTTAAAACAGTGTTGTTATCCCTTGAGTGTCAGTCAAGTGCAAGTTCCAAGAAAAACATGACACATATGTTGGACTGGATGATAGAAAGGGTTCTTATTGTTCAGAACAGGCTAAGAATCTATGAGGACTGCAGAAGAATTGCTGTAAATCTGCCAAAATGTTTTCTAAATGAACCAGTCATTTCTTCAAGCTTAGAACATGACAAACAAAAAGGAAGATTTGGACAGTATTAAAACTGATCAGACCCTTGCTTTGTCTTTGAACAAGATTCTGAGCCAAGAGAAAGGTCAGCACTTTTCAATAAATACTTGTCACCAGTGAAGTACTGGCAGGAAAAATTAAATGAAGTTGAAACAGCCATTAAAAAATCCAATTTAATAGACTCCAATGATCATGACAGTTCAAGTTCAGGTAAAATGATACTACAGTTGAAGGGGGAAACACACACACACCCAAAAGAGTGAAAAGTTCAGATTTTCACAGTTATTTTTAAGGAGATGGTCAATTAGGACAATCCAGCATGAGTTCAAAGCCTCAACTTACTTGGTTTGGACTGCCAAGATATATGTGGCTGACAAAGGAATTTTGTGAAGCCCAAATGTAACACTGGGCAATGTGCTGCCTCCTACAATACCTCAAAAGATTAAACAAATCTGTGTGAAAAATGTAATCTGCAGTATAATACCAAGGACAATATATTAAATTGCTGTTCACTACGAAGGCAAGAAGATTCATCTTCAGAAGCAAATGACATCATGTAACTGACAATAAACCTACTTAAGTTTTAAAGGAAAGCAAGATGTACCCATGTATTTTGTGTGTGTACCATTCATCAGATTGTGAGCCTCATGATTTAAAGTGAAAAATTGTATGACTTGACTGAAAATGAAGTAAAACATTAATCTAATGAATTGTCCAAAATTATTTGTAGTGTGCCAGGTGTAAGGTGGCACCATAAGAGTGTGAAATGTGTCCAGTGACTGAGAACCTAATAAAAAGCCATGTATTTAACAACAGAGATTGGAAGACAGTAACATAGAGTGCATCATCTACACAGTAACTGAGTACTTACAGATAAGTTCTGCAAAAGAAACTGTGCAATCTTGCATTAACTTCCTCAGGTGTCCTGCTTTGTCACTTTTTCAACAACAGCACTCGTGTGTCTATACAGACATTACGTCAAAACTTAAAACTGGAAGAACTGCCGGTATCCGTGATTTTTCTGGAAACTACACTTACATCATACAACATCACATACAAGGTTCTCACTGAAACAATAATCGGGGAACTCTTCATCCACTTTAAATGGCACAGCACATCTGTTTTCTTACAATATCAGATTGCTTGAAACATGACACTAATTATGAGTTTGTTTCAAAGCAAACTGTCTAGCTTTCTTCCTGGTAAACTGAAAGATTTGAATAAGCCTTGCTATTGATCTAATGAGGCTGCCTCACAATATACACACAGGTTAAACTCCATCAACCTCAGTTAATATAAAAGCAATTTCTGTATGGCTGCCGAATGACACTTCCTTTCAGTGTCATATGGCAAAGTTGCATGAGAAACAATGAAAAGGCCAGCAAGAGAGGTGAGTCTGCACAACCTTATGAGTTGCAGATCATGACAACATGACAGCTTTTTGTGTGGGATGTTGTAACAATTGCTTCATCACTTTTGACTTGTACTGTTGAAGACTACAGAACAAAAATGATGATGTTCGAAGGATGGGGTCAGGAAAGATCAAACACTGTTTCCTGCCTCAAATCATGTTTCAGATAAATCTTTCCGGATGCAAATATGTTCCAAGACTTCACATATTGTACACTTGGAAGGTGAAGAATATGATGTTGAAGACACCAGAGTATTTATAACTTGCAAATATGGCAAGAAATAGTGGCCTGTGTGTGTGTGTGTGTGTGTGTCACATGTGCACACGCATATGTGTATGTTATAAGTGAATGAGGTGAAATTCAATTAACATTTTTGCACATCCCTCTTGCCCCCTTAAATAATTCAGATATTCTTAACTGTCACACATTTTGGGGGTTCCAGCCTCAAAAGTGTTTACAAAAGTGGATTTAGAAACTGCAACATGTCATGCATATGTCATCAGTGGAAAGAAATTCTTTTACGACACTGAAAAACTGGAAACCAGCTTTCACCAGCTGTAAATATCCACTCTTATAGGAAAAACACTTTTTTACTTAAATCAAAAACTAATTTCTTTTTTGCATTTCTTAGTAATCCTGTATTACCTATGTAGGTTACTGCAAACTTTGATTCACAATGCAAACAAAAACAACACGTATGTAACTTGTTATAAAACAATTGTATTACATGAACACACTCAAGACCCAACATGAAATTAAAATATACATATACAGTAAAACCCCGATTTAATGTTCCTGCATTTAGTGAAATCCCGGATTTAGTGATGATTTTTTCATGTCCCGACAATAGCTCCATACAAACAAATAAACCTCCATTTCAATGAAAACCTCGATTTAGTGAAATATATTCTAATCCCCCAGCAATTCATTAAATAGGGGTTTTAGTGTATATATTACTTCATTAAGTATATATACAGTCAAACTCGATTATAACGTTATGAAAGGGGACTGAATATTTTGTGTTATTATGAACGAGTGTCGTTATAACCGAGGAGTATGATGTCATGGTTAACAGTGACAGATTAATTCGTACCACAAAAAATCTGACTCTACAGGCGAGGTGTCGTATAAACCGATGTCATTATAACTGGGTTTGACTGTATATAGATACTCAATAATTTAAATTCTTTAGGAAAAAATTAATCCCAACTATAAGGTTTTTCACACATTAAGTTTAGAGGTTAAGGCCAGAATGTTCTTGTGCCATCAAATATGAGTTACATGAAATTAATCCCCCCCCCCCCTCAACCCCCAACATTCAAATGGTACAACAATGAACTTTCTATCATAATTAGGACCAGAATTGTATGCATTCTAGTGAAATGGGAAATCAGAACAAGGGGAAGTTCAAGAAAAGCTTAACATTTCAATTTGCAATACCTTCAAAAGTATGTGTAAGATTACAAAAGTTCATTGAAATCCAAGTTGGTCATGTCAACTGCTGTTCTGAATTGATATAAACTAATCGTGTTGTAGCTATGTGACATCTGTTGTGATCAGAATTTATATATGTATAAGCAGCACATAAAAAATTATCTGAATATAATAACCTTAATTATGATGAAGGTCTTCTGGCATGTGAAGCGGTGTAGTTTGTTAGATGGATAACAATGTTTTGAAGGAACCTGCTGGCTGCATCTCCAGGCCTTATGTGCATTAAATTAGGCACAAGCACCTTTGTATCCTTTCCAGTTCCTTACTCACCAATCATCCTATCCTATGCTACAATCTGTGGTACTGAAAGCGTCATTAAGTAAATAAATATTGCTCATGAAACGGCAAACTGAGATTCCCGCATTACTAGACAGCTGGGTTACAAACACACCTTCTGTCAAAATGTTGTGCCCACAAGAAAATTAATTGTCCTATATTTTTGTAAAAACATAACATGCTTAAGTGTTGGTCTATTGATGATTGGTCAAGTTTTTTCTGTCTCCTGTAAAATTCTGTATCAGTGGGTTATGACAAACAGCTGTTTCATGAGTGATATACAAAGTGAAAAGATGCATGTGAAAATAGGCATAACATATGCTGTTTTTTTTAATGAATATCAGTCTGTTAAATAATGGACATTACTGTTTTCTTGGATGTGATGCTGTGTATTCTGGCAGAAGTGTACTGTCTCAACAACATCAGATTTCAAGTGTGCCATAAGTTTGGAGTTACTGACTTTGACATCTTTCCATTGAGCTGTACTTACTTGGCTTGCTGCCTTGTCTGTCTTGATTCCGAAGAACCTGTGTCCTGTGTCTGGTGATCCAAAGATGTAACCAAAAGCTCTGGAGTCAGACATGTCTTGTGCTATGAAGGATATCTTGTGAACTGGGTGGTGATACAAGCAGTCCTGCAGAGAGCAATATATATATATATATATATATAGAGAGGGGGCAAGATGAGTCAGTCACCACTTCAGTCCTACTTACATTAGCAAAAAGCTGTTTCTTGAACATATCTTGTATTTTATTTTTCTTAATGGGGTTATTTAACAATGCTGTCAATCTCAAAGACTACAGAGTGATGAATGATGGCCTGATTGATGAATGATGAATTGCAAAGGATTTTACAAGCAGCAACTGTGGCCTAATCAAAGTATTAACCTGACATTTATCAGAAGAATAGGTAAACCATGAAAAATATGAGTGAGGACAACTGTTGTCCAAGCTCAGATTTGAACAACGCACTTTCTTTCTACAGCATTGTCATTATGATATTTTTACTATACTAAAACTGCATAAGGAAGTCCCATGGATTAACCCCCTCCACGTCACATTCTAGTTTATATGCTTCTGTCTGTGACATACTTCTGTATTCCCCTCAAGTCATTAAGCTGTTGTCTTCACATGAATGTTAGTAGCAGTACTAACTTAGTAATACTTAGCTAGTGCTAAGTGCTTTGAGCTGGTTGTCCAGAGGGGCTTGGTGGGGAACAGAATCTTAGGCACAATGTGGGAAGCCTCAAACACCTCCATCCCCACCATCTACAGGATTTCTTTCCTTGGCCACAGTGTTGGAACTTTGAATGGTGATCCATGGTGCGAGACTTAGTCACTTGTTAGAATAGAATACGGAAGGGCGGGCACCACAGTGATAGTCACTTGTTACTGCAGTATGTTGTAGGACAGGGTGGGACAGTATCACTTGGCATTGCAGCCTGTTATAGGACAGGGGGGTGAGACTGAATCACTTGGTCCTGCAGCATGTTGTAGGACTGGGAGTGGTACCTAGTTGGCTGGCACTGCTGCCCAAATGGGCCTACTGTACCAGCACTTGATGGTGGGTAAGTGATAGGTAAGTATGCAGCAATGGTGTAATCAAAGCTGGCAGGGGAAAGCATGACCCACCATCACTTTATCCACCACAAATTGCACATTGACTAACATGGGATTGAACCTGAGCTACATGGTCAGAAGCTGGTGACCAAGAACCTGAGCTATAACATGATCAAAACTGGCATTTGAGAACTATTACAAAATTTATCTGGTTTGTTGGAACTATTTGTGTGTAGGAGTAATTTCTGATTAACTGAGGACAATATCACACATGATGTTTCATTTAATCTTGGAGGACATCAAAGTCTTTGCACAGCTTGCAGACATACGCATAACCAACAATTACACAATCAACATGACAGATTACAGTCGGGGAGGGGGGGGGGGAGGATTGCCTGCAATATGTTTTTTAAAAGCCCAAAATAAATATAAATTATTGCTTCAAAGAATCCTAAACACTTTGACTTCTGTATTTTGCAATGTTATCACTTTCATACTTCTTCTTACATATGATATCTGTCATAATATGGCCACAAAACTCATTCTCAGAGAATTGGTTATCACCTAAAGCTGGGTCAGGAAAAGAATGCACACAGATTCTAGCTAACAACTACCGCCCTTCTGCGTACCTCCCTCCACTCCCACCAGATGTCACACGTATTCTGGCTTTTGCCCATCTTTGTGTTCTCATTTTGTTATTAGTATTGATGGATGGGATGTGTGTATGGTTGGGGGGCAGGCAACTGTTTTACCCATGCCAACTTCGTTAATTCTTCCCCTATATGGTTGCAGAAAGGTATGTGTCGCTCCCACTGGTTATAGCATGCACCTGTCAACTGCCCACAGTTGTGAATCCAGCACACTTTGGGCACTTACCCCTGTTTTCTCATCCCTCAGTCGTAGGCCATCAATGGCAATATTGATGGTTATTCTCTGTTTATGTTCTCCAGCTGCTCGGATTGCCATCTTGAGATCTGCAAGTGCCTCCTGACACATCTTGTCCCCACGAGCCTCGCTTACTTCGAGAATTCCAATCAGCTTTGCTTTAAAGCTCACCCCTTCTCCCAAGAAGCGTGAAGGCTCATTTTTATCTGCAACATAAGAAGTAAAGAAATACTGTTAGGGTGATTAAATCAGGAAGATTGAAATGGGTGACATGATGGGTACCTGTGACAAATAGGAAGTTAAACAACAACAACAGCAGCAGCAGCAACAGCAGCAACAAGAACAGCGGCAGTGGTGGCAGTGATGACGACAGCAACAGCAGCAGCGATGACAGTAACGACAACAACAACAACCTGTCAAAACGTCTAGGAAGGAAAGAGACTAACTGAATTTAGTAGCTGAGTAGTTAGCACCCTTCCATGTCCAGCAGGAATATGTTGAGATAGTATGTTAAATGGGTCCTAACCATCTCCACCCACACTCTTATCAATTCACTAACATAATGGTATATTATTTGATTTTGTTTACACAAATTACTACATAAAATTAATTCACATGGATTGATAGTGTTTGAAATCTGTGTCGGAAGTTGCCTGTTGCATCAATTATTCAATCATAAACTGTTTTGATGCTTTCATTGGTGTTGTTTCATATCTGTCAAAACTGAAATGTTAACAACAGGATTTACAGCAACACATACCAGAAATTTTGTTATACCAGATATGAAATTCGGGGTTCTCATTCTGTGAGTATACAAACTATGATCATCTGGAATGTAACACTATAGTTTGATAGTTCTTCTGCCCTCAGGATGAAGGCAGCAGGTTTCTTTTAAAATTTGGTACCATCCATAAAACTGCATGGCATTCAACCCAGAAACCATAGATCAGGAGAAATTTCACTCCTACAAGGCTTAAACCAAGAAGCATACAAAAGTGGTAGATGAGATTTACAAAGGACAAGAACTGAGGTTATCAAAACAAATTATATGGCTCTAAAGATAACAATTTTTTAACACATCTAGTGATAAAAACCGACTTACTCTAACATGATCCCCCCCCCTTTTTTTTGTAGCTGAATATGAAGACAGAGCCAGCTTCAGTGTTGTGACACAGTGGACAATAACGTCCTTGTATGGTCTTACTGTTAACTGACTATGGAACACAGCCCTTTCAGAGAAGCTAACAGGTCCTCAGCTAGTCAAGAAATCCCCCACACTTTATGGAACCTGAAGGTTCATTACCACATTCACAAGTGCCCGCCATATGTCCCTATCCTGGGCCAGATCAATCCAGTTCATGCCTCCCCATCCCACGTCTTAAAGATGCATTTTAATATTATCCTCCCACCTATGCCTAGGTCTTCCAAGTGGTCTCTTTCCCTTGGTGTCCCCACCAAAACCCTGTATGCACCTCTCCTGTCTCCCATACGTGCCACATGCCCCGCTCATCTCATTAGTCTTGATTTGATCAACTGAATAATATTTGGTGAGGAGTACAGATCATAAAGCTCCTCATTATGTAGTCTTCTCCGAGTCTTACTGTTAGTGCCTGTAATATCTGTGACCCATTTGCAGAAAAAATTCCACATAATAAGTTATGTGGTTAGACCCTTTAGAGAATTGTGATTACAATATACACTGCCAGCTTGAACATTTGGAAAGTGTGCTTTTTTTTCCAAACAATTCTGTTTTGTATAATTCCCACCATAAACAGTGATCATTTCCCTAAACATCATTAACTGGTTGGTTTCTATAATGGAGATGCAATGTTTTTATTGTGTGGTAGTTACCTGCATCTTTAAGCATGATTTATATGAATATCAGGCTTCAGAAGTTTCATAATTGTGAGCATGTTTTGTGCTTTTCTAGTGTAATTTTGATCGGTTCAATTGTTTTTTCACTATTTATGTTTCAGATTCTGTGTCCTGGACACTGTCATAATACTTACTAAAAAATTTTGTTCATAACCCTTGAATACAGACATTTGGAAGATGTAGGTGAATATGGGGGTGACATTGATATGGTTATTAGTAAGTTAAAATTTCTGTCTTCTGGGATGTGATCCCATGACAGGTGCCAGTGTTCAGTGGTACATGCTTCCTCTGTCATCAAGGCAGAAGAAGATAAAGACAACAGCTTAGTCCAAAATGGTGGCACCTATCTACCAGACTAAACACTGTCACTGCTATGACAACGTGCAAGCTCATATTAGGAAACTGGCTGTGAACAACAAAGTAGCAGATACTAACCAATTCAACGAAATAAACTAAAAACTTCTCAGTGAAGAGGTCATGGACCACAAAGTTAGTTAGGGCAAAAATTTAATTATATTCAGCATTATTCAGTCATCCACTATTCATTCTTACTCCTACTGTGAGACACGTATCTCAGACCACTTCCCTCTTCTAACTAACATGCACACTGAAGATGGCTATGGTGGCATTGCTAAAATGAACACCTAACCCCAAAAGCTGAAGGTATATGTCGCCTTATAAATGTTATAAAATGCATACTGGGGCCAGTGACCAACTCCAATAGGTGGGTTTTTAGTGCTCACAATAAATACTTTGGATCCCAAACAACACATAATTTTTTTGTACAGGTAAACAATTTTAATGTTGTGGCTATGATTTTCAATGTTGAGGAATCGGTAGAAGTTTCAACCATTTACCAGTCTACACGGTGCCATAACTCATAAGGACACAATATGAATCTTCACTGCTGTGACAACCACCAGTATTAAGAGTTTCTGAAGTCAGACCCTGTACTGTCAAGTTAAGCTTTGCTTAAAACCAAAAGCACAGGAATTGTGCCATTCTGGAACAACAGATTACCTCCACACCTCTCCCTCTGAATATGGAGCCAAGTCTGTTTACACAGTATGCTGTGTTTGAAGGTCGGCAGATCTGATCGAGAAATGCGAAACTTTAGTCATAACAAAACGTTCAGTGCTCCCGTATGTCAAATAAGACCAAGCAGTCATTACATCAAGTAGCAGCACACACATTCGTGAATTTATCAGTACTGATGATGATCCTTGGGTCATTTCATGAGCTGCAGAATTTAGGTTGTCAGAAGAGTATATGCTGTTGGGTAATTAAAGATCTCCTGAGGAAACATACTTCATTATATTAAATTTGGGGCTCCCAGGGCAGTGAATGTTAAGATTACAGTAATTTTGGGGTGTGATGTCTGTAGATATGTACAAGTGTTTCAGAGGAGCACGCTGCCTCCATGTTCATGGTAGCCTGGCAGTGCATTCAACTGAAACATTGGTACTATCTATAAACTATATGATGTCACATCCAGGGAAATCCATACTCCTAATATGAACATTGTTTCTCAGTTTGGATAGGACGTCTCCTCAATATACGGTGCACTTGCTGTAAATTAGTGGTATGCTCACCACCCTCTACTCAAATATCTCTGCTCAGCATGGCAAAAAAGAAATTTTTCAGGAGGTGAGGAATTGCCATAAATCACAGGACTGAAATTTTGTGAAATAAAGAGGGTAGGACATGTTTCCATGTTGGAAATGATGCATGTATACAAAAATGTTGGTACGAATCCTCAACGGAAGAAAACACTTTAAAGACCAGAACCACTGAACTGTTGAAGGTAAAGAGACAATTATTTTCAGCATTCAATTCTGGAATTTTTATGAGGTATAATCAGGGCCAGTGATTGATAATATTTGTGTTTGTACATCCCGTATAATGAAGTTTTACAAGTGAATCTGTTTTTTTCCTGAATTCTCCAATTTTTTCTGTAGTATGAAGGTGTGTAGGAACAGCTTGGCTCTGCTTGTATGTGAACATCTTGATATTGTGTGGAATTGATACCCAGATCAAAGAATTTATTAGACAACAGTCAAGTATGCTTGTTTTGTATGTTATTTATTCATATACCAGTTACTTAGTTTATGTAGTACTGAAAGTAAGAGAGGTTATGAATGGAGAATTGGCAAGGATGGAGAACAAACACACATGATTTATATTAAGGGTGCATTCCATTTGAGAGACTGGGTAAACAATGAAAAAAAAAATAATGGAAGACAGCTGGTTCTGTAGTGGAGATTCAAATTCCTAAAAGCAAGGTATGAGTAAAACTGCTTAGCTAAAGGAACATATAAAAATATGAGAAACCTCTATAGAGTCCAGCCAGCAAAAGTGTCTACTACAGTGTGGGGGTTCACCTCCAAGACACTTGCTGTTACACGTATAGGAAAATGACACTAACCTACATAAATATGTGATGTCACACAGTGGATGGGTGTACTCACATTTACAGGGACTCGTTTTCTTGCGCAGAGTTTGCATGTCACACACTAACACTTGCTACACTTTGAGCATAATCCAGTGGATTTCAATGTGGAATAATTTATTTTGCAAAGATGACCAGCTAGCACTCCATTGCTCCTCTCCACTCTGCATTGATTTCTGCCTTTAGGAAGGGTTATATACATTTCATTGATCCACAGCTGTGGCAGGGGGAAGGTTGTGCCATGCCCACTGGGGTGTGATCAATACTGTGCTGCAAGATGGCAGACATGTTGATGTCACTGTAGTGTGCATACCAGTGGATCAGTGGATAAGTGTTAGTACTGTCACTCATTATACACAGTGCTTATCATCTTGGAATTTACATTTGCAGGAAGGAAAACAGAATTGGGGGCAACTTGCTTTGGGATTCCCTACCAGCACCTCTGAATACCAGTGTTTTTATCATGGTGACTTGTGAATCCGGCTGGAAATGTGTGCCTTTTCTTTTTGAATAGTTGCATCACAGTACAAGGCTTACTTCTATTTTTATAATCTTACAAAACTCTTAAGTCTTTAAAAGTGTGTAATGGTAAGTGAACCACAAAATAAAACTCGGCTTTAGTTTGCATTTAACAATTTTAAAACTGTTATATCTGCCAAAAAGACTTGTGTTTATTTGCGAGATGCGCGATTCTCGTAGCAGTGATTATGAAGGTTACATCTTCTGGAATGTGACGACGTGTACTTAGGTAGAAATTTACTAACGTTTCTGTAAATTTGTACCAGAATTCGCAGTATTACATTACTTTGTTATTCTATGGTGCTGTATTAACAACTGATGTTATGCAGTGTTTAACATACTGCTATGAGATCTGACTGAATCAAGCAGTATGTCTGTCTCCTGGCCCATTTTAAGGTACTACCAATGCATTTACCCAGAGTCTGAAGGAAATGACAGAAAATTAAAACTCCTTATAGCCGGTCTCAGGACCATATTCAAAATGGCGACCTAATCCTGCATCTTTTGACGGTTCCTTTAAAAATTTCAAACACAAAGTTACCAAAAATCACTCGCTACATCAGCAAATTTCGGACCATACGCTTCCTTATATGTAGCATATAATGTTCTTATATGGAGTGTACCACTTAAGGCACCATCTTGCTGAAAGTAATCTGTATTCACTTACCTCATCACATGTATTTTTAAAATGTTGCAAGAATTTGTCAAATGTTCCTTCCCGAATTTATTATGCTCTCGTCACACTGAGAGCACATCATACTCCAACTTTAATATCATGTAACGGCACCTCCTGAACTCGTCTGGGATTGTCTGCTGATCAGTATCTGTTATTGTGAATATTTGTGGTCGTTTAAATAATCTAATCTCTAATATAAGTTAGCAATGTATCGGCTTTACCACCATATACTACTTAACAAAACCGGTTACAAAACCGTACTCTCACAACAAATATTTTTGCGGACATGCTTCTGAACGTGCTCCAGTATTATCTAGTTTTTGTTGTGAAAGAACACGTCTTGCTTGTTCTTGCTTCTTCTCTAACAAGAACCCACTGGAAATACGTTCACCAGTCGATTCTATTGTTCTTGAAGGAACTGAAACACCGGCAAAACAAATTCTAAACTTGTCACATCTTTCACACGATTTCTTCATTATACAAGTTTCGACAACAAACACCCTGTGCGTTACACTGCACTTCATATTAACTACCAACAATTTTATTATTCTGCGCGCAGCTGATGGAGGAGGGCTGTTTTGAATTCTTGTCGATATGAGTGAATACGCCTTCATTAGATGCTATGTAAGGGAACGCGCAGCAGTAAAAGTAATGGATATGATTCCGATAAGCTAGCCGCTTGTATGGGACTCATTTTGAGTGGGTATCCCTTTAGTTAGTTAGTTAGTTACTTCCTGTCGCTCCTTGCGGAGCATAGGGCCTCCTTCAGAGGTTTCTTGGTCTAGAAGTGTGCATTCTGTAGTGAGTGATCAGTCCACTGACTGCACAAGTTCTACTCATCCTGATATGACTGCCAGAGCCATCTAGCAGTCAATCAGGAGACTTGGGTGAGAAATGGCCGCTGAATTTTGCTTACGAAACATTTCTATTCATGCCCGTAAGGTTCTTTTACATGCCGTAAATCTACGACATGGGACCGACGGCTTTACTTCCCCTCCGAAGGAAGTTGTGCTACGGAAATCCATCGACCTCGGCCGGGATTGAACCCGCAAACCTTGGGTCCAGTGGCGAGCACGCTAACCACTAGTCCACCGAGGGCGACTATCCCTGTAAATACCGTACACATATTGTATGGTGTCTATGTCATAATGGGGTACGCGGTGGCGCAGTTCGTTGAGGCACTGCGCTGTAAGCCGGGAGGTCGCGAGACCGATTGGGATTTTTCACCGACTTAACCCTTCCGGCAGCACTATGGCCCTGGGGTCGACTCAGCCTCTAACAGAAATGAGTACCAGGATATCTTCTGGGGTTAAAGGTCGGTGCGTAGGGCTGACACACTTACTACCTTCACGGGCCGATTGTCTACAAATTCTGGGTGCCTCAAACTCCTGGAGCCTTAAGGGCCTGTCCAGGCCTGAAATGGGATAGCTTTACCTATGTCATACATATGTCTACCAACCTATGACAGAATCTGAAGTTAAGGGAAAGTTCTCCCTAGAACAGGCCATGTAGGCCCAGAGGGGGAGCAGAGGTATAGCTCTACTCTTTCTTTAACCCTGGCACTAGATGATGGTGGGTGGTCGACTTCACGCCCCGGTCGCATTACGCCCGGGAAAGAGACCCGGTACCCATTGTATAGGAGGCTGGGTGGGCCCTAGGGCCGGTCTGGACGGTGCGGAAAAACTCGCCCCCACCGAGATTCGATCCCCGAACCGTCCAGCCCGTAGCGAGTCGCTGTACCGACTACGCTATCCCGGCCCAATACAGAATCTGAATAATGGTAAAAAAAAAGGTAAATTTATCCCAGTACGCGCCATGAAGGCATACAGGGGGAGTGGAGTTATAGTGCCACTCATTCTCAACCTAGGCATTAGATGGGGTGAGTGATCAGTAAGTGGCCACGGCGGGAAGGCCATGGCCACTTTACCCACAAGGAAAGCGCCCGTCACCCATGGGATAGGAGGTTGAGTGGGCCCCAGAGATGGTCTGAATGCTTTGAAGAAGAAAAAGAATCTCTTGTCCCTTCCGGAAATCGCAATAACATATCTCGGACGTCCAGCTGTAGCTTCGTCACTAAATCGATTGCGTAACTCGCCCCCATTTAATGTCGAGGCGAAGAATGAGTGGAGACATACCTCCACTTCCCATAGGCCTTCATGGCGTACCCACGGACAACTTTACCTTTCATTTTCCTCAGTAGCAGAACGGAAAATCCAACACCGCTAATACCAACGACCGTCACTGAATACTCGTACAATGCTCAGTCACTTCCACATACCTACATACATATACAGCATCTCCAAAGTTATCAGGTCATCTTCTTCGGCTTCCAAGCTGACCATTCACCTCTATTTAATGTCAAGGTTAAGAATGAGTGGCGCTTAGCTCCACTGTCTCATACGTCTTCAAGGTGTGGTGCATAACGAAGCAACGGAACGACTCAAAGTCGTAACTTGGAGGGGTGCTGCCACGGGGGCAAATGACCCTCCAATATTTTTTGACGTAAAACGTCTTACATTTCGGTACACATAGGTGGGTCACCTCGACGCTCGCGGTGTCAGACTTTCGCGTTACCTACGTTTCTTCACAGTGCTCCGCGCCTACTTCGACTACAGCAGTGAACGATACGTAGTTTGAAAGGTAAGGAATATGCCTACACGCTGAAAAAAAAGAATCATCGAAAAATCTTTAAATCTGCCAAAATGGCGGCCATGTCAAAATCACCTACGATTTTCACACTCTCACCATCTAACGTCTTACATTTCGGTACACATAGGTGGGTCACCTCGGCGCTGTTTTTTACAGGTTCACGATGCCGAGACTAACTAACGCACAAAAGCAAGAAAACTACCGAAAACGGAAGGAGGAGGCAGAGGAGGGTTCACAGAGGCCGAAAAAAAAAAAGATCGCCAACATTAAACTTGTCGGCGTGATGTTTTACGTACAATTTGCGGTTCAGTCGTAGCTTGAAACACCGAAGATTTTTCTACCTATGAACAGTTCAGTCAGTCAACAATGTGTGCATTTGGGGTGAGAGTGGTATAAAAAGGGGTGTATGTATGAGAAGGGCTGGTTCAAACCAATCTTCCCCCTCTTTCTAACTTTACTCCTTCGTTAAGTAAAGTTCCTAAACTAATGATCGATTTTGTCCCCCCCCCCCTCCCATAATGTTGTTAGCCACGTTACACCTAGGAACGACTGTACCCCAAATATCGTGTTGTTTGATCGAAACGTTTCGGCAAGAAATCTTCAAAAACGAATTCAGTCAGGACGGACATATTGCATGCAAACTCCGAAAACCTAATGCAGTGTTTTATTCTAAAATCACCGTGCATTTTTCACTAATCAATGTTTTATCACTAACTAAATGCACTTTAGATATGTTCGATAATCACCAACTAATGCACATAAACTTTTTCACAATAGTTTATTCTTAAAATAAATACAACGTTAAATGCGCTTTATTTTTTAAATAAGTGCAGTTGTATGACACCCCCTGAGGATGGCTTCAAGGAAGCCGAAACATATGTAGGGGTTTTTTTAAATGTTTTGAGGAAACCTTATATATAGGTTTTTTAATAAAGTGCATTTAGTTGGTGATAAAACATTGACTCATGCAGTGTGTCGTGAAGACAGCACACCGGCTCTGTAGGTTCCTTCACACGGAAAGATATTCAGTTTCCCCAGCGCTGTGTTCTGTCCGGAATAACCAGCACAGTGGTACTGCGAATGCGCGCAGACACATGAACGAACACGCGAGATTTGAGGTGTTCACGGCGGTGCTGCTGAGACTTCAAGTGTTACCGGATGTGACGCTATACCGCTGCGTGGGTGGATGCCGATATTTCGCGAGATCGTCTGCACTGGTGCCTGTCAACAACCACTCACCCAGCGACAAGACGTCACATCCCAGAAATATGAATTCTCAAGGAACGAATACAGGGCGAGGTGTTTTCTGACGCTCTAGACGTCTATTCAGTGGTGTTAGGTTCGAATTTCGGCCGAAATACCAGGCATCCTGACAGGACTTTCGCCGTTTTCCTCATTTCCTCCATGGAGAATGCTGGGATGGTACAGTAACTCCCTTAGGGCATGACTGCCTTCTTACGAACCGTGTCCACTCTATAATTCACTGGTCTTCCCACGATCGCCGCTATTATGAGATACTGACAAAGTCGTAAAATACACCACACACAGCACAGGCCATGCAAGTCGATCAGACAGTGCAGCGGACGAACGGACATGAGTGTGGGTGTAGCGAGATGCGCACTTGTTCATGGCGACGGAGATAGTTATGTTGTTATCTCTCTCATTGGCGGCGGAGGCCTGTACTCAACTGTCTCTTATTGGGAAAGGAACTATCGGCATGGAGCGCATTCCTTTACAACTTATTGGATTATCCTCAGTTTAAGATAAAAATGGATTATTCTCAGTTTAATACAACTTCCTGTATTATGCTCAGCTTAATAAGACTTTAGGATTATCCTCAGTTTAATACAACGTACTAGAAGTTAAAGAAGCTTAAAGAAACATACTGGACTATCCTGTTTAAAACTACTGGATTATCGTCAGTTTAATACAACTTACCAGATTATCTTCAGTTTCATACACCATACTGGATTATCCTCAGTTGCATCACCATATTGGATTATCCTCGTTTCATACACCATATTGGATTATCTTCAATTTCATCATCGCATTGGATTATCCTGCGTTTCATTCACCATACTGGATTATCCTCAGTTTCATCACCATATGGGACTATCCTCAGTTTCATACGCCATACTGGACTATCCTCAGTTTCATCGCCATATTTGATTATCCTCAGTTTCATACACAATATTGTATTATCCTCAGTTTCATACAACATATTGTATTATCCTCAGTTTCATACACCATACTGTATTATCCTCAGTTTCATACACCATACTGTATTATCCTCAGTTTCATACAGCATATTGTATTATCCTCAGTTTCCTCACAATATGGGACTATCCTCAGTCTCATACACCATACTGCATTATCCTCAGTTTCATACACCATACTGCATTATCCTCAGTTTCATCACCATACTGCATTATCCTCAGTTTCATCACCATAGTGCATTATCCTCAGTTTCATACACCATACTGCATTATCCTCAGTTTCATACACCATACTGCATTATCCTCAGTTTCATACACCATACTGCATTATCCTCAGTTTCATCACCATACTGCATTATCCTCAGTTTCATCACCATACTGCATTATCCTCAGTTTCATCACCATACTGGATTATCCTCAGTTTCATCACCATACTGCATTATCCTCAGTTTCATACACCATACTGCATTATCCTCAGTTTCATACACCATACTGGATTATCCTCAGTTTCGTCACCATACTGCATTATCCTCAGTTTCATCACCATGCTGCATTATCCTCAGTTTCATACACCATACTGGATTATCCTGTTTCATCACCATACTGCATTATCCTCAGTTTCATCACCATACTGCATTATCCTCAGTTTCATCACCATACTGCATTATCCTCAGTTTCATCACCATATTGTATTATCCTGTTTCATCACCATACTGCATTATCCTCAGTTTCATCACCATACTGTATTATCCTCAGTTTCATCACCATACTGCATTATCCTCAGTTTCATCACCATATTGTATTATCCTGTTCATCACCATACTGCATTATCCTCAGTTTCATCACCATACTGTATTATCCTCAGTTTCATCACCATACTGCATTATCCTCAGTTTCATCACCATACTGGATTATCCGCAGGTCACTACACCAGGCCTGATCGACCTTTTATGTGGTGCGGGCAACTTCGGCAAAATTTGGTCTGCATGCGGGCGACGTGGAATTCAATAAACAGCATCTAATACGAATAATTATACCTTCCTTTAATTATACGTATCTATAATTTGACCTGTTTATTTCTATCTACAACACGTGCAATAAAATATACACTGATAATAGCAGGAAAAATTTATTTAAAAATGCGATTCACAACGTAGGCTAAGGTGTAGCAATTTTTAGCACATATTTTTTTTTTACAAAATTAATAAATAAAGTAATATGTCTCCATAAATAAACAGCTCATAATTTTTCAAAATTTCTTCGGTGTTCTATCTCGTCTGCTTTGCCCGGGAAGGGTTACAAAAACGTTTACTCATTGAAAATGTATCGGCGGGCAGCATAACAGTGTCGCAGGTTGGGCGGGCCTGCACTATGCTAACAGACCAAGCACATTCACACACAGCAGACTGCAACGGAACTGCATCAGCGTTTTGTTAACTCTGTTCGCCCACTGAATGCTCGCAGTCTGATCAATTTATTTTCTCTCATTTTTACATTTCCGTGACAAATATTTAAATCAGCGGTTTCCAAAGTGTTTTAGTCCGGAAATCCCTTGATTCAAATTAAAAATCCAGGTGCCTTCCAGCCTATAAAAGTAACTGTAAAGCGATTCGACAATCCAAAAAATAACTATACTGTGGTACCCTAACAATATCCATTAAGCAATTCTTCATTTAAATTTTTTGTTTGTTTGTAATTTAATGTGTCCTTTTATCACCAGTGTATATGCATTATGACTTTCTCCCGAATTAAAAATTAGGGCTGCAGCTCTCACTTTTTGAAACGCTGGTTTATATTTTATATTTTATAGTGTGAAATTAACGTAGTAACAGTAGTACGCGCGTCAGTGTGGTACGCGGTGTCGCAGTTGGTTGAGGCATTGCGCTACAAGGCGGAAGGTCGTGGGTTCGATTCCCAATGGGGTCATTGGAATTTTTAATTTACTATGGCCCTGGGATCGACTCAGCCTAACAGAAATGAGTACCAGGCCCTGGTGGGTAAAGCCGGTACGTAAGGCTGACAACCTTACCACCTTCACGTGCCGACTGTCTAGAAATTCTGGGAGCCTTAACCTTCTGGAGCCTTAAGGGCCTGGTCCAGGCCTGAAATGGGACAGCTTTTACATACTAAAATACATTTTACGATGGCTGATTTACACAGGATCTGTCGGAAACTTACGTTCTGCCATCAGTTACCTGACTAATATTTTTATTATCAATTTATATTTCTATACTTTATCTTTTTTTCCAATGGCTCGACAGCCCCTTGGGGCCTAGGCCGCCTCATTTTTCGAGGCTTCACGATCACACACTTTTTAGACACACCACACTCGGTACGACTCCTCTGGACGAGGGACCAGCCCGTCTCAGAGACCTCTACCTGACAACACACAACACTCACAAGAGACAGACATCCATGCCCCCGGTGGGATTCAAACCCACTATCCTAGTAAGCGAGCGCCCGCAGACCCACGCCTTAAACCGCACGGCCACTGGGATTGGCAGTATAGTACAGTACAATGTCTCAATTAGTGGCGCGTCTGTTCGTTGAACTGCCACTTAGCACTCAGACTGGACCGCGTTGGAAGAAAAGGTTTGTGCTTAAGTTCAATAAAGGAGAGTGATGTAACACGCTGACACATCGCTTCCTGTCTCCGCAAGATGTTGAGACATAGTGCTTCTAACTCATTTTTTACCTTTTCCTGGGGGATCAGTACAGTTGTGTCTGATGAAGTAGTGGTAGCAACCATGTTTGTCCCTTAATAAATCAAAATATGCATTTCACTAGCGCAAAAAGAAAACAAAATGCGTGGGGCAGTCCCTTTGAGAAGTTAACAGCGCCTCAGCCAAGATATTCCCCGCATTTTATGGAATCCGAAGGTTCATTACATTGCTCACAAAAGCCCGCCATTTGTCTCTGTCTCGAGCCACATTCATCTAATCCACATACTCCTACCGTAATTCATTAAGAACTACTTTAATATTATACTCCCATCTAGGCCTAAGTTTTCCATGTGGTACTATTCCTTCGGACTTCGCCACCAGAAAACTGTATGCGTTTCTCTTCTCTCCCATACGTTCCACATGCCCCGCCCATCTTATTTAGTTGATCAACCTAATCATATACGTCTATAAGTGCAAATCATGAAACTCGACGTTACGCAGTTTTCTCCTGTTACTTCCTCCCCCTCAGGTACAAATATTCTCGTCAGCACCCTGTTTTCTAACACCCTCGGTTTATGTCTGCCCTTACTGTGACGTACTAAGTTTACACCAACTGAAAACAAAATAATATAAATGAAAATTAAAAGCAGGTATGGCACCGTATGGAGTGGCAAATAATTACCAACAATCCCAGGAGTTCAATCTCCAAAACTGCGGCAGCCACATACCAATATACACGGCATCATACCTCAGAAGCCTTGAATCATCTGAAGTCTTACAGATTCTAAGTACGTTACTGGTTGCCTAACGGATCCCTGTTTACTTTTCGATCTGGGCGGTGAAACTGCGCAGTTTGCACACAAAGCAGTACATTTGACTTTGCAGTTGCGTGCACAGATATTCCGCAGGTCCCGGCTTCGATCCTCGACACACAGGCCGGCTGTCGTGGTTACAGCTGTCCCTACAAGTAAATTATTGTGTAGCAGCTTAACATAGACTTCGCAGGCTTCCTTCCGCGTTTCAAAATTCATCAATCAGTCATCAATCCTGCGCTCGTCTCAGCTTGCATGTGTGTCAACACGGTAATAAATACCTCGCACACTGTGGAAAAGCCACGGATTACCTACACACAGGTTATATGTACAGTCTAATAACAGACATCCCTTTGTGTAATATACTATACATCAAAACAGTTTTCCGTTTATACAACTATTTATCTTATCACTCTTACAGAGACGACAAGTTTCGGCTACGTATTGTAGCTACCATCACGGAGCCACTAGTACAGTGCAGTGCAGAACGATGAGTCATGGAGTCAACATCTGCTGTCAAAGCCTTGGGTCTTCACTCCACCAAAAACAGGAGGTATTTAATACAGCCAAGGTGTTTGCAGTCCCCGTGTGGTGACCGGGGAAAAGAATAGTCCCACTGATGCCCATGCAGGTCGTAAAAGGCGACCAAAATGGGTACCCAGTGCCTGGGGGTATAGCTGGGCCACCCTGCCCCGGGGGTTATAAATTCGGCGGACTGGCCCTCCAGGTTGGGGGTTGGGCGACAGGCTGACAACCTGTCACTGTAAAAAAAAACTGATTGTTAGGAAACTTAAAATGTGGCCTCGGAACAGTCAGATAGAATGGAATCGACCTAGGCAATGGAAAAGGATTAATGTACGGACATTGTACAGAGCATGCTAACAGAATGGAGAATAAAAGAACAGTAAGTCAAGTATTTAATAATAATCCCCAAGGAAGTCGACCAAGAGGACGATCAAGAAACAGATGGTGGAATTGTGTACAAACAGACATTAAGAAGTGTAAAATTAACAACTGGAAAGAAAGGTCAAAAAACAGAGCTGACTGGGAAAAGGCCATTAAGGAGGCGAAAGTCCGCATTGGACTGTAGTGCCACCGAAGAAGAAGAAGAAGAAGGTGTTTGGAGACAGCCTTCTACATTTTAACATTTTATGTTTTAATACTATACACGTATTTTAATCAGAATAGTTTGAGTGATAATGTACAGCGACTGACTGTTGTGTAAAAAGCTAATGTGTGTATATTACCTTTTGTCGATGTACAATATGCTAAAACGTCGTAGCAGATCTACAGTGGAAGATACACTACACAGCTTTTCTACGTGACATACTGCGATAGCAAATGCAGGACGCGTGGGTGATACGACAAAGTGTGCAACAACAGTGCTATAAGTTTTGCAAAGGTGGAATTATTGCAGTATTGCAGGTGTTAAATGTTTTTAAGAATTTTTAAGAGTTCTTTAAACGAGTTTTTTAAAAACGAGTTTTAGTGACTTTTAGTGATTTATGAAAACTTTATATGCGACGAGACTTTGTGGGATCATATCTTGTGTATGTTTTATATATGGTCTACGCAACTAAATGTAGTAAAAACCCCTGAAGATGGTAAGGTACCTTACCGAAACATGTCGGGTTAATTAAACGTTAATTAATCTCCTATTAAAATTTTTAATAGTGAAGGTGCATCAAGTTGGTTTTAATTTCAAATTTAATTTATACAAGATGCACGGTGAGTACAAAATTAAATTCACGGAATATGTGTAACTTTATGTAAGTTCTCCCTAGAAGAGGCCACGAAGGCCCAGAGGGGGAGTAGAGGTATAGCTCTATTCTTTCCTTAACCTCGGCGCTAGATGGGGGTGGGTGGTCAACGCCACGCCCCGGCCGCTTTACCCTCGGGAATGACCCGGTACCTATTGTACAGGAGGCTGAGTAGTCCTAGGCCCGGTCTGGACGGGTGCTGAAAATCTCGCCTCCGCCGGGATTCGATCCCCGGACCGTCCAGCTCGTAGCGAGTCGCTATCCCGGCCCACATATAAATCCCTGTATAGAGTGGAATTTAAGATTGAGGTGTAAGATGTGTTTCTGAAATATAAAATGTTTGTATGTTAAAATTAAGTTAGAATATAAATACGATATATGACTTTTCTGCGATACAACTGGTCGTTATTGGACAGGTAAACGTGATCTGTTTTATGGTATGTTGTTTGGTTGAAGCGTAAGAACTCCCATGATTGACACAGCAATAAATGGATGCGTAAATGAAAAACGAATTTAATATCTAACAATAGGGTACAACAGGAGTGAGGTTAGAGCTTATCTTGGCAGCGACTGCCATCTGAGATGTGATGCCGTTAGTCTGATAGAAATATACCAACGTTTCTGACAGACCTGCTACTTCAAACGTCCGGCTACAACAGTAAAAAAATGTAGACACAGGTGCTTCCGAAACATTTTGCAAAGTTCTACCCACCTATATGGAGCCACATCCTACAAGACAAGATGCTACGACAACTTGTTCAGTTGTCTCGTACTGACGTTCTCATGCTAAGACTCTTTTCATAGTCACAGTCACAGCCACAGTCACAGTCATCGTATGTGTTACTGCCTGATTACTGAACATCTATTTTTGGCAAAGAAGAATTACATAACTGCGCCTCTCAGCACTTCGTCATTTCTGTCTGCGTGTAACGAACTGAAACCGCTAAAGGCGGTACATGAGTTTCAACAAAATTTTGTTGCCACATCAAAATTTCGGGTTTCAATCAGTCACACTGTACACCAAGATAATTACACCAAAATTAACGGACCGTGCCAGAAATATTACGCACTTATTTCCTAACTTATCTGACTTCTATCGCACTAATTGATATATTTCATCGTTATATTTCGCAAGATAACTTGTAATATAATTCTCCCACCTACGACCAAAATGGTTCATGATTTCTCTGCCATATCCGGTTTATTTCTGGAGCTGGAAGCAGTGTTCCTCCGAAACGTCGGTACTGTACTTCAAATTTAGATCTCAAATTATGTTCTTGTCGCAGTTTCTGGTGCACTAGAGCCCTAGGGTCGAAGGGCAAAGAGTTCGCCAGAATGCTGGGCTGTCACAGTAGAGGATAAAGTCCATATATAGGGCTACAATTTGGTTTGTGGACCGGGATAGCGTAGTCGGTATAGCGACTCGCTACGAGCTGGACGGTCCGGGGATCGAATCCCAGTGGAGGCGAGATTTTCAACACCCGTCCAGACTGGCCCTGGGGCCTACCCAGCCTCCTGTACAATGGGTACTGGGTCATTCCCGGGGGTAAAGCGGCCGGGGCGTGGTGTTGACCACCCACCCCCATCTAGCGCCGAGGTTAAGGAAAGAATAGAGCTATACCTCTACTCCCCCTCTGGGCCTTCATGGCCTGTTCTAGGGTGAACTTTAACCTTTTACCTTGACCATTTGGTTTTTGGGTTATCAGTCGAAGGCTACAGCATCAATTCAAAAGAAATACACGCCCAAGCACAGAACGGTCTTGTGGCTCTATGTGGTATTAATGACACTGCAATACTGGCAACGGAATTTCGAGAATTATCATTTTTACAAGTCAACTTGCCTCCAAACGTTGTATAAAGTGTGGGGAAAAAAAAATATTTTTCTGGAGAAGAGAGACGCACTTAGCGAACATAATGAAACAAATAATACAGAACTGCAATATAAAATCGAATCCTCTGAACATAAGATTTCTATCTGCGCTGTTTCTACCAGAAAAACAGGGTCGCTCAACCCTGTATGTACCATAAGCACGCATATTCAGTCTTCTCGGCACCGGTACAGTCGCTATATATCCACACAGCGCACATCAGGTACTGGACCGACTCGAAATTCTTCTGCAGTGTCTACGGAGAAATGTCCGTCGGAAACGAGACGAGCAGTCGTCGGTATGAGGCTTCTTTTGCCCAGTAGGGAACTGTAATTCGATATCACCGACAAAGGTTTATTTCTTCAGGTTAATTTGTATGAGGTTCTCTTCATGATGGCCGTCTGACTGTGGCCAGTGTCGCCGCTTTAGCCTCTTTGTTGAGACATTGCTCAAAGTTTGCTCCAACTGCAGACTGCTTTTAAAAGGCAGCCCATATTGCCCACAACGCCACGCGAAGTTTCCTATCGCTGTGTAACTGTAACGGACATACAGTGGCGCAGGAATACAGCAGCACCGGGAGCTCTATTCATGAACAGTGCGTCAGTGCAAAGGTCTCGTTACACTTCTTGCAATAATGTAAAAGTAACGCACATTCAGAAAAGTTGAACTGGACAAAACTAAGAAGACGGCCGCACAGTCCACTCAGTGGTGCCAACTGCATAACCTTCACGGACATATCATTCTTACGAGATGTACTGTAACTAACTCCACATGCAGCACAGCGCACAGCAGTAACATCCCACGCCAACATAGCAGCCTGGCCCACATCTGGACACTTTCCGATTGACGTATCTACGTTCGAACGTGCTGCGATACGGCAAGGCAAAGACTTTTACTCGTGGTTTTCCGCTGTTTTTATAAGCACGTATCATTACCGTGTCCTCGCACACAATCCGTAAGTTGATACACGAAGTTCGGGCGACATGTGAGTAAGGAAGTCAGTAGATGGGGCTATCGGCAGGCTCTTCCTGCCAAGATAAGGGAAGCTTGGGCACGGAAGGAGACTATTACTACATGCAGCACTGCATCAAAAAGCTCTGCAGTTTACCCATAAGGTGTATTTATTTGTTTCGTATGATTTTCAGAATACACAGCGATTATTTCCTTAACAGCATCAACCAGTCTTTATAATGAACTGCGGGGTGTTTACTGCGAGGTAGGAACTGATGTTATATGCATGAACTTCATGTTTGAACCTCCGTCACTCCCGGTTCAAACACCAGACATCCGCCCACTCAACCCCCCCCCAAAGAACATACTGACATTTATAGGGCAAATCCTTAGTACGAGCACGTCGACGTCCTAAGCCAAGACGGGCAATCCGTTAACGTAAGACAATCCCCACTGTAATTATGAAGTTTCCGTGTCACAGTCCAGCAATGCGTTAAACGCACCAAGGGACTTCGAAAGTGCGTCTCCGCAGTTAGTTGGCTTTTTGTTTAAAACTGTTCCAGATTTATCAAAATTAAATCCATAGCTGTGAAAGTCACCAAATCGTCTTTCCAAATTATGCATGTAGTCATTAAGAAAAAGTAAAAATTATGCGGCCCTTGCTTCAATACACTATTTCTGAACACTCAAGCGACGCTCTAACCCCCCCCCCCCCCACACACACACACACGTGTCCCGAAACCGTGCTGCCAGAGACTAGCTAACCCATGACGATGGGAACTCATTTCTAAATTTTTCCATGTACGAGGTATAACCATCTTATCACTGCCCCATTCGACACGGCTTTACTAAATAACAAGGGTGAATTGCTGTTAATAATTTCAACATCTTCACATAGCGAGCAGCCTGAATACAGTTCGCTAACTTAATTAGCACAGCTGCCTCATGGCACAACGTAGCACTGCTTGGGGGGGAAGAGGACGAGAAGGCCTCTGTAGGTCTAGGCTATAACAGATTTGTGTCGTTTTCGGCGTCTGTTAGGCCGCGTTCTCACGGGGCGTGAACCACGCGCGTGAGTCACACTTTCGTGCTCACTCGTGTTGCCTCCACGCTTGGTGGAAAGCGTGAGCTGTTCACACGGACAAAAGGTTTCAGTACAATCGTGGCCATGGACGAGATAGTTGCTGAGGGCTGTGCGTAGTTGCTCTGTGTTTTGTGGAATTTTAGCATATCAAATTGTTCGCGCACTCCACAAAAGACAAGAAAAACGTCGGAGAAAGCGTTGGTGGGTTAAGGAGTGGATAGAACGGCGCCCACTTGTGGGAGCATCCAGATTTATTGATACCGAACTGAAACATCGCTATCCAGATGACTTCAAAAATTTACTGCGAATGACAGAAATACAGTTTGAATACTTGTTAAGCAGAGTCAGTCCACTTATAACAAAACGGGACACCAATATGAGGAAATACAGAACTTCTCAGGTTTTTGAACTTCCTTATAATTTCTGCAGGTCCGAAACCACGTATGTTCAAAGCGGCTGATATTCGTTTTGCTGCCGCCGCCCTTAAATCGCGATCTCGATACTCATCCAAAGTGGCATTATACAGAATAGGTTCGTTGTGGTATAAATCCAAGAAACGTAAAGTGTCGCTGTCGCTGTCACTGAGTCTTAGCATTTGTGACGACATCTTACCTCACGAACGCCAGCACCACGACTGAAAATCTAACATGGTTTGATCCTGCCACGACAGGATCGTGGACTGCTGACGTCACACGCAAGGTCCACGACTCCGCGTTCACACGGGTAGTGGCCCACGAAAGTGTGACTCACGCGCGTGGTTCACGCCCGTGAGAACGCGGCCTTAGTCTTCACCATAACTGTCTTGCCTGACTGAGTGAAGGGATGTCACAACCATACAATAGCAGAACGTATTTAATAAAACCCAATATTGTGTATATTAATAAACACCGATTTTGCTTAAAATCGGACAACAATAACAGCTTAATTCTAGATGCCTTTCTGGGCCTGTCTCAAGTGTAACTAACCGATGCGAAACAATTTCGAACAAAAGTTGCAGAAGAGAGTGACAAACACGTATTTTCCATCTAACACAATTTTAACCTATGTCTTGCGGTTTTCGAGACCAATAAATTACAGCAATCGCGCCACAATTGTTACGCTGCATATCCCGACTTGTTATCATTTCGTTCACGACAGTTACGCTACACATCCTGACTTGTCTCAGTTCGTCCACAATTGTTACGCTACATATTCCGACTTGCCTCACTTTATCCAGATACATGCTTGTGCACTAACTTCAGAAAAACCACAACATAGTTACAGCGAAACCTGCTACACTGGCGGCTAACTTTCCTATGACCAATGTAAATTTGCCACCCGTGTATCCAGTCTGCCTCCTGGCATTTCATGATACTGCTGAAGTCCCTGTGCATGCCATAAACGCATACGGGGACAACAGAGGTATAACTCCACCCATTCTTAACCTCGACACTGGAGATGCGAGGTCAACTTCACGTCCTGGCCCTTTACCTCGGCTATAGACCCATCCGTACCCACTGGATAGGGGACTGGGTGGGCCTTACAGCTGGTCCTGGCCTTTTTGAGAAGAGACAAATGTTTCATCTGAAACTGAAACCTGGATCATCCATGCCGTAGTCACTAACCTTCTGCACAAACCTCAGCCACTACAGCATTTTGGTCACACGGAAAGAAAGGCTGCCATAATTTTTGTACCAGTGTGTACAAGTGAAAAACCTCTTCTATTATTTTTGCCTTATATACATATAATATGTCGACCTCGGGACTATGTGTTAGAGTCTCGCCACTGGACCCAAGTTCGCGGGTTCGATCCGACTGAGGTCGATGGAATTTTTTAAGGATGATAAAAATCCGACCACCCTCTCCTTCGGAGGGGAAGTAAAGCCGTCGGTACCATGGTCGATGAGTATTTAAAAGAACCTTACGGATGAATAAAATGGTTGCGTAACAATATGCCTCCATTTCTCATCCAAGTCTTCTGACTGCCTGCCAGATGGCTCTGGCGTGCACATCAGGATCGATAGAACACTAAGCGCGGCTAGCTGGCCGGTCACCAGCTGCCATGAATGCGCATGACTTAGTAACCTCGACAAGAGGAGGCCCAGGCCCATACAGGGCTGTTGAGCCAAGAATTATTATTATTATTATACATATAATATATATATATACCTGCAGAACACCCTCTGTGCTCTTCGTAATCTCACAGCCACGAACAGCCTAGACTACTCTTAATGACGTAGTTGCAATATTTGGAAATTCAAATTTCTGTGTAGTGTAAATTTCATTTGACACTTGGAATATAGTACCGTTTTTCTTTTTTTGCGATCAACTCTCTCTCTGTAAAGGAAGGGATTTTTCGATTTCAAAACCAAAGTCCAGTTACGTAGACATTTTTGTGTCTGCTCACATGACGTCACTCTTTCTATAAAACTTTATGTGATGTATCGTAGACAGCGTAAGTACGTTACTAATAAAATGTGGCATGCAATGATTTGGTTTGACAACTCGAAAACATTGGAAGACCTAAGTACAGATGGGAGAATAATATTAAATGAAAAAAGGATCTTAATGAAATATTGTGGGAGCGTGTGGACACGATTCATCTGGCACAGGATGAGGACCAGTGGCGAGCTCTTGTGAATACGGCAATGAACCTCACCGTGTCCCATCAAATGAGGGGAATTTCCTGGCTACATGGGTAACTGACAGCTTCTCACGAGGGATTCTGCTCCACGCAGTTGGTTAGTTAAGTAACAAAACTGTGTTATGTTACCAAAACAAAAGTTAATCGTATGAAGCATAAATTTCATGCTATCAATATTTAACAACCCAGTTTACATACTAGCTCACAAAAAGCACTCAGTCTCTATTACAAAGACCTGTTGTTTAGGGAAATAATAGCTATTTGTTCGGCAAACCATACGAAATCCATAAATACACTTTGTAAGCAAAGCACAAATTTCTTTCTTTATGTTAGAGCATCTGTTAGTTACAGCTTTGTTTTGAAGGGCAAAATGATATATGAGGTTCTCAAGGTATTGTTGGATGTCACGATGTGTAGCATGGTAGATAAGAACCGACGTTTCGGAGGGCAGCTCAGTGGGATTTGCGAGCCAAAGGTTTCAGGACTGGAGCAATATAAAAACTTCAGGCTTACCTGAGTTACAGATCGGTCTTGTCGCCTTCAAAGGAGCCCACTTCGGAGTTTATACACCGGACCAAGAACCTCTGCCACTGCCGGAAGCATCTCTGGAACTCCTGTTTCTTGACGCTGTCCATTACCGCCTGCGGTTCAGCTTGAATGTCCTCAATATCCTCGACTCTTCGTCCGTTTATCTGAATTTTCATCCTTGGGAACCCTAGAAATTAAGTTCCGTTCCTTTTTGTCCTGATCTTGAAGGTCCTTCCGCGCATAAAGTCGGTTTTGTTTCTAGCTGTCATTCAGCAGACTTGGCCAAATTATGTAGCAGTCCGACTCATGTTAAAATCTTCGGTTAAAGTGTGTAGGCATGTACCGTATGATAGGTCTAGCATGTTACAGACATGGTTAATCCTACGCCGCCTGTCCTCTTTGATGATTTGATACACTTTTGACACATTTTTATCAGTCCACTTGACAGTGAGGGACCTGAAGTTTCATAAGTCTCAAAGTTAAAACAAAACTTGATGCAAATTCTCTGTTCCTTAATGGCTGTCATTTCACTGGACTACAACGATCGCAGATCGCACTCAACACAAACACATTTAAATGTCAATTGCACAAAAATGCAACCTTCTATTTCAGCGACACTCACCACACTAATTCACAATAAGTCAAATCAGCCGTATCTGCGCTCCAAGCGGTCGGTCCGGAAACGTTTGGCTCGCACCTTGTATTGTGACTTGGCTACGGGCTGATGGACGTTTGGCTCGCCCCTTGTATTGTGACTAGGCTACGGGCTGATGGACGTTTGGCTCGCACCTTGTATTGTGACTAGGCTACGGGCTGATGGACGTTTGGCTCGCACCTTGTATTGTGACTTGGCTACGGGCTGATGGACGTTTGGCTCGCCCTTGTATTGTGACTAGGCTACGGGCTGATGGACGTTTGGCTCGCCCCTTGTATTGTGACTAGGCTACGGGCTGATGGACGTTTGGCTCGCACCTTGTATTGTGACTAGGCTACGGGCTGATGGACGTTTGGCTCGCACCTTGTATTGTGACTTGGCTACGGCTGATGGACGTTTGGCTCGCACCTTGTATTGTGACTTGGCTACGGGCTGATGGACGTTTGGCTCGCACCTTGTATTGTGACTAGGCTACGGGCTGATGGACGTTTGGCTCGCACCTTGTATTGTGACTTGGCTACGGGCTGATGGACGTTTGGCTCGCACCTTGTATTGTGACTTGGCTACGGGCTGATGGACGTTTGGCTCGCCCCTTGTATTGTGACTAGGCTACGGGCTGATGGACGTTTGGCTCGCACCTTGTATTGTGACTAGGCTACGGGCTGATGGACGTTTGGCTCGCACCTTGTATTGTGACTAGGCTACGGGCTGATTGACGGGGAATCAGGTTTCGATTCCCGGCGGATGTAGAGACTTTTTTTCTCTGCCGCATCCAGACCAGCTCGAATGGACAAATAGGATTTGTCCCCGGGAGTAAAGCGGCCGGGGCGTAAAACTGACCACTCAATTCTATCTAGTGTCAAGATTAATAATGCGCGTAGCTATACCTTCACCCCCACATACTTCTTCAGGGTGTGATGTTTAATCATTTAGAGCAGTGCTTCCCAAACCTGGGTAAATTACCCAAAATTGGGTAAAAGTGTTTTTTCTTTGGGTAACGACACACGTCGGAATACACATTAAATTTACCGTAATGTGTAGAAGAAGAAGTACTCTGAAGAAAGTGATCAGTCAGTGTGCACCGATACTATAAAATAGTCTAACAGTGGCATTATATCATTGTTGGGACCTAGGTGATGAAATATTTATGGTGAAAAATTACCAAATTTTTTGTGGCTGCTAAAATGTTTAGAGATGTTTAAAATAAAGACATTGCATCAAACATATTGTTTGCTTCCTATTTTTTTTTACCGATCTCTCTTCACTTGTCAAATACGTTTTCTGTGCAGTTAGTGTTTTACCTACATTGGGTAAAAAAAGGACTTTCTGATAAGCGGTTTTGGGTAATGCAGGAAAAAGTTTGGGAAGCAGTGCTTAGAGCCTAATGGTCACTATATGTATCAAGCTTTAATGTTAAAGTACGAGTATTCCACACTTTACCCACATAGTACATATATGCTTTTTTCACGGACCACAAAAAAAATAGCGACTGTTCCTACAGAGCACTAATTGCTTGGGTTTTAGGCGTTCTTTACAAAGTAAAAAAAAACGCCTCATGTGGAGACCACGTCGGCCCGCCCGTCCGTCAGTGATTGATTATCAGAGACTACAACGTTCGTCGGGTTTTCATGGAACTCGTTACTGTAATTCTTTACAGACGTTGTCGAGCAAGCATAAGTGTCGTAAAGCTCGGCCAAACGACACACTTCACTTAACGGCATGAATGAAATATTGCCCACATTTTTTTGTACTTTCTTCCGACTTTGACAAAATTCGATACAGATTTACACGTAATGCTGCCAAGTAATTCTGAAGTTCGTAAAAATCCATACGGTGAAAGGAATACCTTTACTCAGGGGTGTAAATAAAATTCTGACCTATCTTCTATATTTTTCGTCCACTTTGCCTAATACTCGGCACAGGGAATGTCAGTAAAATATATCTACTGAGTAACTGAGTTCCGTAAATATCGGCGCAGTAAAAGACACACATTCCTCACGGACGTAAATAAATTTCTACCGTATCTTCCATGTTTTTGTGCCGTCTAATTGAAATTAGATATAAGAGGTATGTAAATAATGCTGCTGATTATTTGTAAGTTTCGTCAAAATCAGCGCAGGAAAGGCCATACTTCCGTTACGGCGTGTAAATGTAATTGCACTTAAAGAGTTTACCGTGAAACCTTAAACATTTACAAAAAAAAATAACGCCTTGGTCAAGTCTGCATACGACACCATTTACGATTTTGTTATAATCCAAGCGGACTAAGTTTACTGCGCGGTCCCTTAAAGGCCGGTCATGGCTCAGGCGGTTAGTCCGCCGGCCTCTCACCGCGAAGGTCCATGTTCGAACCCCGGGCGATCCATGTGAGATTTGTGGTGTAACAAAGTGGCACAGGGCATGTTTCTCTCCGAGTACTTAGGTTTTCCCCTGCCACTCTCATTCCACCAGTACTCCGTACTCATCTTCATCTACACGTTGCTCTTACCAGGAGGAAAACGGGCGAAGCCTGGGAACCTTTGGAAATCGGGGAGCTTTGGATAGAAAAGCATTTCCACTTGGCTTTTAAGAGTTAATCACAGAAAGTGGGTCTATGTACCGCGCGGGGTTCAATAAGAGAGCGGCACAATTTTTATACAAAACACTTTGCAATATTCTGTACGTGACTGTTACATGCTTTGGGACAAGCGCGCTGTTTCGACGACGGGGTCGGTTATTTAGGTCGACTGAGAAGAGGCTGTTTAAATGACGCGAGAGGAAGCTTTCGTGGTTTATTTTGTACTTATCAACACAACGCTCGTCTCAAAGGACTGAGAAGAACCACGAACATCCAGAATAAAAGTCAGCAACATTAGCACATCAACCAACCCATTCATGCCTCTCCATTCTTTCACGGCTAACTTGGCGCCGACAACATGACAAAATGAAGACCAGTTCTACGGCCAAACCAGCCACCACTCGATGGATATACTGGAGACGCCTTCCCCGGGAGTAAAGCGGCCGAAGCATGAAGCTACAAACGCACTTCGTGTGCTGAGATTATGAATGCTGGAGCTATACTTCCATTCCTACATACATCTTCATGGTTTGGTGCTTAATTGAGCACAGAGAAAATTTTAGGTTGCAGATGGAAAGTAATGGCGATATACTTGACTAGGAAGCCGATGTCTTGGCCAATATTCGAACTTGAAGAGACAAAAAAAATTGGTATAAAATTTTACAGGTTTTTATAAGATGATCGTCTGTTCTACAGAATTGTACTAGGGAAATCTAAACGCAAGACCACATTGGGGGGCCCTGACATGGGTTGGAGGATAATAATATGATAAGTCATGTAGCCTAAGGCGTGAAGTTATGGGCTAAATACATCTGGCTCAGGATAGGAATGAGTCGCAGGCTTTATGAACATCCTAACACCATAGTTAACGCGGTATCTGGCAGGCTACTGTAAACACCATTGTTAAAGAGAGGCAGGCTCTTACGAACACCGTAGTTCACCTTTCACCTGGCTCAGGATAGGGACCACTGACACGATCTTGTGAACATCATAACACCATAGTTATCCGTACATATGGATAAGGATAAAAATTAGAAATAGGCACTTGTGAACACTATAACGTAGGTATTCTTGCATATGGCTCAGGACAGGGACCAGTGACAGGATCTTGTGAACACCATAACATAATTATCCTTACATATGGCTCAGGACAGGGACTAGTGACAGGATCTTTGAACACCATAACATAATTATCCTTACATATGGCTCAGGACAGGGACCAGTGACAGGATCTTGTGAACACCATAACATAATTATCCTTACATATGGCTCAGACAGGGACCAGTGACAGGATCTTGTGAACACCATAACATAATTATCCTTACATATGGCTCAGGACAGGGACCAGTGACAGGATCTTTTGAACACCATAACATAATTATCCTTACATATGGCTCAGGACAGGGACCAGTGACAGCATCTTGTGAACACCATAACATAGTTATCCTTACATATGGCTCAGGGCAGGGACCAGTGACAGGATCTTGTGAAAACCATAACATAGTTATCCTTACATATGTCTCAGGACAGGGACCAGTGACAGGATCTTGTGAACACCATAACATAGTTATCCTTACATATGGCTCAGGGCAGGGACCAGTGACAGGATCTTGTGAACACCATAACATAGTTATCCTTACATATGTCTCAGGACAGGGACCAGTGACAGGATCTTGTGAACACCATAACATAGTTATCCTTACATATGTCTCAGGACAGGGACCAGTGACAGGATCTTGTGAACACCATAACATAGTTATCCTTACATATGTCTCAGGACAGGGACCAGTGACAGGATCTTGTGAACACCATAACATAGTTATCCTTACATATGTCTCAGGACAGGGACCAGTGACAGGATCTTGTGAACACCATAACATAGTTATCCTTACATATGGCTCAGGGCAGGGACCAGTGACAGGATTTTGTGAACACCATAACATAGTTATCCTTACATATGTCTCAGGACAGGGACCAGTGACATGATCTTGTGAACACCATAACATAGTTATCCTTACATATGGTTCAGGGCAGGGACCAGTGACAGGATCTTGTGAACACCATAACATAGTTATCCTTACATATGGTTCAGGGCAGGGACCAGTGACAGGATCTTGTGAACACCATAACATAGTTATCCTTACATATGGCTCACGACAGGGACCAGTGACATGATCTTGTGAACACCATAACATAGTTATCCTTACATATGGCTCACGACAGGGACCAGTGACATGATCTTGTGAACACCATAACATAGTTATCCTTACATATGGCTCACGACAGGGACCAGTGACAGGATCTTGTGAACACCATAACATAGTTATCCTTACATATGGCTCGGGATAGGGACAAATGGTAGGCTCTTGTGAACACCGTATTTAACTTTTCCTCTGACTCAGGATATTGATCAGTGATACGCTTTTCTGAACACCATAACACCGTAGATAACCTTGCATCTGACACAGGATAGGGACCAAATGGTTAGCTCCTCTGAAAACTGCAGTTAACTTTTCGGTTTACAAAGGGAGCCAATGTCTTGAAGAGTCAGGCAGCTATTAGCGTTTGAAGATCACGTTAGCTCCATGTACTTAGTTGCCCTCAAAACACAACACACCTAAGTTACTGCTTCGTCTCACCCATTTGATATTTCTTCGTTATGAAAGAGTTCAACACTGAGATTAAAGCTTTTTTTGGGGGGAGGGGGGGAGAGCCATGAACCACCTCAGAGGTTTCTTTTTTCTGGTTTATCGGACCTGCCAGGGTGAGTTGTGAAGCGTGTGTGAAAATCCCCTCCAACTGTCACTTTGTCCGCCACAAATCCGACATGCGGTTCTTGAGACTGAATCCATTTGCGGTAAGGAACTGGCGTCTGACCGCTTGAGTAGCGGCCACATGGCCTCGGCAGGATTACAAATTACAACATTACGTCACACGCGGCATCACTTCGGCAGAGATAAGCGCAGAAATGAAACAGAAACAGCAGTCTACACCAACAGACACACACACACACCAGTTTACAACAGACACATCATTTTGAAACACACCATTCTACATCACTGAAAGACACCAGTCTACAGTAGACACACCATCCTACACCAATAACTCAAAGTAGTCTACAACAGACCTTACGGGCATGAATAGAAATGTTTCGTAAGCAAAATTCAGCGGCCATTTCTCACCCAAGTCTCCTGACTGCCTGCCAGATGGCTCTGGCAGTCACATCAGGATTGAGTAGAAGTTGTGCGATCAGTGGGCTGGTCACTCACTACATCAACGCACATGGCCATAGAAACCTCCGAAAGGAGGCCCCTATGCTCCGCGTTGGAGCGACAAGGACAAACAACAGTCTACAACAGACACACTTGTCGGCACGAACAGACACACCATTTACACCAGTAACACAAAACGGTTTACAACAGACATACCAGTCAGCACCAGCAGACACACCATCTTACACCACTAATACAAACCAGTCTACAAGAAACACACCAGTCAGCAACAACATTGCACCATCCTACACAACTAATACACACCAGTCTACAACAGACACACCAGTCAGCACCAACAGACACACAGCAGTTTATAGTACAGACACGTTTACAGCATTATGTGTGATGGGTTCATCGCATGACGAAGTTATGGTGTCATCTCTTGGAACTGCGAATATTTATGGTGAAAGGGGAGAGCAAAAGTAAAAACTGGATACATCCGTATGCTACAGAAGAGGTTTTGACCTCTGGCATTTATGAAGCATCACGAGCTATAGCGAAGTATCCTAATGAATTTAAATAAATGTGTCTTACGTCCACGGAACGATTTCATTGGCCGTGTCGTTCCGTTGGACCGTTCGTGTCAAAGGACACAAAGAGCAGAAATGCAGTTACCTGTTTAACAACGTTTTATAAGTTTTCTTAGACAAAGTAATGTTTATTGTTTAGTAACATCCACTGAGTAAAGTAATACGAAACTATTTAATCGGTGTTAATAATATTTTACGTAGTAAGACGTTCGATTCCCAGCGGGGAAAGAGATGTCTGTCTTGTCCGAAACGTCCAGGCCGGCTCTGCGGCCTACCCAAACTCCTTGGCCTATCCAGTGAACCCCTTCAAAACGTCCCCGCCCTGCTACGTCGGTGTTTATTATTATTTATTACATTTATGCACCGTATTTACAATTATATACCTGTAGCAAACCATGTTTCTAGGGTATATAATATTGCATCTATCCTGTGTTTACAATTTATGGTATACCAGGATTAATTTCTTAAAGTCTCCAGCTTCAGGCGCAGGTAACTTTAGCGAGCCTAGGCTGATGTCACAAGTCGAACGAGTGCGCGAAGTCGTGTGTGCGTAGATCAGTGTTATGCTGCAGTCAGATCGGTGGAGGTGCCAGTATTGGTCTGTTTACGTAGTAACTGCAGTCATGTGACTGAGGTAGGAGGGCCGTTAAGGTTTGTGAGACTCGCGCTGAAGGTTGCCATGCAAAATGACGGGGACGATGTGGATGTAATCGTGCTATACATGTAATATTATTTCCCATGATAAACGTTTTGTAATTTTACGTTAGTACTATCCGAAGTATGTGTGCAAAGCCCAAAATGGCTGTCTTATTTTTATATGCACAATGTTTATCACGCTAGTTCCCTCCCCGGAGGGCCCTAATGTTGCAAGTTCCATACGACAAAGATGTGGTCAGCGATATGGTAAAGCCTGTGGCATTGCACGTTGGGCCGGCACGTCCGTCTTCTTACTGTTTTGACGATTCGGTGTGGCCCGTCAATCTCGCCCTTTAGAACAGTGGTTCCCAAACTTTTTCGGTCCACGGCCCCCTTGGTTCCATAAACACACCCACAGCGCCCCCCTACCTTTTTTAAAAAAACATAAATGCGCTTTTGTTTCCACTTTTATTTTATGTTTAAAAAATCGTTTAAATAAAATTATAAGAGTTAAACTTAATGTTTTATGTGTTAGTAAATTAAAATTTATTATATTTTTTATGATTAACAATAATTCATCTAGCAATAGTTTATTAAAAAAATAATATGTGCTTGAATAAGATTCATAAATTAAAATACTGAGAAGTTTAGTTCATTTTTTATTTTTAACACAAAAAATTACTTTATTTGAATTTTATTATAAAAATAAATTCACTACTTGTCTACTAGCGCCCCCTGTGATAATAACAGCGCTCCCTTCCACCTCTCGTACCTATTAGCGCCCACCTCCTTAATCCCACCGCCCCCCAGGGGGCGGTACCGCCCACTTTGGGAACCACTGCTTTAAAGCCTCATGTGCAGTACAAGTTACCACGAGGTTTAACACTAAAATCTCTGTACTTTACCCATATACTTTACGTTTTCCGTATGATTCTCAAAATAAACAACCATTATTTCCCAACGCAGCATAACTAATTGGTCTTCATAATGGAAGCATGCTGTGTTCTGTGAATTTTTACAAACAGTTCACAAATCAGTCTTGGGTTGCATGCTGCGTGTCTTTGTGCCTCTTAACATGTCGTTGATTATTCTCCTGAACCACATACCGCCGTCCAAACTTCCGCCACTATCAGCCGGAAGTGGAAGGGCCGACCTATTTTCTGGCGGCGCAAGGATCTGGCTAGCGTAATAATGTGGAAATCCGCATCAGCCAGTTTTTACTTACTGCGGTTTGTGGGTATGACACCGTTCTGTGTTATCAGCGTTCTAGCTTAAACCCTTAATGTGGAACCACAACGTCTCTCTGAAACGTCTGTTCCTGCCCACCAGGCTACACACTACACCCATCTTTAACACTCGACGTAACTGATTTTAACATTATCCATGTTTCGTGCAGTAAACTAGTCACAATATTTATTCCAAAAACTGCACAACAAAAATACAATAGTTTATAAATATATGACACACCTCTTACATGTTTCGTCCTACCTTGGCCATCTTCAGGGAGGCCGTTAACAAGGGAAAGAATATCGGCTAATTATGTTACAGATGTGCAGTTATAATGCTAAAATAATTATGTTGAGTAAAATACACATAAAAATGTTTTAAAAAACTTGGAAATAAGTTACATGTTTTCGTATGTATCGTGAAACGATTTGCCTACGAAACACTGACACACACCTACAAAACTATATACTCTTTCCAACATAAAGCCTGAAGACTGTCTTCCATCATGTGATACCGTGTAGACTGGTAGAGTAATCACGTGTCGGATGGAACCTGTTACCTCTGTCTTCTGTGCAAAGAACTATTCCATCTTTACTGAGATATTCCTTCACCCTGAAGATGGAGGCAACGGGTTCCTCCGTAACATGGGTAACTACCACACTCCACCTCGTCAAATCCCATAAGACAGCCACCATGATATTCACCGCTAGTGCAGGCAATATATTTCGTCCAAACATGTACCAGACTGCACGGTGTCATGATACAGAATACCATATGTATCTTCAACGCCCTGAAATCCTTAAGTCTGCTTGTCTACTACTGGGACTAATATTTCTTTCAGTGCGGATTAGGACACAGGCTGAACGATCCGGGGTTTGAATTCCGCCAGGGGCAAAATACTTTTCTCATCTGCAAAACGTCCAGATCGACTCTGATGCCCAGCCAGCCTGCTATTCAATGGGTATAGGTAGCGCTTTCCCTGGGAGTAAAGCGGCCGGGGCGTGAAACTGACCACTCACCTCCATCCTGTGCCGAGGTTAAGAATAAATGGAACTGTACCTCCACTACCCCTTAATGCCTTCATGGCGTATACAGGAACAACTTTACTTCTCTAAAGTTATTCAAATCTGTCACAGGTAGGTATAGAGGTAGAGAGGTGTCAATTATTTGTATAAATATGGCTGTATATGCCATGTAACTTCTCTGTGACAATCAGCAGCCACGATATCTCAGTGAGTGCAGTAACTGGTTATGTGCTGGAAAATATTCGTTCAGTTCCTGGCAGGGACAAGAGATTTATACCTTCCCCAAAACATCCAGACTGCCCACCCAGTTTCTTATTCGATGGTTACCTATTGCTATATCCCCGGGGATAAAGCGGATGGGACGTGGCGGGAAGCTGACCCACTCACCACCATCTGATGCCGAGGTTAAGAACGAGTGAAACTTTACCTCCACTCCTCCATATGCCTTCGTGTCGTGGTGCTTCAGCAAGCACAGGAACAGTTGTACCGTATCTGGACTGGAATGTAATTCTGCCAGCCTTAAAATCGCCCCCATCTAGTATTTGGACGTTATCTGCCTCAAATCCCGACCGCCCTTCAATATCGCAGTTTGTCCATGTCCCTTCATGTAAACAGATCTCAGGCTTCACAGGTGAGTAACAATAATCCGGTCACTGCACGATAAGGCATTCAAATTGCAATGCGTGTTCCCTCCACGTTTTCTTTTACGAAGGAAGCTGATATAAACACCTAAATGACAGTTTATACGTCACAGGAAGCACGCTGCATCTCAGTTACAAAGACCAGCAGGTTAATGCTGTTTCGGGATATGAAAATATACAACTGTTTTTGTGCTTAATTGAACACGACGACATTAAGGCACATTGCCGATTGGAGGTAGAACTCCACACATTTATAACCTCGGCGCCAGATGGTCGTGTGCGGTCAGCTTCACCCCTGGAGAAAAAGCCCATAGTACTCTTTGGACAGCAGGGGGGGGGGGGGGGGAGCAGGTCTCAGAGCCGGTCTGAATGCTGAGGAGAAAGGAGAAGCCTCTTGCCGCTGCCGGAAATCCAACCCCAATTCGTTGGTCTTCCAGCCCGTAATATAGGGACTATACCGATTGCGCATTCGGCATCCTGTTAAGGGAACTAATCGTAGTTTACTTTGATCAACAAAAGAACAAACACACTGCGCGGGCAAAATACAGTTTTTTTAAGTAGGTGGTACGTATAGTTAGCAGTGTACTTGCAAGCGTCAAGTCCAGGGCATTTACTTTGGCGTCTGTAAAATCCTACAGCCGAAAGTGACACCACTGACTACGATTTCCCTGTTTCTTCAGTGAATTACGAGGTAGTGATTTCAAGTAATACAAGGCGGCCGCTTTTCAAATCCTTCCCTAAACACATCTCCCCGTTCCATTCGAACCTAACCTATACACTTAAAAATAGCAACATAAAATAACACACAACAAGTCACTTCAACTGATGTCTGCCTCTATCATGTATTGCTTGTATTCGAACATGCAGTCTGGAGTATTACAGGAAACCTGAGCAATGCAGAGGTTAACACTCGTCTCGTATTCCACACGTTTCCGATGTAAATCTGAGAGTTTCTGTGTTCATTTGCTGTGTGTCAGCTGATTGTGATGACATCTGGCGTTTGCGGATCTTACCTAAGTTTATGCGGGGTTAATTTAAGCCTGAACTGGAAAAGGGGTGTCGAAAGAGCTCAGTCGGTTATAGCGACTAGGCTTCGGGCTGGACAGTTCGATTCCCGACAAAAAGATCAGATTTTTATTTGGTCCACAGCCACCTGTTCAATTGACACCGGGGATAAAGCGAGGGCTGTGAAGGTGACCAGTCACCTCTGTTTAGTGCCGACGTCAATAGTCTGATGAGCTCAACCTCCACTCCCCCTTACGTATTGATGGCATGGTACTTAATTTAGCACACAAACAAATTTAACTATTTTTTAAACTTTTACCCGACCTCAGCAACATGCACTACCAATTTGCACGAAAGCCTGAACACACATACATTTCATAACATACCGGTAAATCGAAAAATGTTCCAGACGTAATGTGTGGCCACTAATAAAACGATCATACTGTCGTATTATAGTCAGATGTTGGACACAGTTACCGTCAGATACTATAGTGGACGTTTTGTGCACTTTTAACAACATTTTGAGATTCACTCTTCTACCCTGAAGATGGAGTCAGCAGGTTCCTTCGAAATATTGATACATATTCACAAAACTACACGACGTAATATCCCCAACGACCGTAATCGTTTTGCCAACCTTGTTTTCAGCTTTCCAAAACTGATCACTAGTTAGTCCAGCACCATTTCTTTTCACTTAGGTTTGATGCACTGAGGGAGACTAGTGTGAGGATGTACGTGGTGGTCCTTCCTCGCCTAATGACTACGGCAGCTGATACAGTGCCGTCTACAAAACAAAAATTTGTGTGCTGACAGGAGGTGGTCAACCCTGATCCACTCAATTATGTTTGAAGCCTACCTTTGTCGACTTTCCTTGGCGAAGACAGGGACCTGAAGCTCATCTTGATGTTCAGCTTCTTGACGTCTTTAATGCCGCCCCCACTGATGGGGAAGCTGCCTCCAGCATCCCGCTTGTCATGTTCATCCGCCATGTCCGCTCTTCGTACACACTATCCCTTGTCACAACACTGCTCACACTGCCTGCAGCACGACCTTCGCTTTGTGCACAGGATGAAACAGGGCTGCCAACGTCGGAAACGCGTAAACACTAAGGTCACTTATTTTTAACCTGCTGCTGAAACACTGCTCGCTGTTTTTGTTGTTGTTTACAAGCTGGGTGTGTCTGGATTCTCACGGCTCTAACGTCGCAACTGGTGGCATTCGTGCTTCTTCAGTAACTGCTTCGAGACCCGCCGGTATCACGGAACCTCCCGCTGTTAATCCTTCAAATATTACGTGAAAGTGCTTTTCTATCCAATGCTCCCTGATTTTCGAAAGAGCGTAGCTATTTGGGGGTTTCTTAGGTTTTGTCGGTTTGTCCTGGTAAGTTGGACATGTAGATGAAGGTGGGTATGGAGCGTTGGTCGAATGTTATTGACAGGGAAAATTCGAAGTGCCACTTTGTCCACATGGGATGGCCCGCGATAGAACTCGGGGCCTTCGCAGTGACAACACTGCAGCTAACCGCCTGCACCATGGCAGGCCCTAAGCACTAAGATTACCTGAATTGTACATGAAGATTCAGTTCGTACCGCGCAGTAAATACTCCGTCTGTGACCTTAAAACCAATCAGTTAATATTGTATAGGAAAATAGTCTGTCTTTGTTCTAAGATCCATAAAAAACACCGAATGCAATCTGAGGACAGAAAGTAGAACTTTTGATTGTTGAACCTGGTGGGACAAAAGTAACCACTGGACTTTAAAGGGTTGAGTCTGCTGTCTTCTGGAATGTGACGCCGTGTAATATGGCCATCACATTGCGTGTCACTGTCATGTTGCGCGGCACAGAGCTGAAAAAGAGGCATCGCAGCACAAGACATATAGCGATATGAAAGAATGGTGTTGTCTGGGATATGACGCCGTGTAGTCTGGCCATCAAACTGTAGACGCACTGCTATGTTCAGTGCCATAGAGAAATGTGGTGCCTCCAAGTTATAAATATTGTCGCAGAATGTTTTTTTTTCCGAAACGTCGGTAAATTTCTACCAGACTACACTTCCTAGTCGCCTCAAATCTCAGTCTGCGATGTTGTTTCCGAGCGCCACAAGAGGACGCATGTAGTGCTGTCTGCCCACCGTCCGATGAACTTTTGAGTCCATTCGATGTTCAAGAAGTATTGTTTCATTGCCTCACCGATCTGTCTGACAAAGCACGTTTGGGTGTGTTGGAGGAGAACTCAGTTTGAATTTCGGCCTAAGAACCTGCAGTTATGGTGGAAATTTCCCGTGTGTTTCCTCAGTTTATCCTGGCGAATATCAGCTTGTTACCTCTAACAGGCCACTACCACTTCCACCCTTAAACTTTACAGGTCATTGTGCACTGATATTCATTCTACCATGCAACGCTACTTAACTGCTGGTACAAGCACGTACAGTAACCTAAGAACCTTCAACACTTTAAGGCCGAGTTATGACTTTATGTACCACCAGGTTCGACATTAAAAGTTAAATATTCTGTTCTCCCCCCCCCCCACCGCATGGGGCAGCAGCCCCTAGTGGGCCAGGGCGTCCTCATTGTCGAGACTTCACGATCACACTCAGACACACCACAGTCGGTAGGACTCCTTTTAACGAGTGACCAGCCCGTCGCAGAGACCTCTACCTGACAACACACAATACTCACAAGAGACAGACATCCATGCCCCGGCGGGATTCGAAACCACAATCCCAGCAAGCGAGCGGCCGCAGGCCCATGCCTTAGACCGCGCGGCCACTGGGATCGGCAAGCAGTCTTCGCACAAAGTGTATTTATGTGTTTTGTGTGGTTCTCAGAACATACAGAGGCTATTTCTCTATCCGGTATCATTTCCTTGGTGTTTATAACCCAGACGGAGTGTGTTTATTGCGCGGTACCAAATGAATATATATAATTCAGGTGATTGAATCCATGACCGATATCAATGCCCCAGATCCTTGCTTACAGGTTAATTATCATTTATGGTAATATAAATAAAGCAGAAATATTTAAAATATGTCATGTACATAAATAACTGTAATTATATAATCCGGTAGTAACAATAAAGTAGTTAGTGGACATAGAACATGTAACCTCCCACCTCAAACACAATCTTTAATGTCTATCCTGACAGAATTTTTCAAACACTATGTCGACGATTTCGTTTCAGTTGCCGGAGAGCTTTTACGGGTACGCGGAGAGGCCCAGACCATAGGCGGCCACATGGACCAAGATGGTACCTCAAGAAACAGAAGACGAAAAAGAAGACATTACAGAATAAAATAAAAAATAGGAATAAAATAGAACAAAATTAGTAAGAAATAATTGCAATTGGATGTGCAACAAATGTTTACACACACGCACGCATTTATATATAAATAAATAAATATATATATATATATATAAGTACATACACAGGAAGTTCCGCGACGTAATGACCAAACTTCATAAGCGTTTTTTTATATTGCTTTCACCTTGCATTTTCACTTAGTATTCAGTAACCAACAAATGCACAAACATAAACAACTTTATAGTTTTATTAATATCGATGCATTCCCCTACACGTGTTTCGGTCCGTAGACCATCTTCAAGGGGGGATGTTTTATAATTTACTTCTGAGACAAGTGTGTTCTTCGGCACATTAAACATGCGATGTGAAGTGTAGTAGCTTGTTAACCCCTGAAGATGGTCTACGGACCGAAACACGTGTAGGGGAATGCATCGATATTAATAAAAACTATAAAGTAGTTTATGTTTGTGCATTTGTTGGTTACTGAATAATTCATGAGCGTGTTCTACAGGTAATTTGGAGGAAGAAATGTCGCATAAACTGCTGTTCGTTTCGACACCATTATCAAGTTGCGCGCTAGCGAGGCGAGCTAACACTGCTGTTCACTTCATCGAGTTACAATGTGCTGGATAGTGACTGTGGGAAGTTGCAGACGGTGGGGTAGTCCAAATGCCTAACGCTTTGACAAGTGAAGACTACAGATGCCAACATGCATTTCACATACTGTTTCTGCTCTGGTAACTGTATGGCTGCGCCTGTAGAATATCTGCAAAATTACCCACATCGAAGAATTCCACATTGCAAATTATTTGAAACCATAACCGAATTCGGAGGGAGACTGGTACCTTCCCACGAGCGAATGCAGGAAGTGAACAACAACGGAGTGCAGAAAGTGAGGTTCTGGCATAGTGCAACGAGGCGCAAGTACAAGTACACGCAGAATTTCCAGGACAACTGGCGTAACACAGATACATGTGTGGATAATTTTGCACCATGGTGGTTTCTATCCGTACCACCTTCACAGTATTGTAACACACTTTACATTGTAGGCCAACCGTGTAACCATGGCTACAAATTCTGCCTGATCTTCTGTTCACGCATGACAATCAATTTACCCTGGATAGTATTACCAACACAAAAATTCGCATTTCATGACACAGGAAAATCCACAGCAGGTAACACAATAAAATTTTCAACAGCGATAGCGTGGAGTATTAGGCAATAACCTGGCTGGATCACATGTTATAGAGGGTGGCTTAACAGCTCCGTATTTACAGAAATTTTCTGAGAGTGAATGAATTAAAAGCTGCAATATGACGTGGAAACGCCACATTTCAGCAGATGGGCAACGGAAGTTTCGAAGGAAAATTGTGGAGGAAGATGGCTTGCAAGTCATAGACTGGTGGCTTGGCCCCCTCGGTCGCCCGACTTGAAGCCGTTAGATTTCGTTCTGTGGGGTTGCATGAAATGGAGAGTGTATCACGATGGTAAACTAGGAGGAAGCCATCAGTTAGTTTTTTTTTTCCCCCCCATGGCTCAACAGCCCCTTTTCGGGTGCCTAGGCCTCCTCATTTCGAGGCTTCACGATCACACTCAGACACACCACACTCGGTAGGACTCCTCTGGATGAGGGACCAGCTCGTCGCAGAGACCTCTACCTGACAACACACAACACTCACAACAGACAGACATCCATGCCCCCGGTGGGATTCGAACCCACGATCCTAGTAAGCGAGCGGCCGCAGATCCACGCCTTAGACCGCACGGCCACTGGGATCGGCAAGCCATCAGTTAGTGTAGACCATAAAAGACGCCGCTGTTTGTATCAGATTCCAAATGAGACGCATGCAGTGGCAGTACCAATGACGCAACGAGTGGCAGGATGCATACAGTTGATGGTCGGCATTTAGAACACGTGTTTTAATAACCTTGAAGCTTCAATGTTGTAAACGTTTAAAATGATGATATGAAAGGCGAGTTGAAAATTTTTATCAACACTTCATTAAGCCAGTGCTTAACTTGATAACTCTGTCGAAAGAAACTATAGTTTATTGGACATTTTTGCTCCATATGACCTGTTGAATACGCTCCTGAAGGTTGGCCATTACGTCGCGGAACACCCTCTACATAGATATGTAAGATGATTCATGAGTTTTGGACATGAATGTAGGAGATAAGTCCTTTGGTGTCTGTGATAAAAAAAACTTCGTATAAACATGTGTCAGATTTGAGCGGTTACTGAGTTATGACCGCTCGAATCTAATAAAAAAAGCTAATGCCTATTGAAAATATATGAAAGACAGTAATAACAAATAAATTACGTGATAAATTTAACTTCTAAATTTAATTTGATGAAATTGCCATTAATTAACAGCGGCTTATGCTTAAAAGAAATGTTCGAAATCCCACCTTTAGCCCCAACGCATCTAGCCGCTCCGTTTTAAATAGCGCGCGTTGCTTGTTTGCAGCTTCCGGTGACTAGTTTCTGATGCGGTATGCGCCTCGGGTTTCCACCCTTCACGCTGTACACCACTTCTCTTATCCATTCCCTCACACAATAATCCAATGGTCTTACGTTTAGAGACCTGCTGGTCAAGTGTTGTGAGACCCATGCACGATTTACCCCCAGGGATACGATTGTTAAGAAAGTTTCTAACTGCCCGCGAAAAATGAGGGTTGCTGCGTCATGTTTGAGGTAAAAGAACTCGTTTATTCAAAGGTGTATCATCCAAAAGTCGGGGCAGTTCCTCCTGCAGAAATTGTAGGTAAACATCTCCTGTAAGACGACCTTCGAAGATCAAAGAACCAATCAGCTGATCATCCAGAACTGCACACCACACACTGACACCGTTAACACAGTTGAAAGTTACTTTCCAGGTGGCGTGAGGATTCTCATCTGGCCACACGTAAGAATTGTTACCGTCATGATAGAGTTGCGTCTCGTCAGTAAACAGGACGTCACGATGTAACCGGCGCCTGCCACTGGGCCAGTTGCAAAATTCCAGCCTCCGAGCTAAATCGCCAGGTCCGAGATTTGCACTTGCTGCGCGTGGTATAGGTACATGCCCTCTACATGCAGTGTTCTCCGTACTCTTGTAAGGGGAATATCAAGGTTTGTGAACAGTGTTTTCTTTACATCAACATCTTGATTAACCTCATTGTCAGCTGTAACGCGAAAGCCTGGAGGTGTACCGGTATCTCGCAATGTCTGGTATACTCGAGTAAACACTCTTCGGTTTGGTATTCTACGGTTTGCAAGAATCGTTGGTATTCAGCTAGGGCATGAACTGCATTACACTGAAAATATGAATGGCATCTTGAACGTAACAGATACACCGAGACAAGAACACCTGCTGAACTGCACGTGCTGTAGAGAATGCCGCTCCCCCCCCTCCCCCCATTACAAACGCAAGGTCATAATTAGTGTGATACTGTTCTAAAATGCGATGACTAACATCCTGGATGTCCGAGTCGAGTGGAGAAACAAGCGTGCAAGTGCAAGAGGCAAGCCTGCAAATCTTTACGTCGCCCGTCGTACAATGGCAGAAACACAGCTTGTTGAAGGTCCCGTAGCGTGTAACAGACCGCATGAATTTTACGCGCCGTTCACAGCATTGCCTTTACGAGAATTTAAAAATTCCACAGCACTATAACCATTGAGAAAGGGACACATTTTGATCGGAAAATTTCGAATCACAAAGACGTAGAATATACACTTAATATTACACATATTCCGTACAGTTGTTTTACATATAGGTTATTATTATTATTATTATTACCAACTACTGCACGATAATTCTGTATACACTCCTACGTGTTTCGGCTAACCATCGTAGCCATTATCAGGGAGAAATTTTCATAGACGTTAGCAGCTTACAGTATATCATTGAATGGTAGTGTGTACATTTACCATTCACAGCTACGGCTGTTAGCTGTTTAGCCGAAACATGTAGAAGTATAAAAGAATTATTGTGCAGTAGTTGGTAATAATAATAAAAACCTATACGAAGAACATAATCCCCTTCTTTGATTTGAGGCTTCCGCCGCGATGTTAATGAGATCTGCTCTCTTCTGGGATATTACGCAGTGTCGTGTGGTAATTGTTTACCGACGTTTCGGGACAACGTATCTATCTCATCTTCAAAGGGTCAAGAGTCCAAGATCCTTGAAAATGGGACCGATACGCTGTCCCGAAACGTCGGTAAAAAATCACCACGCGACGTCGCGTAATATCCCAAAATAGCGCAGATCTCATAATCTTCTTCTGTTATGTCCGTAAATTTTAGACCACCCTGTATATATAAAATAAATATATATATACAGGGGGTTAGGTAAAAGCGACGTATTGAGTAGTTCAGCAGGTGCCCTTATCTCGGTAAATCTGTCACATTATTCAAGGTGCCATTTACATTTTGATTGTAATTCAGTTGATGCCGCAGCTATATATATATATATATATATATATATATATATATATATATATATACACAAGTGACTTGATTGAACTCTTTGTTCGTCATCCAAACCACAATATGAGCCTTACCATTTCCTTCTACACTCTGCACCTCAGCATTACCTGCGCAATCATTATCTAGCGACTGGTGTAACTGGTATGTACAAATACGGTGAAATTGCCTATAATTGCCTTTCGTTGGGTGGTAAAGATTGGCGTCTGTGCGTGTCCGAAATGTCCGCGGATGGATCCCACCTTGATAGAGACTGAAGCGCTTCTTCGTAAACAATTTCTCTAAGATCCAGCTTACCTTTACCAGAAGGACGAGCGAGCACTGCTTGGAAACCTTCGGAGAAGTAAATTTCTTCTTTCCCCTGTAATTGTAATAAGTTTAATGTCTCTTACTGCATCGCTCCTCATAGCCTCTTCTGTTTCTTGGTCCTCGGTCCAATAGATTTTTATATGCGGACAAAATTTATTCGTGCTGTGATATGGTCATAAAGTGTCAGACAATGATGTACAGAGATTTAGATAGGGTTTAAAAAATTCCACAGAAATAAGGAATGACAAAACACTTAAAATATTTTACAGCAGGCAAAATATAGGTAGGATTGGACAATGTTTCATAGTCACCTTCTTTTTATTACTATTTGTATCAGAAGGACAAGCGGGCTAAGCCTGCGAACCTTCAAACAAAGTGCTTTCGGACATCAGGAAGTATTGGGAAGAAAAGTAATTCATATTTTGTCAGTCTTTAAAGCGTTACTAATTGTAAATACAGTGAAGTGCGCACACTACGCCATATTTGCTACAGGCGAGTTACGTACATTTTTAGCCATTAGCTCTACTACTGATTTCATTAATGGTATTTCCACTTCTTTATTATATTATTCAGTACGTAAATTCTTCGACCTCCAGTTCGACAGTGCCGTCTGGGTACAAGATATAATATGAATGTCATGAAATTGAAAACTAAAAGATGTGCCGTTGAACGCGGTATGCGAGGTCTCAACCACTTCCTTGCATACCCCACTCATCTGACTGTATGGCAGATACGATTTGTAGTAGAGGTTTCCGCTCTTCTGGGTTGTTACGCATCGTTGGTTTTAATTGTTTACCGAAGTTTCGGGACGGCTTATCGGTCCCATCTTCAACGGTGAAGCAGTCCAAGCCCTTGAAGATGAGATCTATAGGTTGTTTAGAAAGGTCAGTAAAGAAGTACCAACCAATGCTGTGTAACAACCCAGAAGAGCTTCAAACCCAACTACAAGCCCGAAATCAAGATCTGTAGTTGTTTGTTGTTAATGCCCGTTGTTGTGCTATGTTGTGTGTGACGTACTGAGTTCCTCAAAATGTTTTGTGGTCTTCTCCGGGTTCCGATCGCAATAGATCGCACCGCAAACTAACTTCATATTATGTACCTTGTTGGTCGTATTATCAGTACAAATTACCCTGTCCTACCTTCTCTGTACCCTTTCGATCTAGATGCATGTACTTCCGCAGTAATACCGTAAAACAAAACCCTCCTACTCAAGAGTTTACCATTAACAGTTTCAAAACTGTACTAATAATTTTTTTTCCCCATGGCGCGACAGCCCCTAGTGGACCAGGGCCTCCTCGTTATCGACGCTTCACGATCACACTCAGACATACCACACTTGGTAGGACTTCTCTGGACGAGTGATCAGCCCGACGCAGACACCTCTAACTGACAACACACAACACTCACAAGAGACAGACAACCATGCCCCCGACGGGATTCGAACACACAATCCCAGCAAGCGAGCGGCCGTAGAACCACGCCTTAGACCGCGCGGCCACTGGGATCGGCACTCTAGTAATACAGTAGTGCTATTCTTATATTTTTTCAGTGTCAGTTTTGAAAAATTCTGGTCTACCGGTGTCTCTTAGTTCAATGAAAAACGGATTCCCGACGAAGAGAATATTCGCCTTGATCATGATTTACAGGGTGTTGTATCGTGTTTTAAAAATGTGTGCGAAATTTTATTTGTACTGAGAAAAACTCAGCTATGAAGAACACCACAAATTCTAATGTGTTGCATGTAACCCCTTAAACCACAGTTATTAGTAGGGGCCCACCCAGCCTACTATACAATGGGTACCGGGTCTCTTTCTCGGGGGTAAAGCGGCCGGGGCGTGGCGTTGACCACCCAACCCCATCTAGCGCCGAGGTTATAGAAAGAGTAGAGCTATACCTCTACTCCCCATCTGGATCTTCATGGCCTGTTCTAGGGAGAACTTTACCTTTAACGTTTTACCAACTGCTCGAACATTAACACTGCTGAAATTTACCACACAGATTATTTATGTGCTTCGTGGGATTCTGATAAGAAAGCAGCAATCATTTCAGTATCAATATGTACCGGGTATTTTTCTTACGGAGAATACGCGTGTGTGTGTGTGTGTGTGTGTGTGTGTCTGTGTTTACTGTGATCAACGAAATTAGTTTTAAATGTTCTTTTCATGAAATTTGTGCTTCAAAATGTTGAATTACTTAAAATTATTGGCCCTTAAATAAAATTAATATTGTAGGTCGGGCCCCACAGTGTGAGGCCTACTATCATCTGTGTCGTCTTTTCCAGGAGAGTCCCTAATCAGAATTACGCGATACCCTCTCGAAAGGCAAGTTGTAAGAGATTAATACTTTGAAGAAAGCCTAAAGGCTTTCTTAGAAAACAAGTTATAAGAAGAATTTGAGCTTTATTATATAATATGGCCCATTAATACACAAAACAATTAGTGCATTCATAAATAATGATAAATATCCAGTGTTCGAGCATTAAATTTTCACTGTGATGACTGTCCAGTCTGGATTCGAACCAGACTCTGTAATACTTGTCGCGAATTATGCGTGTATAAGAAATGAGTTGCCGATTGCAGAGTTGGTATTTTGCAAAACAATGGAACTACGGATTACCCGTGTATTTGCACTATATTGGCGGAGCAAGCCACCGGTTTGTGTGTAGGGCGGATCGACTTATAGTAGGGTTACTTTCGTAAAGGCCCTGGTTTTAGACACAGGGAAATTCAGCGAGCCTTAGCTGATGTCAGGTGGATGTGTCAGCGTACAATCGCGCTCCTGCTTACGTAGCATACGTGACTAGTTACAAAGCCCGGAATTTCAGGCTAGAACACTGTGAACTGAAGAGATGTTGGTGAGACAGGGATTTTATGAGAATAATCCTACTATACTGCGAGTAGCACAGAAATAGTCCGCGCGTTTCGAAGCATTAGTCTCTGTTTTTGTAATGTCCAATGAAAAGCTGTTACATCCCACTCCTCGCCGTGCAGAGCTGTTGTATTTAGGCCGAAGGGATATGTTTGTATTGCTGTCATTTCAAGCGGGGTGGACTCACGCGTGGTACGCCAGATGAACAAAATTATTATTGTAACGTGCTCGTTCCTACGACAGTGGGAGCTGGCGTGAGGGTACTAATTTGCAAAAGGCACTTCTACCCTCTGAAGGGCGTATCGTCATATTCGAAGTCGTCCTCCTTGCCCTGAAAGCTCCGCTGTGGTGGCAGGGGTACGGGGCGACGCTGCTGGAGGGGAATGTTGACTTCCTCGGGGGAATGAAACACCTGGTTGCTTGGGGCCTGCTGCCGGAACTGGACTGGACGCAGAGTGGGCTGCTGCTGCTGCTGCTGCACGTGGACGGGCCTACCCCGCGTGGTTGTTGCAACGACGGGCACTGGACGTGGTTGTTGTTCTTCGGCCGGATCGTAGTACGAATCGGGGTAGTAGCGATCTGAGTAGCGTAGTGTCACATTGGGCTTCGTCTGAGCTTCCTCAGCATTGATTGGACGGTAGAGATAATCGTTAACGAAGTGGTACTTTGAGGACTGCTGACAGATATTGTCCCCGCTGGGCGGCATACAAATCAGATGCACCTGCACAACACCAATGTCAGTCATGTTTGGTCTTACCAAGCCTCATGGGCCATGTTACGAACAGGATTTAATAAACATAAACATTTAGCTTATTCCAGTGGCCTACCTCGGGGTTTTAAAATTATGACCTTGCGAAAATGCTTGTGGAAGCGAGGTTGCCTAGCCCAAGGAGGACTCACATTTTAAAGTAGACTACACTCTCTTATGGGCTTTTACTTTAGTGACACACCCTCAAATAACCAGGTACTGGTCGTCGAAAGTGTGTGCGAATGTGACTTGCGTGAAATAATTTAGTTGAAAGTGTTAAGTTGCACCTCAATAATAATAATAATAATAATAATAATAATAATAATAATAATAGCAATAACAACAACATGCACGTTAAATTATTGTATGGATGTTACACAGGCTTAAAATGGCACATCGAATATGAAGCGAATACAGTGCAGTGCAAAACTTATCTTCTCTTTGTGCTTGTTTGTGAGTTTATGCTTTCTGTTTATCGAATTTCAGTGGATGGGGTGCAACCTTTGCCGCAACCAGATCTGGTATGTCTTACACACATTACCCTAAGAATAATTCCTTATATAAAGCTGAAACCTTCGGATTTAAAAAAGTGTTTTTTTTAACACGCGCGGTTTCATGGCTTATGGCAAATGCTGTATGCGAACGGCAGTGGTCTCTTGTAAAAAGAAAATGGTCATTAGTTCAGCGCTTACACCAGGCCTACGCAGCGTCTTATAATGAAAGCCATGTACTTTGATGGCTATTTGACGCCCGCCATTGCGGTGTAGTGGGCAAGCGTGAAGTGGTAACGGACGAAAGCTGAAACATGCCATTGTTTTCTATCTCTTGTCTTGTACGTATTTACAAACGTTTTGGAGGACGTTGCCACATGCCTCTTAGGAGGTGAACATGTTCCTCTGAAAATTTGGTGTCCACCTACAAGAATACACACCGCATTACGACTTAGAAGATTACGATCCGAACACTCCCTGATAGGAAAAACTTAAACGTTATTTTGTACAAGATACACAGTGAACCTGTTTACAGCATGTGCTGTCATCGAGAGTTCATGTTCAAAATATTTAATTAAATCCACACAGCGCATTGCAATAAGTTCTCGGCTACTCAAGAAACTTTACGCTTTTTCCACCCGCAGTTTTATTACCTCATTCAGATGAAGCCAACACTGCTCCCTCTCCTGAACCAAATTAATCTAGTCTACACCCCCCAGCATGTTTATTTAAGATCCATTTTAATATTACCCTATCATCTCTGTGTGGGTCTTCCAAGCGTTGTATGCCCTTATGCCTATGTAAATTTTTCAGCCCTGCTGTAAATGCCCACTCTCTTTGTTGATCAGAACAGTATCTCTTGAAGAATAAATTATAGATAACCTTACGAGTACAGTGATACCTCGGCTAACGAGTGACCCTGCTAACGAATTTTTCGGCTAACGAAGATTTTTTTCGCTGTTTTTCGGACTCGGCTAACGAATATGGATTCGGCTAACGAATGTTTTAGTGGATGCTCGCGCTAACATAAAGCAGCAAACATGAACGGTCAGGCCATTCCAGGAGCTTATCTTTTCCGTCTGTATGTGTGTGACAAAGAAATGAGCTGACCACATCACATAGGGGAGACCCACCAACCAAAAATGTAAGCGACAAACCCAAGGGAAGCAGAAAGTTGCTCACGTTTCGGCTAACGAAGATTTCGGTTAACGAATGTGATTCCGGAACGAATTATCTTCGTTAGCCGAGGTATCACTCTATTATGCATTTTTCCCCAGCATCATGTTACCCTCTGTGTTACATTGTGCTACGGATTATCCTGTTCCGTAGACCCCTTAATGTATGTTCGTCCCTTAATGTAACAAGCTGACCTCCACATCCACACAAAACATCTGAAATACTCAATTAAGCCCTTAACTTCCACTGGTTATGTTATACACCACCTGCTTTAAAAATACATTGTACGTCCTGCCCAGACAGTACATCTGTGTGTTTTGTATGGATCTCAGAACAAAGAGCCATTAGTTTCATTCAATATAAACACGGGATCAGTCTAAACACAACCAATAATTTATTTCAAATTTTTAAGCTGCATATTCCGATCCTATACAGGATCGTCATCAACTTCGTATAAAAAGAGTATAGGATCGAAACATGTAGCTTCATAATTTGAACTGAATTAATGGTTGTGTTCAGACGGACCCTGTTTTTGTAAGGAATGATAAGAAAAACACAAGGGGATGAAAACTATCACAGTAATCATTTTCTTATACAGCATCTTGTGTTTGCTAGGCGTTTTTTGGGTGAAGGGCCCCGCAGCAGATGCTACGGACGCACCGCAGCCTTGAGGCTCATTGTGCAACCCTGTGATGAAGATAATTATTTTTTTTTCGTTTTTCATAGTAATGGAACACCGTTGGAATGAAATTGACAGCGGAAAACCGAAGTACTTGGGGAAAACCTGTCCCAGTGCCACTTTGTCCACCACAAATCCCACATGGACTGACCCGGGATCGAACCCGGGTCTCCGCGGTGGGAGGCCCGGCGACTAACCGCCTGAGTCATGGCACGGCCTTGCTGTGCGTTACGAACTGATTGTTTAAAAATAATTTAGGTTAACTTTGCCTGTAACTTGCTAATATTACGTGGGTGTTGGTAAATAAAACAGACAGCCACGCCGATGAAAATTACGGACAATCTACACAAAGCATGAAAAGCTACGTTTGTTACAGGTACGGTGTACGTGCCTGGTGGAACACGAATCCGTCAGGACAGATCCAGGAGTGCCTGGCGTTGTCTTGGCAGTAATGAAAGACTTCGCAGTTCAGCCCGTCGTCCGCATAGTAGCCAGTCTTCTTGCTCGTGCAGTCGAACTTGGACTGCGGCAAGAGCAGTGTCAGGCGATCTGGTTCCTCTTCCTCCTTCTCTAGCTCCTCCTCCTGCAACAAGTACACCAATCATAACCCTTATGTAAACTAAATTAAAAATAACCGTCAATTCACAACTAAAATTTATTGTCAATACTCAATATTTGTTACAACAGGTTTCGGCCGATTTGGCCATTTTCAGGCAAATGCAAAAATATACGAATTACTTGGGAGGTTAATTGCAACATTAACATTTTAGTTCTGAATTGACGAGTTATTTTAATATACAGTCGAACCCGGTTATAACGAAATCGGTTTATACGATATCTCGTATATAGCGTCAGATATTCTGTGCTACCAATTAATTCCTCACTGTTAATGGCAACATTACACTCCTCGCTTAGGACAACACTCGTTTATAACGACACAAAATATTCAGACCGTTTGATGACCTTATAACCGAGTTCTACTGTAATTCATATTATCACAACGAGATGTGTAGAATAAAGTTTATTACCCTCATGTATTTTATATGATTCTGAGAATAAAGAGAATTATTTCCCTCATAGAATTAACGGGGTGATGCTTGTAATGGAGATGGTGTATGTTTTCTGTGAGGTAGGAACTGAATTTATATGTACTAGGTAGCAACACTTTGTGCTTCACAGTGTTAAATAGCACTTTATCTTAACAAAGTCCTGGATCGTTAGTTGTCTTTCCAATCAGCGCTACATGTGTTGTTCCTGTGTTTATTTTGCGACGTTCTATCAACTGTGGAGGTTGTGTAGCGAGACCAATGTGATAGGCAGGATACGCGGCCTGCTTTACTCTGGGCTGCAATCCCAGCGTTAGCCTGGGGGACTTGTCAAAAATCCATCAAGTATTTGCAAGATATGAGGTTCTCATAGCATGTTGCTGAGAGATAGGCTAATGTATTCTGGAATGTGGCGCTTGTGTCTGTTGGGTGTGTCGTTTCCGACGTTTCAAAGGATAGTAATGCCTTCATATTCAGTGTCAAACAGTCTATACTATGGTCCTTCCAAACGTGGAAAAATGCTCAACGGCAGAGCGCAAAGTACCAGAAGACTTGAATCTTCGATAAATGTTTGTCAGGACATCTCCCTCTTGGCCGCGTTACTCAATTACGATCACATTAGATATAGATTACCGTTTTATAGGATATGACGCAGTGTAGTTTACATATTAACCAATTATATGACGTCATAACCACACAACTTCACTCTTGATACGGCCTTGAGTACCTCAGCTCAATACAAGTTACGTGTTCACGCTATTACCCTTTGAAACTGAGAATGATATTTTGATGCTCTGTTACATGTTGAAGCTGAGTATCAGATGTTGAGGCACAGTTTTGAGGTTAAGTATTACAATTTGAGGCTTAGTATTATACGCTAAGGCTGAGTATTACATGTTGAGGCACAGTTATGATGCTAGATATTGCAATTTGAGGCAGAATATTATATGTTGAGGCTGAGTATTACATGTTGAGGCACAGTTTTGAGGCTAAGTATTATAATTAGACGCTTTGTATTTTGTGCTGCGGCTGAGTAGTACACGTTGACGTACTGTTTTGTGTTTACGTATTAGACCGAATATTATACTATAGCTGAGGCTGAGTATTACATGTTGAGGCATAGTTATGACGCTAGGTATTACAATTTGAGGCTTGTTATTGTAAGCTAAGCTGAGTATTACATGTTGAGGCACACTTATGACGCTAGGTATTACAATTTGATGCTTAGTATTATACGCTAATGTGAGTATTACATGTTGAGGCACAGTTATGACGCTAGGTATTACAATTTGAGGCCGAGTATTATATGTTGAGGCTGAGTATTACATGCTGAGGCACAGTTTTGAGGCTAAGTATTATAATTTGACGCTTAGTATTTTATGCTGAGGCTGAGTAGTACACGTTGACGTACTGTATTGTATTTACGTATTAGGCCGAGTATTATACTATATGTTGAGGATAAGTATTACAAGTTAAGGCACAGTTATGACGCTAGGTATTACAATTTGAGGCCGAGTATTATATGTTGAGGCTGAGTATTACATGTTGAGGCACAGCAGTACCAACTCAGTGATAGCGGTTCTTGTCTGTATGAATGGTGTTTTTTTTATTGAAGGGCCCCGTAGCAGATGCTACGGACGCACCGCAGCCTTGAAGGCTTATTGTGCAACTCAATTTTAATGGAGCACCTGTGGAATGAAATTGACAGAGAAAAACCGAAGTACTCGGAGAAAAAACCTGTCCCAGCGCCACTTTGTCCACCACAAATCCCGGGATCGAACACGGACCTCCGCGGTGAGAGGCCGGCGACAAACCGCCTGAGCCATGGCACGGCCATATGAATGGTGTACTATTGTCTTTCCCACATGACTGCCTTTGAGCAGCTTAACCATTTACTGTGACCCAGTGAAAAAAAGTGCATTTATCGACCTTGTCAAATTATATTCACTTTTGGAAATCTGAAAACTAACTTACTGGCGCATTTCATAGAACATCTAACTTTCGGGCTGGCAGACCGAGGGAAAGAGGTTTGATTCCTAGCTGGGGAGAGAGAAGAAGTTCTGGTCTTCACAGTGTCCAGAACGTTTTTGGGGTCCATTCAGGTTTACTGGGGGGAGGGGGGAACCTGACCAGTCACCTCCATGTAGTGGTGACTCTACGAAAGCTTGGAACTGGAATTTTGAGTCTACTCACCCAAGATTCTTTACTTTTTAATCTATTTTACTATAGAATTTATGTAAATAAACCATGTATAAGCTGGTATCTTTTCGATAATCAGCCACACCATGGTTGAGCTAAAAACCGACGTTTCGGAGGGTGATTTACCTATAATATTTACCTATAATATTTTAGTGCATTTGTTTGCCGTGCAAGCTTTACATCGCACGGTCTGTGCATGCTGTAGAACATTTCCATGTTACGTGCGAGTGTAATGTTCCCTGGTCACACCACACACCTGCAGCACGCTGCAGCCAGATGTATGGCCGTCGTGTCAGGCGCTTTGACCTTTCAAGTCGTAACTTTCGCCAGCTACTGCGTACAAATGTCACGCTGCGGAGTATCAACTTCCTTCTCATTATCACACCTGTTGCGAATGATGGCTTGAATGTCGGCCGAATCATTATTTATGCTACCCGAGATTTATCATTAATTTCCGCAATCCAGGCGAATGCCGGAATAATAATATGGGATGCATAGCAATATACTGTCTCTCTGTCTTCTGAGGTTTAGCTTACGTAACCATTTGAAGCCTGAATTTTATTAAGAGTATTTAAAAATTTAGTTCCTACCTGACAAAAGAACATTACGTCCAAATATCGAAGACCCATTTTTGAAGTTTGAAAGACGTGGTACGTATAAACAATACCGTTTTTTAAAGGTATAATTCTCATTTGATTCTAAATAATTTCCGCATTTGACACACAGCAGTTTCATAGCCATTGAACTATGAAATAGCTTTATATCGGCCTTATTTTCTTCTTTGGAGCGGATTCATTATGTCTGTATCCCATGTAATTTACCCAGGATGGATAATCCTTCAAATAACAGTGTTTAGTATAGAAAGTAAAGGTAAAGCAACCCCATTACAGGCCTGGACAGGCCTTCAGTGTTTCAGGAGGTTGAGGCTCCCAGATTTCTAGACAATCGGCACATGAAGGTGGTAAGGTTGTCAGCCCTACGCACCGGCCGCCTTTACCCCCCAGGAAAGATTCCTGGTACTCATTTCTGTTAGAGGCTGAGTCGACCCCAGGGCCATAGTGCGACCGAAACGTTTATGTCAATGAAAAATTCCAGTGACACCATCGGGAATCGAACCCGCGACGTTCCGGCTTGTAGCGCAGTGCCTCAACCAACTGCGCCACCGCGTGCCCCGTTTAGTATAGAAAGAAGTTAAAAATATAAGGTAACACACACTCTGATACGAGCAGCTTTATTCTGACTTCGATATACACAATGCACATCGGTAGCAGATGGTACACATCAGACCTCCACATATTTTCCATTGACATTTAAGCATTTCTTCCACCACGACACCACGGATAGTATCCCGGCGTGGAAGAAATCGGTGTCAATTGTCTGTAGCCAGTAGCTGACAGCTTGCTTGACGTCGGCGTCTGTTGCAAGTCGATTACCAGACAGGTGATTCTTAAGGTGTCCAAAGAGTTGAAAATTTTCGGGGCTGTATGCAGGTTTGTCCAAATCTCCCAGCCACATTGCCGTAACTAGTCATAAGCCCGATTCATGGTATCGGATACAGAATTTTCCCTCTCTTGGGCCCCCTAAAGAAGCGTATGGCTGGCAAGAGATTTCCAAAAGAGGCCGACGTGAAGCAAGTTGTCACATACTGCCTACAGGTACTTGACACGAGTTTCTTGTACGTCGGTGTACAAGCCTTGGTGCCACTGTGGGACAAATCTTTAAATATCAATACTAAATACATGGAGATCTGATTTGTACCATCTGCTGCCGAATTTACACGCATGCATAGAAGCCAGAACAAATTTCTCGGTGTCAGAGCGTCTGTTGTCTTGTTTTTAAAACTGTTTTATTTATGTGTATATGTCATATTTATATATACTGTTTGCTTTAAGTGGGCCGGGATAGCATAGTCGGTATAGCGACTCGCTACGGGCTGGATGGTCCGGGGATCGAATCCCGGTGGGGGCGAGATTTTTTCGTAGCCGTCCAGATCAGCCCTGGGGCCCACCCAGCCTCCTATACAACGTGTACCGGATCTCTTTCCCGGGGGTAAAGCGGCCGGGACGTGGAGTTGACCACCCACCCCATCTAGTGTCAGGGTTAAAGAAAGAGTAGAGCTATACCTCTACTCCCCCTCTGGGCCTTCATGGCCTGTTTTAGGGAGAACTTTACTTTACTTAACCTACTGTTTGTTTTAATATTCAAAGTCCGCTTTTTGTCTTCGCAGGGCACTTACCTGTTCATACAATTCTTTCAAAAATATTTATTTTTTTTTACTTAAAAAACATTAAGGAATTTTCCTTTATATTGGAGACTGCACGTGTTTGCCCTCAGGTAAGAAAAGCATTTTTACGTAATAGGTTATTTGTTTAAATTTCAGGCTTCAACACTTGATGTGCATGTGGCCGCAGCCTCTGCTGCCCGCTTCCAATTGTTATAGGAAGCAATATTCACAATACAGGGCATACACAAAAGAATGGTGCGGTATCAAAAGTGAATAAAAAATGTATTTCTCATCTTACACGGGCACAACATACACCGTCAGCGGCGGCAACTGTCCAAGTTTCTCATTTGCTAATTACAATCCTTCAATGTGTGCACCCTGGGTCACACGACACACATCCACACGGTAATCAAACTCATCCCAGACCCGGTGTAGCATGTCCGCTGTAATGGCCTGCAGTGCATGCGTTACCCAATCATGCCCGCGGCCACGCAGTAAGCATGAGAAGCGAACTGCTGGTAGCTCATAAGAAACTTGGACAGTTGCCGCCGCTGACGGTGTATGTTGTGCCCGTGTAATGTGAGACATAAATTATTTATTCACTTTTGAAACCGCACCATTCTTTTGTGTATGCCCTGTACTATATTCAAAGTTAAATAAATTCTCCATATGAAAGAGCGAGGCTAAATATCATAGTAACATGGCAGTGAGCCTTACAGTACTTCACAGCCTTGTGATCTCCACTTGTCCTCACGACCCGCTGTGCCAGACGAGTATTATATAATTCTATCTGCAAGATAAACATGTAAAAAAAGGCCACAAGGACAGGGTTTGCCTCTTGGTATAATGAAGGCTGATGTTGTTCAAGTGTGCTGTTTAAAAACGCTGTGAGGGTTTAAGATTTATATGAAGTTGGTAGTAGATAAATGAAACACGAGCATGGAGCTTTGGTGGAATGAAAGTGCCAGAGGAAAACTAAAGAATTCGGAGAAAAACCTGTATCCCAGTCCTAATTTGTCTACAACAAATACCACATGTATTATGACCGAGATTGAAGGCTGACTTCCATGGTGAGAATTCGGTCACTGATGGCCTGAGTCAAAGCAGAGCCTTTTAAGTTTGGGTCCCACGTAAATAATATATAGGAATTTAGTTCTTACTTTAGAGGAAGTACCACGTTTCCAATACATAAAAAAAAGTTAATAATTCTTAGATCCATTCGCAGAACTGCGAAACGCGACTATTAGCTTCGTCATGTCACTCTGTCTGTCCGTCTGCATCAAACAACTCGGCTCCCACTGGACGGATTTTAACGAAATCTGATATCTGAATATTTTTCGAAAATCTGTCGATAAAATTAAAGTTTCATTAAATTCCGACAATAATAACGGGTACTTTACATGAAAACCTATGTACATTTATGATAATATCCAGCTGAATTCTTCTTAGAATGAGAAATGTTTTAGACAAAGTTGTAGAGAAAATAAAAACACACATTTTATGTTAAATATTTTTTTTTCGAAAATCGTGCCATTTATGAGGTAATTTGGAAAAAGTTTGTAGAGCCAGACAGGCCATAGATGACAATACAATATGGCGCATGCGCTTTGCATGCTGGATAACTAAGGCTACAGACACACACTCAGAATATGTAATACTTATTGCTTTTCCACGGCAACAATGGTTACGCGAAAGCGCTTCAATTTTTATTAACGAAATGGGGTTTCATAAACTAGGCATGCGGTAAAAATACACTGCGCGGGTAAAGCTAAAATGTTTTAATTTTCGTGGAATTCATCCCATTGTGGTGTTTCATATCAATATTGATATACGTGCTGCCCTCAACCTCAACGAAATGTATTACTTTCGTCAATATGTGCAACATGTTTCGGTCTTGTAGACCATCCTCAGGCTATCAAATACTTGACTTTAAAATCCAAAAATAAAATTCATATATATATATATAAATTTGTGAGATCTCACAAATTTGCATATATTGACGAAACTAATAAAATTTGTGGGGTTGACGACAGTACGTATATCAATACTGATATAAAATGTTTTAATTTTAAAACGGATGGTACATATATTTACCACTGTGTTTTAAATGGTTGAGACATACGTGGTGCATGCTCAGTTGCTTCAGTCACTGAAATACCACAAACCAAATGTAGATCACCAAATATCTTGGATTACTCCTACATGTTTCTTCATACTTGGAAGGTCCCGGGTTGAAATCTCGAAACGAAAACCATCTAACCTGATTGTATGACCCGTGATTTGTCTCAGTTCCTCCAGGCAAATGCCAGAAATGTGCCTCAAATTTGACCACGGGCCACTGCACTCCACACGTATTTTCAATAATTCTGTCACTCTACGATATGCTGTAGATTTTTAGCTATCGTAGCTTCATTCAATAAATTACAAGTAAAGGAAACAATGTAGGTTAAGTTGTTTTAATTACAGCATAGGCACTTTTCTGCTCGCTTACTGGGATTGTGGGTTCGAATCTCGCCTAGGGCATGGATGTCTGTCTCTTGTGAGTATTGTTGTCAGGTAGAGGTCTCTGTGTCGGGCTGATCACTCGTCCAGAGGAGTCCTACCGAGTGTGGTGTGTCTAAAAAGTGCGTGATCGTGAAGCCTCGAAAAATGAGGCGGCCTAGGCCCCCAAGGGGCTATCGAGCCTTTAAAAAAAAAAAGGTACTTTCATGTTGACGTTTGTAAGTAACAAGCCCAATTCAGTCGTCTTTAAAGCCGTTAACCTTGCAGTATTTGACACAGAGATCAAGAAATGTGGAGTCAAGGCGATAACAGTGACATTACCGTCAGCTTTAGCCTTTTCTATTAGCCAGCTGTCCTTTTGGAAAACGAAGAATACGGCTTGTGCGATCATCATGCTTCTCTCTCTGTGTGTGTGTGTGTGTGTGTGAGACAGTGGTACAGACAGTCTGTCTCTTTCCATGTTAACATTTACTAATAAATGAATCAACTTTCACGAAATATAATAAGACACTCGAAAGTCATATTCTCAAGTTGCCTTGTAGTTAGGAATGAAAGACGCTCTGTTTAAGAATCCTGAAATCATGCAAGTCAATAGATAGTAGAAAAATGTGTAAATTTTGAGAAAATATTTTGGTAGGACCTTAAGTAACTACACGAGGCGCATGTGTAATATTTAACATTGTGGTTTCATAAAAGTGAAAAATAGATAATGTACGTATAACGTAATATATGGAGCCTTAGCGTAACCATTTTGCAGTGTACAAACAACAATGCATTTTGTGTGTTGTTGAGCTACATGTCAATGTCAACTATATAACAATATTGAGTGCTTTACAACAATGCTTTTATGATAAATTTATTTCGTCGGCAACAATGCAGATTATACGCAAAAAGTAATGTTTACCCTATAAGCTGCCAAGAAGGCCCAGAGGGGGAGTAGAAATATAGCTCTACTCTTTCTTTAACCTTGGCGCTAGACACGGGTGAGTCAAATTATACTTACCAGTTTATGAAAGAAATTATGATAAATTTATTTCGTCGGCAACAATGCAGATTATACGCAAGAAGTAATGTTTACCCTATAAGCTGCCAAGAAGACCCAGAGGGGGAGTAGAAGTACAGCTCTACTCTTTCTTTAACCTTGGCGCTAGACACGGGTGAGTCAAATTATGCTTACCAGTTTATGAAAGATATTATATTCCAAATAATTTGCAGTCTCTTCACACATCACATATAAAGCTGGCATTAAGAAAAAGAATGTCCGTTTTCTTATGGCTTCCTTTAGAAATACAATTTGGCTAGACAGATCGTAATGATAAATAAGTCGTTGCGCAGTTTCTAAGTTTTTGTAAGTGTTGCCGTAAAACATTGTACGAGAATAGACGGAATTAATAAATTATAAAGCATATGTATTAAATATAACGAGTGTGTCTGTATTCTTGCCTCAGTAATTTTTTTTTTCAATTGCGCAACAGCCCCTAGTGGGCCAGGGCCTCCTCATTATCGAGGCTTCACGATCACATTCAGACACACCGCACTAGTTAGGACTCCTCTGGACGAGTGATCAGCCAGACGCAGAGACCTCTACTTGACAGTACACAAAAATCACAAGAGACAGACATCCATGCCCCCGATGGGATTTTTTGACATCCATGCCCCCGGTGGGATTTTTTTTCCTTGTTCCGTTATTTTCCCTTTGATCCATTTTGTACTTTTAAATCCTTCCGTCCTTCTTCATGTCACTTATGATCCATACTAGTCCTTATACAACAAACACAACACAAACATCCATGCCTCAAGAGGGATTTTTTTTTGCCTGTCCGGGGTTTTTTCCCTTTGATCCATTTTTTGTACGTTTAAATCCTTTCGTCCTTCATGTCACTTTACGTTCCATATTACCGTCCTTACAACAAACACAACACAAACAACAATGCACCCGGTGGGATTCGAACCCACGATCCTAGTAAGCGAGCGACCGAAGACCCACGCCTTAGACCACACGGCCACTGGGATCGGCTACTCAGTTATTCGGCATGTAAATTGCATTTCTTCAAAAAAGCATTTTATTGTCCTGTGTGGCCTGTGGTTCTACAGTATTTTTCGACAGTTTCTCATAAACGGCAAGATTTTCGGAAACACGTTATTGAGAATAAAATGTGTGTTTTTATTTTCTCTACAACTTTGGTCAGAAACATTTCTCATTATAAGAAGAATTCAGCGACATGCTATCATAAATGTAGATGAGTTTTCATGCAAAGTACCCGTTATTCTTGTCAGATTTTAATGAAACTTGAATCTTGTCCACAGATTTTTGAAAAAATGAATAAATATCAAATTTCATGAAAATCCGTCCAGTAGGAGCCGAGTTGATCCATGCGGACACAGCAAGGGACCGACACACATGAAGCTAATAGTCGCTTCTCGCAATTTTGCGAATGCGACTAAAGAAGGTAAAGTTGTCCCTGTCCACGCCATGAGTAGAAGTATGGCTCCACCATTCTTAACCTTGACAATATGTGGAGGAGGTTTCATTGCGATAATTAATTAATGGAAATAATTACGTAAAATTTGATAAGAAATAGAATATAAATATGCCTCCTACATATTATACATAAAAAGTTGTTTTTCGTAAAAAAAAATTAGAAATATGGCGAAAGAGGGATTCCTTTCACATTATACGCAACAAACGTAAGTTGAGGAGCGCTCTGCCCCCATTTGCTAGACCATGAAGTTGGAGGTGGATTGCTACAAAGAGTTGGTAACTTTACTACTAGCGACGGCGTAACTTCCAAGAAATTAGTCCATTTCAGAATGCAGTGTCATTCGTTCTGTGTAGGTGAGTTGTCCTGGAATGTGAGATTACCTGGCAATTTGTACCTTCACAACATTTCAATGACATTCTCAGACTCGATATAGTCAATATCAGGTTACAGTAGTTCAGCTGCAGGGTTGGAAAACCAGAACGAAGGAATAGGGCAGTAGGATGTGGAGTTGGTTTATTTGGCTCACGATTGAGGCCAGAGATGACCTTTTCTCTTCCTTAAAGAGTAATACTTTCTTGCACAACTCAGCGAGTTTCAGATGCTCAAAACAATGCGCGGTGGAGTATGAAAATTAGCTTCAGAGGTATACTTTGTGTCATCTTTAACATGGCCCGAGGACGGCGGGAACGCAGGAGGGCGCGTGGAAACGCTCATTCAACGGAAGCGTCGTATGTTTAGGTCACCGGGCAGAAGAGTTGTTAATATATTCAGAAGTCTACGGTGGCGTTTCTGTCTTGTGTTCGGGGGTTCTAGGGTTCGAGTTTAGCCCCAAAAGTTCATTACCCTTACTGAAGTGTTTCGTGCTTTTCTTCAGTCTTTGTACGCAAATGTTGGGATAATACTTCAGAATAGGCCACGGCCACTTCATTCCACGTACTTTCCAAGTCACTAATTAATCCCATAATTCTGTGCTGTATGATCAGAGCTACAGATGACGTCGTTAAATACACGAGGAATAAAGAAATAAAGTAATGAAATATTTTTCCTGTGGCTTTATCTGATGCGAAGTAAAATGCCTGTAAGACATTACAGGACGTAATGAACGCCTAGTGCAAGTCACTCCTCGCAGCACTTGCATAAATTCCACTGTCTTCCCTTGCAGCTGTACTGACCTTGACCAGTCCACTTTTCTATGGCGTCACAACTTGCTACCATCTCGTGGAATTAGAAAGCCTGGTTCTTGATTTTGTAGAAAGTGTATTGGCATGGGGATAGAAAGCGTAACGAGCTCTGCGGCATTTTGATATTCCGCCCTTCTTTGTTTCTGCCGTACTATCAAATTCCGCACTTCTTTCAATCTATAGAACTGGCAAGTTCCATCTTCAGCTTTCCGCGGTTCTCTGTCACCAGTCAATGCAGTGTCGTCCGTGTTTCTGTACTCTACTGTCAGCGCTCCTAAGCACAAGTCCCACTTCTTCTCACTCTCAGCACTACACCTCAGTGTGTCCTCTGCTGTAACTGTCCCCTTTCTGGCTATAACTCGGACTTTAACTTTCCCCACTTTCCTTTCAATTCCACATTCTTTATTGGTCATTCTCGTTTACAAATAATGTAGTAGTCATATTCAATAATTCATCATCTTTAAATTTCTTTTTTATGTTTTTATAAGTTTACGAGTGTATTGATGCTATCGACTGGTATCATTCAGAATATCTGAACCAGAACACCTGTCCTGATTTAGGCTTCTCGCGTTTCTCGTCAGTCCCTCGACGCAAGTTGCAAGATATAATCTCACAATAGACCACAACCTTAATTTTCAGTTTTTTTTAACCAACGAATGCACTTTTTTATTTCCGTATTGTGTTCAATTCACCCTACATATGTTTCGGCCGCAACTCGGCCATCATCAGGGGTACATTGATAAATTCACTTCACTGTTCACTGGTCCATTTGGTATTATCACAGAAATGGACCAGTGAACAGTGAAGTGATCTTATCAATGTACCCCTGATGATGGCCGGGTGACGGCCGAAATATGTAGGGTGAATTGACAAATACGAAAATAAAAAGTGCATTTGTTGGTTAAAAAACTGAAAATTTATTGCCAAGATGCACTGTGAACACATCGTGAAAATAGACCACAACCTATTCCACATGCTTTTAAGTTCTGTATTCTCTAATCATTCCATCATTCGACGCTATATAATGTGAGACACGTTCAATGTTGACCGGTTGTTCTTTGTAATGCACATGCAGAGTGTGTGTTTAGACTTGCCTGCAGTTGCTGGTTGGGGTACTGTCCACCACGACTACCCTGCTGTTGGGGTGATGGCCTGCGGGACTGCTGGTATTCCCTGTTGTTGTCTGTAGCTGCAGGCCTCCTGTAAATAGGCTGGGGCTGGGGCGTGGGGTGCGACTGCCGCACTAGGAGCAGCGCTTGCGGGCCAGGAGAAGGTGCCACTGTGTTGCGGCTCACTACGTCTTCCTCATCGTCCTCATCTACAGCGGATGCCCGGAACGCCTGCGGGGATGTGCCCCCCACACCCGGGAACCTTGTTACGGCGAATTGCTTGATCGGCGGCCCCCTAGTCTCTCCTTGTCCCTGGTAGTAGCCGCTCTGTCTCTTCTCGCGCTCTTCCTCAGACACGCTTTGTGCAAGCGTGACACCTACCGCGATCAGCAGCACAAGCAACTTCATCCTGCAACAAGTGATTGCAAAGTTATATGCTTGCATTTGTAGCCTGAATGAAGAAACTAGACGACTGAAACTTTTGAAAGTTTTGGCCGATTTTCACGAAATTCGTTATGAATATTACTTCATTACAGGACAACCCCATGCCTCGCTTCTCATTATCTACAAAAATAATGCAATCATGAAGGACGCGCGGTCTAGTGACGCGGGTGCAACACTAGCGGCACTTAATTTACGGTCCTGATGATGAATGACCATAAATGTTAGAAAATGTGCGAATTTTAAAGGAAATGTTTGGTTGGATGTACGCTAACAATATGGTGGCCATGCGAAAAGTGATGGCGATAACTAATAAGCCATCTGTGCTAGGCAACGAAGTAGCTTGGCAAGGGCGAGTGGGTGCGACCTCCCTGGGCGGCAAAATCGATATTTTAAATGAAAGAAATCGATTTTCTGTTCTCAACAAATTTTAAATTATAAAGAAAAATAAAAGGAAATTCCATAAACACTTGTTAATTTGTTTTAGTTTTGAAGTTCGTAATTACTGTTAGGGGCGGCCATCTTGATTACTCGCCCTTGATGTCAAAAACTTAGCTACGCCCTGGAGCTAGACATGTGAGATTTGGAATATAGTGAGATGACGCGAGATTTGGAGTTATTACAGCAGTGGCAATGAAAAGATAGCTTATAAACTTTCCTACATATTACGTAAGAAACATTAGGTGTAAGACAATAATTACGATCGTGACAAAGATTTGAAGCTTTGAGGTTATGTACAATAAATGTGACATTCAGGATGTGAAATTGAGTAACGAGCTGTTCACAAAAGTAAAGCAGGAGGAATAATGATACAAATGCACAGACCAGAAATCTGCGCAACTTGAAATTAGGTTTTATTACGCGCGATTTCAGGCTTTCGCCGCAGTGTAAACGAGATCTGCGGCCTTCTGGGATTTTACGCAGCGTATATTGATAGTTCCTTACGGACGTTTCGGGACAACCTATTGATCCCATCTTCAGGGGTCAAACAGTCCAATAAGAATTCCAGAAACACTTAGGTACTTCCAGAAAAACTTAGGTACTTCCGGGAACACTTAGGTACTTCCGGGAATACTTAAGTACTTCCGGGAACACTTATGCACGCAGTTATATATATAGTTATGTAAGCTGTTATATATAACTGTATACAACTGTGTACATAGCTAAGTGGTCCCGCAATTCTTCCTGGGCTGCTTGACCCTTGAGGATGGGACCGACAGGTTGTGCCGAAACATCGGTAACAAAATACTAATCTACGCTGCTTTAAATCCCAAAGAGCGCATATCTCAGAATTTATTACGTATTTATGATCGAAACTACAATTTTAAATTTCGAACTAAATTCCATCTTTGGAATTCCAACCCGAAGGTACTTCCCCGACAAAAATAACGCTACGCGAAAACGTATCACTCGAAGAATGTCAGCTTGGGCATCAGACGGTTCAGTGACTATGCTACGGGCTAAACGTCCGCAGCGGTGGAGTTAAATTTCAGTCAGAAGCAGAATGTTCTCTTCTGAAAAGCTCCCAGAAGGCTTCTGGGGCCCATTTAGTGGGATACTGGAGAACGTTTGGCTGTGGTGTGAAGCTGACTGTTAGCTTGCGTCTAGTTCTGCCGATACACCTCAACAACGGACTGCACTGCCCAAAACTTTACATCTTTCATGAAATACAAATGTCTATAAACCTACTACATTTGTAAAAAACTTTCCAGATATGACTTTCTTAAAGTAATTGCGGCAAAGTGCATAAGCCTGCACACTTTTTGAAAATGAGACACAACTGGACTGAAGGAGTAAGTCGAGTTCTACTAAATCCGATCATAACTAGACAGAAGGAGCAGTGACTTCATTCAGTCTCTTAAAATAAGCTCAATTTATTTTAACTGAAGGTCGCTATCGAGGAGTTGTTAATCCTGCTTCGTATTTTGGACATGCCTTCAGGCAGATACCGGGAGAATACGTCAAATTATGCCAAGACCAAATACTTTTACATCCTTTCTATTTTATCGACACTATATTCACTCTTGAGTAAACCGTAAATAAATAAGCGTAAAACCAATATTTGTTAATTAAATTAAGTTATAGACCAACTGATGCACTTTTTAAAGCACTTTTTAAGTAGCTTTATTAAAAATGTTAAAATAGTACCCCTACACGTGTTTCGATCCTAGGATCATCGTCAGGGGGTTTTTTGCTAAAAGCTACGTCACTTCAATCACATGGTTTAAAATATTCCATTGGCACTATAAAACATATGTTAAAATCTTGTAAAAAGATATGTTAAAAAGTTGTAAAATTATAAAAACACTGTAGATGTTAGAAGTGCAGAACTGCTGGCTTTTGGTATTGTGGTATTATAAGCATGTGAAATGTTTTCGCGTGGTTAGCGAAGTGTACTGTGTACTGTGTGTTGACGAGTCCTACGGTGGAATGTCATTAACATTTTTAATAAAGCTACTTAAAAAGTGCTTTAAAAAGTGCATCAGTTGGTCTATAACTTAATTTAATATGACGAAGATGCACGGTGTCAACAATGTGCAATATTTGTTAAATTACATTACAGTGAATCCAGTCAAAACAGAAGAATTTATTCTACTATTTTCAACTATACATTTCGGCCTGAAAGGCCATCATCAAATTAAACACAAGAATTAAAAATATATATAGGCCTACACACTTTATATATACATATATATCTTATTCTTGTGTTCAAACTGATTATGGCCTCTTAAGTTGAAACATGTAGTTGAAAATAATAGAATGAATTGTTGTGTTTTGACTGGATTTATCGTAATTCTGATTGCTAACAAGCACAACGGGGATAAATTGTCTTAAGATCAAATATTTGTTGCAACACTGCTTATTGCGGTTCAGTGGCCCAAGAGAAAGTTGAATTGTTTCTGCTTTTAAGTAAAAGTACCCTGTTACAGTTTCCTTGTACCAATAACGCCATTGACATTCCTGTCTCTTTACGTGGCAGGCTCAGCTCCACACATTTCTTTGTTTATTTTTTAGGCCTCTATCTAGCAAACAGCGCAGTCCAATTTGTATTATGCTTGGAGCAATCGTGGCGAGCCACTGGCTATTCTACTTACCAGCCGATGTTCGATGCGGATACTGTCCGATACATTACGTGAGAGTTACCACTTGTCACAGCATGCACTTTATTGTGAGAAAAGTTAAAACACATGAATAATATTTGTTGGGAAAATACAGGGTCTTATAAACGTTGCAATATTAACGTAGGTGTTGCACACTCACACACACACACACACACACACATATACTCGTATATACAGGGCATACACAAAAGAATGGTGCGGTATCAAAAGTGAATAAAAAATGTATTTCTCACCTTACACGGGCACAACATACACCGTCAGCGGCGGCAACTGTCCAAGTTTCTGATTTGGTAATTACAATCCTTCAATGTGTGCACCCTGGGTCACACGACACGCATCCACACGGTAATCAATCTCATCCCAGACCCGGTGTAGCATGTCCGCTGTAATGGCCTGCAGTCCATGCGTTATCCGATCACGCAGTAAACATGAGAAGCGAACTGCTGGTAGCGCATGAGAAACTTGGACAGTTGCCGCCGCTGACGGTGTATGTTGTGCCCGTGTAATGTGAGATATAAATTTTTTATTCACTTTTGAAACCGCACCATTCTTTTGTGTATGCCCTGTATATATACGTGTGTGTGTTTGTGTTAAGCAAAAAGGACGATAGAACTTCGTTTGTACATCAGTTACTTCCCTCTGGAAGGCAGTGGAAAGTTTAAATTTGTCTAACACCTGCTGGGGATATCACACATCCATTTGAAACCAAGTACATGGACTACATTCCTTGTCAAAACCAAACAGTTCTTCGCTTTGTCAAGAAACTCCGTGCATTTTATTTTTTCCACATTTTCATTAACGTCTTCACACTTTCCCATCTCCTATCCCTGTCTCCAACCACATGAATCCATCCACACTCATTCTGTTTCTCTAATATACATATTAATATTATCCTCCTATCTACGTCTAGGTCTCCGAAGTTGTCTCTTTGCTTCCGGTCCTTCCAGCAATATCTTATTTGTACTTATCTCCTATCATATGAGTGTCATATTTCCCGCCCACTTCATTTATATTTTGCTACATTTTTTACACTAATAAAACGTGGCGGGGTACGCGGTGGCGCAGTTGGTTGAGGCAGTGCTACAAGCCGGAAGGATGCGGGTTCGATTCCCGATGGGGTAATTGGGATTTCTCATTGCCCTATCCTTACGGCCGCAATATGGCCCTGGGGTCGACTCAGCCTCTAACAGAAATCATTACCAGGGATATCTCCTGGGGATAAAGGCGGCCGCTGCTTAGGGCTGACAAACTTACTACCTTCACGTGCCGATTGTCTAGAAATTCTGGGAGCCTCAACCTCCTGGAGCCCTAAGCAGTATTTTACACCTCATCCACAGGAGATGAAGGTAACATCGAGGACATTGAAGGAGTCCAAATACAGCAATCACATGACAACTTGGTTTTCGCCGCCAAAGCAGTTTAACTAAACACATTACTTAAATTCCAGAAACTTAACTGATTGCTAAAAGATTAGAAGACTACACGAAAGAATATGGACTACCGGTGGAATGATATTGAAAAGGAAGACCGAGTTACGCAGATAGAAACAGGTATCAGTGTCACTTTGTCCACCACAAAGACAAAGTGGAGTGACCTGGCATCGAATCCGGTCCTCCGCGGTGAGAGGTCGGCAACTAACAAAAATGCCATGACAATGCCCAACATAGTGAGTGAAACAGACGCTCTACACATACTGTCAAAAGACACACCTGGTTGGCTGAGCTTTTTCTCCTACAAATCGCCGGATTTCCATCTCCTATTGAGTGTTCTGGTTGGGATCCCTGAACACCTAGATGCGTCTCTCAGACTTTATCGTCTTCCTATAAACGTTGTAAGGCTTCCCTCATATTTTCCAAGGTCAATCGCTGTCGAGATGAAGTACAAAGTTTTCGTACGTGTGTGGCATGTCTTCACAGGGTTAATAAAAAATGCTGGATATGTATCAGTCTAAAGTACACTAGAAATCATCAGGAAACGTATAAATATCATGTTTCACTTCAGACCCGACTAACAGGTGTCTTGCATGGTGTAGTACCTCCCATTCCAACATTTGTAACATCGGTACCACTTTTCTGAGGAGAGAAACCACACCTTTCTCCGCGGCTTACAAATATTCAGTACGGCTGAAACCTACATCAAGTTAAGACCAGGTGTTTCAAACTTGTGCAGATATCAGGACATTTGATGACTACAGTGACACGCAAAATGAGAACGTCCTACATATTCACGAATAAAATGCCCACACTTTAGTGGACTTTATCAGAAATTGTAGACCACAAACAATTACGAGCGACCAACATATGCTTTCACTTTTCTTCACATACTAATCGAATGTTTGAAAGCAGGCACATATTCCTCCTGGTGTCAGAAATTCGAAACATAAAATGTGGCGTTTCTCCCTGTGTGACATCTCTCCCGGAAACGCTATATCCTTTTTCTGTTACAGTGTAATTTTCCCTGTAGATGGCCGACAAATTAGCTTTTATGTCCCAGAATAATATCGAGATGCACGACTTCATAGTCTTGCAGGGTGAGGGAACAGCTCAGCCAGTATAGTGACAACACGTGGGACGATCTGAGATCGACTCCCTGCAGGGATAGATATGTTTTATAAAATTTTTTATACCAATTTTAAAATATGGTGTGGGATTCACCTGGCCTTCTGTCCGATAGGTACTGAGGCATGGATCTGAAAACTGACAGCCATCTACTGCCGAGCTCTGCTGCTCCCCACTTTACATTTTAACGTGCCGTTACTCAAATGTGACAAAGACCAGACGTGTCATAACACTTTAACATTTTGACAAAAATATAAGTCTTTAAAACTTGGCGAACATAACGAAAGTTCCTCATATGCGAACAACCACCAAGGCTGTTTGGTGAATGTAGATGTGGGGAATGTGTACACACCGGGGAGATTACAAATGCCTACAGAACCTTGGTCGGAAAACGTGAGGGGGAAGAGACTACTTGGAAAGCCCAAGTATAGATGGAAGGATAATATTAAAATTAAAAGAAATCTGGTGCGAAACTGCAGACTGAATTAATTTGACTGTAAATAGGACTAGCTGAAGACTCTTGTTGACACGGCAGTAAAGGTACAGGTCCGTAAAGACAGCGAAACTCTTGACTTGCTAAGCGACCAGTTATATCTTCGAAGGACTTTTGTCTTGTTCTGGTCTCGTATCGGTAGGTGACGCCACAATGCAACGCTCAGAACCGCCTGTCAACACGCATGCGCATTAACCTGCCGGAGCGCTTTCATCAGCTGTTCACAACACTAGCAACCCTGGGCATGCGCGTTTATCCTGTGACGAAACAACTGCCCTTTGAGTCTGTTGAATAAAATTCTTACCAGTGCGCATGCCAGGCTGTTGTGGCGCTATTGGTGCCTGAGGTATGGCGCTGTGCAAGTCGGTACATGCTAGTGGTGTTTCGATGTTCGTTATAAATTGATTAATTAAAACAGTTACGAATATCAGAACCCATTTTGAATGTGAAACGCCTATTTGGTTCCAGGAACTCATGAAACGTCAACAATAAAACTATAAAATAGGCTCAGAAAGCATAAAACATGAACGTTTATTTGAATAAAATACAAACGTCTTTGGAAGCATAGCACGCAGCACGTAGGCATCAGCCTCACTTAATGGACGAGCTTGACTGAGCTGAAAGTGCCGTGTGCAATAGCTGGACAGTGGGAGATGGCGAATCACCAGCCACGTGGTCTCATCCTGATTAGTGGGAAACAACCACAAACGGTAGAAACAGTGGTATTAAAATGGGTAATTACGAAACGTCGAAATGCTGATCGTTGAGCTTCACCATCTTCGAGGTTCTACTGTAGGTACCAACGTTTCGGAGGAACTTCAGGTAGTCCAAGAAGAGTGAAATGATCACTGAACATGTTTAAAATAAATATCTGCGGTCTTCTGGGTTATTACGCAGCGTCGTGTGGTAATTGTTTAAAATAGAGGATTGTTGTTATCAGGAGCAGCTACGTGTCTGTATCGAGAGGTGACACGCAGTTATGGTTGCAGGAACGTTAGAAAGGGGCTCAGTGAAAATGCTGACTAGGCTGATACCAAGAGTGGACCTTGACACGAGAGAAAGCGCGCTGAGACAGGCGGTATTGTAGCTGGATGCTCGCTTGTTGTCTGTTGCTGATCGCCATTTGACAGTGCCGTCGAGCGGCTGGGGGTGGGGAGCCGGTACAAATTACCTGAGCCAGGCGGTCCGGAAGGGGGCCTGGGATCCGACCATGTTTCATATGTTTTTGTATTTTTCGGTAGAATTAACACCTTTCAGACCAAGCCCAAGTCACTCTGCAACAGAGATTCAGGGCAGGACATTTTATTTTGCACGCCAATACATATCTCGTGGTAAGGTTTTAAACAGGTCCGCCTTTGCTGGGCCGGGGAGGGGGGGGGGAGACGTTTTTCACCGGCCCCCTACCATTGATCCTTCCCTGAAACAGCTTAAGTCATCTGATACCTTAACCTCTACACCTCCGAACTAATATTTTAATATTATCTCCCAAACTACACATATGTCTAGCAAAATGTGTCTTCGCTTCAGTTGTTCCAGACATCTGGTATCCTCAGTAACGCATGCTGCATGATCCGTCCATATAATCATTCATTCACCCGGGTATTAACCTCCTCATGCAGCTTTCTCTCTTTGCTCGTATATCTTCTGAGCCGTGCACAAATAGCTGCAGCACTGAATTATAAAACATCTGGTTTTCAACTCATATAAAGCGACATATAATATAGATTTGTAACCCGGATAGCCCAGTCGGTAAAGTGACTAGCTACTGGCTGGAGAATTTCCACAGTTGACGGGACTTTTCTTTTAGCCCATGGAGAGACTGGCTGCGATACCCATTTGTCCTCTTGTATATGGGGTACCGGTGCTTCTTTTCACAGGGCAAATGAACGCAGAAAAGTGATTATTTTACCACTTTTGTGCGTCTGCTGTAAAATTAGTGGAGCTCCTGACAATAAAGACTTTTGATATGAATAGAACAATGTATGCATTTGAAGTTTTATTATGCCGAAGCATGAAACACTTCTAAACAGGATTTGAAATAATGTGTCTTACTGCACAATGCAGCACACAAAATTTTTTCACGGAATTCTTTGCAGTTTTTCTTTGAAACGTAAATTAATGAAAAACTTATAGGCTACATGGTGTAGTTCATATATGTCCTTAAGCTAACTGGGCCTTGGTACGAGTCAATAAGCCTTGAAGTCAGAACTGCCAGACAACTTTATTGAAAGTCTCCCATATCGAACTTAAATATAGTCAACAGTACAGTTTATGGTTTACATGGAAATCTGTCAAGTGTGGAGAATCGTGGGTCATTATGGACGAAACACGGAAGAGACATCTTTAGCGAAAATCTGCGATATCAAATTTTAAAAATTCTGTCCATCGTTTGGAAGCCGATAGTAAGTTACAGACAAACAAACGGTCATATGAAACGGCTTTCTAATTTTGTAAAGAATGCCTAGTATTTCTCTGAATACTTTAAATTTAACTTAGGAGTCAGACAAGGAGACCCCTTATCAGCAATTTTAGTTAGTAAGTTATTGATAAAATAATAAGAAAATTGGGTGTATGAAGTAACATTTTAACTAGACTCAAACAAATATGTGTCTACGCGGGTTATGTTTTGATTGTAGTTAGAAGTCGGCAAGCTATAATAGACACGTTTTTTAAATTAAAACATGAAGCAGAAAAAGTTGGTTTAATAATTAATGAAAATAAAACAAAATTCATGAAATATTATAGAAAGGTGTCCTTCGAGAATACAATTAAAATAGGAAATCCAGAATTAGAGTTTGTTGGTTCCTTTAAATAACTTTTTTTTTATAGCTCGACAGCCTTATATGGGCCTGGGCCTCCTCGTTTCGTCGAGGTTTCGTGGCCACACACATTTTGAGACACACCATCGAGCCATTAAAAAAAAATTAAACCAGTAGTTGCATATGCATGTAAAACGTGGATAATGAAAACGCAAATTGAACAGCTTTTAATTTTTGAAAGGAAAATTCTGCAGAAAATATTTGGTCCGAATAAACAAGTTGATGTCTCTTGGAGAATTAAAACTAATGAAGTACTTGATAAATTAACTAAAAGAAAAGAATACAGTAAGAGAGATTAAATCAAGAAGGATCGCATTGGTAGGGCATTTAGAAAGAATGGGGCAATATCGGCTAAATAATAAAATTACGGAACGAAAACCCATAGCTTTTAGACCGAGAGAAAGATGGGGTGGGAATGTGATGCAAAGCTTAATTTTAAGGTTATGAAAATCTGTCATTTGAAAAAGCAAGCTAAAGTAGGACTGAATGGAAACGGACCATTGATGAGACCAAAACTCACAGAGTTGTAGCGGCGAAGAAGAAGAAGAGTGCCTAGTAACACATAAAAATTAAATTATCACTTCATAGTAAGTAAACTGCATGTTCATTACCAAAAGTAACGGATTACTGCTGGTGGCGCACTACGCTACAAACCGGAACGTCGCGGGTTCGATTCCCGATGGTGTCACTGGAATTTTTCATTGACATAATCGTTCCGGTCGCACTATGGCCCTGGGGTCGACTCAGCCTCTAACAGAAATGAGTACCAGGAATCTTTCCTGGGGGGTAAAGGCGGCCGGTGCTTAAGGCTGACAACCTTACCACCTTCATGTGCCGATTGTCTGAAAAATCTGGGAGCCTCAACTCCCTGGATCCCTAAGGGCCTGTGAAGGGGTTGCTTTTCCTTTTAACGGATTAATGCTGCTTAGAGAAGTAATTGTCTTTGATTTTGAAAATCATGCCAAACACTCAAATAAACCGTGTGGGAAAATTTGCAGTTTTAAATTTCGAGGCGGTTGGTGCGTGAAATGACCATTTGAATTTAAAGGGTTAATATTTGGCTAACGGTTCTTTCTCAGCACTAGTGTTCTGATGGCCGGTGTTTCGGCATTAATCAGCGGAAGACGATCACGAAAATTGAAAGTAGATTTAAGATTATCACAGATGTCAGTGTTAATACAACTGTCTTGTTTGACGTGACGCCATACATGAATACTCCGGTATGCCAATTCTTGCATCAAATACAGAACGGTATCGTCTACAAGACCGCCATTTTGAAATATTCACCAGTCTTTGTTAAAAATCACATCATGAAGGCGTAAGGGGATGAAGGTGAAACTTCAGGCATTCTTAACGCCGATGTTGGACAGCACAGCTTCACAAAGATTGGTAGGTCTATAAGCACGAGCGAAAAGAAAGATCCCTATAATTACCGCGAATCGAACCCTGGTTACCTAACCCGTAGCCAATAACTTTAATGACTATTTCAGCATTATCAAACATTAATCCATGTGTTGATATTATTACTGCACGGGCTTAAGTTTAAGACGTGGAGGATCGTGGAAGTACAGACAGGCCTGGGCTTAATTGAGTTTATCCCATCTCCGAAATCAGAGTGCACTGAAGATGCAGGCACACTTCATACTTATGTAAAGGTCTACCAAACTACAGGGCGTCATGAAACAGTTACGATTTTATAAACTGTATGGCTGTATTCGATGTGGGTGTACTCTGAAACTCGTATTCCGAAAGCTTTGTTTTAAATTTTTCCCACCTCTGTTTTGTAATGTCTGATTTTTAATGCTTCCAGTGCCTGAACTTTTCGCCATAATTGCTTCTATCTTAGACACCCTCAGCTCAGATTTCAAGAAACGTTTTATATAATGTATACTATTAACTTCTTAGCAACTACAGTCGAACCCGGTTATAACGATATCGGTTTAAACGACACCTCGCCTATAGCGTCAGATATTCTGTGGTACCAATTCCTCACTGTTAATAATAACATTATACTGCTCGGTTATAACAACACTCGTTTATAACGACACAAAATATTCAGTCCTATGCATGACGTTGTAACCGGTTTCTACTGTAATTACTAATTAACTCAGCCTCATGAAGTACAGTCAGTTCTACTATTATGCGTGTAAAGCGAACTGGTTAAAACGCGATTGATAAATAGATGAACGCTGTTTGTATAACGCGAGATTTTGTAAAAGCGTGTTGGCTATTCCGCGATTTCAGCGAGCAGGGTAAAGATATCGCGCCAAGAGCCTTCCATAAGCACAATCACTTTTATTACTCGATTTTCTACAACGCGAGTTCTTACAAGAAAGCAACTATTGCGTTGTAGCAGAACTGACTGTGCGTCTAAATACTATTTAGTTTCAGTTTCTGTTTTACAGCAAAAACACATCGCTGCAACGAGCGAGACCAAGCAGTTACCGCTGACGTCTCAGATCTGGTTAGATATTACGCTCAGTAAGAGTGTACAGGTAGGACCAGTTTTACGACAGGTTTAGGTTCCAGCAAAACAGGGTCGTAAAATGAAAAGTCGTAAAACGAGACCAAAATATAAAGTATTTGAATGAGATAGGTTCCAAAATTTCTAAAATTTTTCCAAGTATGTACTAATATTTAAGGTAATATTTTGCAACAGCCGTTAATGTTAAAAGTCGTAAAATGGACCGCCGTAAAACGGGTCCTACCTGTAATTGATTCCGTACGTATCGAAGTAGTGGGCCGGGACAGCGTAGTCGGAATAGCGACTTGCTGCGGGCTGGACGATCCGGGGATCGAATCCCTGTAGGGACGACGTTTTCTGCACCCGTCCAGACCGGCCCTGGGGCCCACCTAACCTTCTACACAATGGGTACCTGGTTATTCCGAGGGATAAAGCGGCCAGGGCGTGGCGTTGACCACCCACCCCTATATAGGGCCGAGGTTAAAGAAAGAGTAGAGCTGTACCTCTATTCTCCCTCTGTTTCTTCATAGCAGGTTATAGAGTGAAATTTACCTTACGTTTATATATGGAAGGAACGTAGAACTTTTATCTTCCAAAGTCAAGGAGTCATAGACGAACACACACAACTGTCGTCTGTCTCTCCCATGCCTCTAGGACTCCTCGACCCTTCATTCAAAAAATCAGGATTCAACAATTTGCCACTCAGTGTAACAAAGCAGAAGAACTGACACTGCGGCATTAACACTGTGGAGAACTCAGATCTCCCAGAGTTAATGCTGTTTAGGGAAATAATCGCTATCTCAGATCCTCGCTCCTATGGCATGTTACGCAGTGTTGATTGGTAGTTAGTTACTGACGTTTCGGGACAACCTGTCGGTCCCGTCTTCAAGGGTCAAGGAGACCGACAGGTTGTCCCGAAACATCGGTTAAGTAACTACCAATCAACGCTGGGCAATATCCCAGAAGAACGAAGATCTCTTTTACACCGCGGCGGAAGCCTGAAGTCACGCATAATAGCTGTTTATTTTAACAAGAATACGAAACTCGTAAATACACTATGTAGGAGAAAGCAGACACCTTTCTAATGTTAAAGTGTTTGGTACCTATAATAACCATTGTGCTTTAAAGGGTGAACCTAAATATCGACTTTCTACCACAAGTGTACGTGGCACGAGGTTTGTTGAACTTCCGCAAAGATTTTAATCCGTGTTTTCAATTTAGCGACGTTTAAAATTGTGAAGTAAGTTAATTGAATATTACCAAATGACAGAGAAGCTAACCGAATGTCAAGTCGGGTGTGGTTGGGTGGGGGGGGGGGGGTGCATTTTCACTTCATATTTTGGTGGTTCCCAGTTCAAGTGTTGCCCTTGATAGTCGCTCATTCATTCTGTAGTCTGTCTTACGACAGGTCCGTAGTCGCTATCTTTACCTAAATTCTTCCCTTTGTGTTCCCATTGTCAAGCGACCAAATATCAGACGACGACGACTTCTTTCTGCGTCCCTTCTAATTCATTATTCGTTATTTATCATAATATTCGACGCAATATAGTCTGAGTAGCCAATAGCAGCCTTATTTGTTTCTTTTTTGTTTGTATGACTCGACAGCCTTATATGGGCCTGGGCCTCCTCGTTTCGTCGAGGCTTCACGATCACACTCAGACACACCACACTCGGTAGGACTCCTCTGGACGAGGGACCAGCTCGTCGCAGAGACCTCTACCTGACAACACACAACACTCACAAGAGACAGACATCCATGCCCCCTGTGGGATTCGAACCCACGATCCCAGTAAGCGAGCGGCCGAAGACCCACGCCTTAGACCGCGCGGCCACTGGGATCGGCACTAGCAGCCTTAACTGAATGAAATAAGAGGAGCAAAGGCTAGAGATCTCTCTTCTTAAATGTGTGATTGCTGAAGCCTTCTTTGGTGGTGGTTTTATGAAATCCGAGACTTAAGACACACGTCTTAAAAGAACAGCTGTTGCTACCTGCATCGCCTTCTTTTACATTTAACAACTACGCAACTCTGACACATAATGCCTCCATTTTCTGTGGTATGGATCTCCAAAATAAAAAGAATATATGTTCCTAAGAACATTAATCGGCTGGAACTTGCAGTATGTGTTGTGTGACGTAGACGAACACGGTTATAACGACATCGGTTTACGCGACACCTCGTCTATAGCGTCAGATATTCTGTGGTACCAATTAATTCTTCATTGTTAACAGTAACATTATATTCATCGGTTATAACGACACTCGTTTATAACGACACAAAATATTCAGGCCCTTTCATGACGTTATAACCGAGTTAGACAGTATTTAAATCTTAAGGAGATGAATTTCTTGCTTCACAGGTTGTCATCGCTTTATATTCATATTACCTTCGTCATAAACTTTTATTCTGATAACCTATCAGATTAATGAATGTATGGAAATTGTTTATCAATAATCTCCACATCGAAACTTGATTCATGCAGGAATTTAGCAGAGAGGAATATATCATGTTCTTTTTTCGTATGAGCTCTGGTTTCTACAAAAACGACTGTTATAAATATCTCAAATTACTTTGATAATGGCCCAGATTGCTCTTAATGAAGTGACTGATAATGATAAGTCAAGCTACTTTGCTATTAGCCTGGATTTCTGTCAGTCAAGTGACTGATTTAAATATGTCAATTTATTTTGTTACGAGAGCCAATTGTTATAAATAAAGGAGCTTAATGTACAAGTTAAGTTCCTTTATTAGAGTCCCAGCTGTTGTCAATAATGTGACTGACATAAATATGAGGTCTGCACTCTTCTGGGGTATTACGCGGCGTCGTGTGGTAATTGTTTACCGACGTTTCGGGAAAATGTATCGGTCCCATCTACACGGGTCAAGAGTCCGAGTAGGAATATGTCGTATTTTAATTTAAAAGCCCTCATTACTCTCAGTAAAGTGACTGATGTAAATATGTCAAGTTATTTTGTTAAAGTCAGTATTATTGTCAATAAATTGACTTATGAATATGCCAAGATATTTTGTCGCAACCCTGATTTACATACGCCCATAAAGTGAAAACCTGCGCACTTTGAAACCGGGGCTGATCACAGCTATCGTAAGGATCTAGAGGCGTATGGGGGATTTAAAGTTTTACTCCACGATCTCTTATCATTGGTTTTAGATGGAGGCGAGTGGTCAGCTTTAAATCGCTGCCGCTTTCCTCTGGGAAAGTAATCCATTTATCCTCTAGGCAGAAAGGTGTTTGGTCGTTAGAATGCACTGAATGCTGTCATTAGGAGAAATACAGATGGATTTTTAGGATTAGAATTTAAAAAGTTAATCTTCAGCAAGACCATACATCCATTTGTGCTGCTATCAAGCATGAAACTCTTACTATCAACTCTTTGTAAACATAACATATATCTGGTTATGATGAAATTCAGAGTAGTGTGTTATGAGTGTGGTAGTGTTTTTAAGGGACCAGGTGTCCTAGTTTTCACTACAACTACTTTTCATTGGTGCACTGTACCTATTATGTTTCAAAGTGTAAAATGCACGAACCTCAAAATTGGTGTTAGGAACAATTTAGCCCATATTCTGTATACTGTTGTATGTACATGTCAAGGAAATAAAGCTAAGTAAATTAAAAGTGTGTTATGACATGGTGTTAATGTGGTAGGTTTATAGTGGGTTATGATTTTAGTGGAATATTACACCGTGTAGTCTGGCAGGTTTTTTTTTTTACAAACCTGTTCGAAGAACGCACTAGCTTTATCTTATGGGTGTAATTCAAAACTGTTTCGAAATTTGAGTAGCGACATATGACAGCCAATACTCTCACAACCGTGGAAATGAAGTTTAAGCTGTTGCGATACGTAACGACACGCAGATTGCTAGAGAAGTGTGGCGTGTCAGAAGAACGTAACTCTGAATTTCATAATCACAAATCACACACCAACGATATGCATTATATTTTTTCACTCTTTATTCTTTAACCCCTACATATGTTTCAGACCTTACACGGCCATCTTCAGGGGGCTCGTAGTCTACATTTACTATACATCCATTGTTGTCTGCTACTATGTTATGTATCACATATAGTCAAGTTTCATAATAATTTATATTACAGTTATTTAAAATTTTGTCTTTAAATATACAAAACACAGATTATAAAATCCTTAAATAAGGTTCGTCAATAATTTCATAGTAAAAATATAAAATGAAGCTATATGGGTTTTTAGATATATCTTCTACCATTAGCTTGTTATTTTAAATAACTCTAATACAAATGATTATGAAACTTGACTATATGTGATACAAAACATAATAACAGACAACAATGGATGTATAGTAAAATCAGACTACGAGTTCCCTGAAGATGGCCTTGTAAGGGCTGAAACATATGTAGGGGTTAAAGAATAAAGAGTGAAAATATAGTGCATTTCGCTGGTGTGTAATTTGTGATTTGTACAAAATGCACGGTGAAGATAATATAAAATCTGAATTTAATATTTATAGCGAATAATTTTGGTAGTAATATTATGGAGTGTTTTTATAATGCTAGTAGATACTGAGCAAGTTAAGTTTTATCCACATTGGCTCCTCCATACCCTACATGCTTCTTGGAGACTGCACCTTACCTGCAGCTTTCTCTAGCGCTCTGTCTGTCCGGTCACTGGCACAACACACAATCAAACTCTCGCCGGCCGTCTGTCCGCGGTTTATATACCGGTCCAGTTAACCTCATTGGCTAACCACTCTTTCTATCGACCCCCGTCATCGGAGAAACGGCGCAACGGTGGCTGCAATTAGGGCACCACTTGGGTGCGAAGTGTGGACTCCAAGTTATGTTTAGATTATGTTTGAGTACACACCGCAACACGGGACACACACAACATAAACAGGACATATTTACATACATACAAAACCAAAACCAAAACCGAAAAACTAGCCAATGGTGGAAGACATAACAAAAAAAAAAAACCATATTGTTTCATTTCACCATTTTACTACGAAAATTGACTAACTTTTTTAAGGATTTTATATTCTGTGTTTTCATATATTTTAAATACATACATTGTAAATAACTGTAATATATATGACACAGAAACTGGACTAAATGTGATAGCAGACAAAAACATTGGATGTAAATTAAATGTAGTTTACGAGCCCCCTGAAGATGGCCTTGTAAAGGCCGAAACATGTGTAGGGTTGAAGAATAAAGACTATAAAGTGAAAATATAGTGCATTTAGTTGGTGTGTAATTTGTGAATTGTAAAAAATGCACGGTGAATATAATATAAAATATTGGTTTTAGGCTTCCGCCGCGATGTTGATGTAATCTGTGGTCTTTTGGGTGATTACACGGCGTCGTGTGGTAATTATTTACCGACGTTTCGGGACAACGTCGGTAAATAATTACCACACGACGCCGTGTAATCACCCAAAAGACCACAGATTACAATATAAAATATGTTATGTTGGTTTATATTGGTAGTCACATGCTAACAACACTGCCAATCTTATTCGTCGCAATGGAATATTGTGGTCCGGTGTGAAGAAATGGGTATGCAATTTTGGTTGCGAAATCCCTAGAAAAATGACCACTAAGAAGATGGAGAAAATGAGGGAATGACAACAATGTGATAATCAAAGGTAGATGGACATGACTAGCAAAACGGCTGAATCTTCGCTCGTGTTGCCAACGGTTTTTATAAGACGCGAGGTTTTCACTGCAGTGGAGAGCCACATACGGTTTACTGAGTTATGACGTCATGTAGTCTGGTACGTGAGTACGAGCGTTTCTTGGCAATACACAGCCTCCATCTTCATTTTCACATTGACTCTGAATACACAAACCCCCTTAACCACGTACTGGTATACTATATGACGTAACACAGGAATTTGTTTGCTATAGCTAGAAAGTCCAGAAGTAAAGGAACCACTTTCAGACCTAAGCATAGAAGAGGGGATAATATTAAAACAGATCTTACAGAAATAAGATGGAAAGGTGTGGACTGGAATCACGTGGCTGACGAGAGGGGCTAACGGAAGGTTCTTACGAACACGACAATAAATTTTCGTCCATAAAAAGCAGTTACTTTCTTAATTAATCGAACAACTGTTAGTATCCAAGACGAAAGCCTTCCCATGTCGTAAGGGCGTGGGGAAGGGGGGGGGGGTGGTGTCGATTCCTCTACGTCGCAGTTCATCTGAGTGTCCAGCGGATTCACTGAATGGAAATCGCTAAACCAGTAACAAGAATTATGGGTGTGAAACTTGGTCTCTCACACTGAGGGAGGAACATAGGCTGAAGGTGCTCGAGAATAGGGTGCTGAGGAGGATATTTAGGCTTAAGAGGGACGAGGTAACAGGGGAGTGGAGAAGACTACATAACGAGGAACTTTAATGATCTGTACTCATCACCAAATATTATTTGGGTCATCAAATCAAGAAGAATGAGTTGGGCGGGGCATGTAGCACGTATGGGTGAGGGGAGAGGTGCATACAGGATTTTTGTGGGGAAACCTGAGGGAAGGAGACCACTTGGAAGATCCAGGCGTAGATGGTAGGATAATATTAAAATGGATCTTTAAGAAGTGGGATGGGAGGACGTGGACTGGATTGATATGGCTCAGGATAGGGACAGGTGGCGGGCTCTTGTGAGTGCGGTAATAAACCTTCGAGTTCCATAAAATGCGGGGAATTTCTTGACTAGCTGACGGCCTGCTAGCTTCTCAAGGAGGACTCTGCTCCATGGCGTTAGTTAGTTAGTTAGTTAGTAACAAGCGTACGGTAGCTGTTGAATAAAAAGAAAAACAACAGACATGAATACAAATAAGGCGTACTGACCAAGCTCAGAAGTACAAAGTGTATCCTTATTGAGAAATGTGAAAAATGTAGGGCTACACGACTATTATTATCATCAAGAATTGTAACTTTTGACCCCCTGATGCGTTAAAATACGAAAGTGTCGAAAACTCCCGATAACTGAAAGAAAACGCTCCTTCGTCTGAAGGTTCCCAGGCTTCGCTCTTTTGTCTCTGGTAAAAATAACATGTAAAAAGCTATCCCATTACAGGCCCTTACGGTTCCAGAAGGTTGAGGCTCCCAGATTTCTAGACAATCGGCACATGAAGGTAGTAGTCAGCCCTACGCACCGGCCGCCTTTACCTCCAGGAAATATTCCTGGTACTCATTTCTGTTAAAGACTGAGTGCGACCGAAAGGATTATGTCAATGAAAAATTCCAATTACACCATCGGGAATCGAACCGCCGACCTTCCGGCATGTAGCGCAGTGCGTAGGTAGTTAGTAGGTAGGTAATGACTGTAAAATTCGTGGGACATTCCTCTAAGCAGCATGTTGAGTTTCCTTGTTCCTCTGAGGAATGTTTGCATCATATTACCACCTGCAATTTTCTTGGCCCATTCGGATCCTGTCAAAGACTCACTTCTATTATCTTCATGGAAACAAGGAGCGAGCTATGTAGAATTGCGTTACATAATTGTGGTTACGAAACTGCTTGGATTGCACAAGACGCGGAAACATGTTTACAGATTAAACCTACTGCTACTAGCGAATGGCACAACGAACAAATATCTGTTGTTGCAGCAAATGAGTCTCCTGCTCTGAGTTTATTGAGCCAGGGAGCAAAGACTCAAGGCTCTTTATTTATTTGAGAAATTTAGAGTGGTTGTTGGTGGGGTTGTGAATGGAGAATTGTAAGCGGTGTAGAGAGAAATAATAGTGACATATTATGTAGCGAGTTTGTGGAATTATCCTGAGGAAACTACCGCAATATTAAGTCCTCTTGAGATTGTAATGCTATATGGTATTTGAGCCTGAGTTCAGCGCGGGTCGAAATTTAGAAATGTACCCGACTCGCTTCAACTCCTATGTTTATCCGTGCCCATCTGAAGTCTGTCTATAATTGTAGACCAAATGACGAGCGATTCAGATTTTTTTGGGATGAAGGCACGATGATCCTTTGACCCTTCGTGAGGTATTTACCCAGCGACAGAGCGTAACACTTCAGAAGATTTGAGCCGTCAAGAACGCCGATGTATCACAAAATTCGCTGTTGTGTATGTTACCCATTTCCGCTCAAAGTGATCAGAAATTTCTTGAAACCTTAATTCGTGCTGTGATGAAATCCCCTAAGTTCGCTGGATCGTTTTTCGCTGAGAGTAAACTGTCAGGCTTCCGCTTTGATGTAAGAGGTCGTCTGCGGCTACCGCAAAGCTGCCAAAGATTTTCGGTGCCACGAGTTTTGTTCGCATTACAGATCCAACCTAATTCCCTCTCATTTATTTGGCTCTATCGGTAAAGATAAATATGCAGCGAGACAAACATGTTTCATGTTTCTCGAAATATTCGTTGACGTGATAAAAATGTCTTCTCCGGGTGTCCTTTTTCTTCAAGGGTGTGCAGAATAACACGTCTCCTTGAACTGTACTTTCGTTAATATAAGGCGCAAACACTACCAAAATGCTGAGATTAAATGCAACTCTTCATTAATCCAACCCTAAGGGGTTCACGAACCACAGTTTGGGAACAACTGCTTCAGCCAGCGCTTCCCTACATATTGTCCGCGGGCGTTCGGAGGGTGCTCCAAGGAGGTGTGTACGTTTTTGGGTTGTTCAGAGACACTATCAGTGTTGGAAAATATATGCGTCGCATAATAGTGTCATCAATGAGAGCTGAATTACGAAAGTTATCAGAGAGTCAGTTTACGGTACCCAGAAATTAAAAGCGAGATTGTAATGCAGGAAGCTCAAAATACACAATGAACAGTCGTTAGTCCGCTTGACGCTAGAGGCACTTGTCACAGCGTGTCATAAGTAGCAGAGTTCAAACCGTTATATGAAAGAACCAATAGGTTAAAACATTGCGCATGCGCGGAGATAACCTCAGAAATTGGTTTTATAGTCGACAGGCTGACTTCACTCCGTCATGGCAGCCAACACAATTCGTCTTATCGCATTTTGTACGGTGCCTCGGTTCATTATACTACATTTTGTGTTTACATTTTACGATGACTCTGATTTAGACAGGATCTGTCGGAAACTTACGTTCTGCCATCAGTTATGTAACTGACTAATATTTTTATTATCAATTTATATTTCTATACTTTATCTTTTACACTGTATTATATATTAAATTTAACGTATATTGGTTTTAAAGTCTTCTGAATGTATTTTAGTGATCCCCGATAATAACCATTTAGGCCGAAACCTGCTGGGTCGAGAGTAAATAAATGGAATATAGCGTAAAGTGTTGGTTTATTTTCCTGGAGTCTTTCTGAATTTATTATATACGAAAACAAGATGGCTCTGATTATTCTTATCGCACTGATTGTGCACCGTACCGCAAGTTTTAACGTCGTGTAACGGCACCTCGTGTATTAATCTCAGACTATCTACCGACCGGTGTCTGTTATTTTAAGAGTTTACGTTGCCCTTGAGTAAAACCACGCCTTACCTGCAAAATAAGTTAGCAAAATGTCGACTTCACCAAAACGCACTGCTTCACAGAACCAGTTACAAAACCGTACTCTTGCCACACGGTCTGCCTCCTGGAGTTTTTTGCACAGCTGTAAATTTGTGTGGTTTCCAACGAAGTAATTTTGTACACATGTCTTCAACACTTCGGTTTTCTGTGATAACCTTCTAAAAGTGTTAGTGGAGATGCTTCTAATCGCTCTAATATCATTTAATGTTTCTTTCAGAAAGAACTCGCCGTGTTTGCTGCCGCGTCTTATTTAACAATAAACCCGTTCAATGTTTTATAACCAACTAAATGCACATTTCACTTGATACTATTTTTATACAGTTACTAAATACCCCTACATATTTCACGTTGTATTCACCGTGCATAATATTAACTAATTAAAAGTTTTATTAGACCAACATATGCACTATATTCTTATAACCAAGTCAATCACCCCTACATATGTTTCGGCCTATAACATGCCATCTTCAGGGGGTCAAAGTTTTTTTTTACATAGACTTTACATCTGTTGTTCAATTTTAAAAAAGTTAGTACATCCACATAAAAGTAAAATAAACCTCAGTTCCCAATGGATTTTGGTATTATTTCTTTCAGCTGTAAAATCTTAGGGAATGTGTTTACATAAAAGGTTAAAATTACATATCTATCGTTATATATAAATTAAAGGCAGTCCGGTCTTGTATGCTGTTATCCCAAGGATGATTAAGTTTTCCTGTAGAAATATGAACGGATATCAGCATCATTGTACCAAACCCGGTATCGTAAAGTTATATTTAAGGGAGTATTAGTTATATATTGAGACATACCTGTGTTATGTTGTACGAGTTGTGCGTTGTGTACTGCACTGGCTGGTTGTGTTGTGACTAGTGTTGTTTCGTTTTACTGTGATTATGTCATAGTTATCTGCCTCGGTGGACTAGTGGTTAGCGTGCTCGCCACTGGACCTAAGGTTGCGGGTTCAATCCCGGCCGAGGTAGATGGATTTTTAAGGGTGATAAAAATCCGTAGCATCACTTCCTTCGTAAGCCAAATTTAGCTGCCATTTCTCGCCCAAGTCTCCTGATCGGCTGCTAGAGGGCTCTAGCGGTCCTATCAGGATGAATAGAATCGTACACGGCGGAAGGCAACGGGAAACCACCGCTGGTAAATTCTCCCATGACAACCTATGGCTTCGTGCCAGTAGGGTCACTACACTCAGAAATGAGTATAAACGACTCGGTATTATTATGTCATAGTTAACCTTTTATGTAAACACATTCCCTGGGATTTTACAGCTGAAAGAAATAATACCAAAATCCATTGGGAACTAAGATTCATTTTACATTTATGTGGATGTACTAACTTTTTTAAAATTGAACAACAGATGTAAAGTCTATGTAAAAAACACTTTGACCCCCTGAAGATGGCCTGTTATAGGCCGAAACCTATGTAGGGGTGATTGACTTGGTTATAAGAATATAGTGCATATGTTGGTCTAATAAAACTTTTAATTAATTGACCCCTACTTATGTTTCAGTGTACCACAGACCATTATCAGGGGGTTATAAGCTACACTTATTACATATCCATATGTTTAGTTCATTGCCATATACCGTCCACATCACCGTTGTTCGAAATTTGTTTGCAATTTGCTGTCTTGTTGATTTCGAAGGACCAGAAACACCAGGAAAACATGTTCTAAATTTCCTACAGCACTTTTTATAAGATTTCTTCCTTATGTAGTATTCCACAATAAAAATCCTGTCTATTAAACTATACTGCATACGCACGAACTCACGAAATGTACGTACACTGTACTTCACGCGTTTATTACAGGCAGAAGGTCAAACTGGGCTGCGTAATTCAGTCGTCAGATGATGAAATGTACCGTACACGTGGCGACAGGACTGCGTGTGTGTGTGTGTATGAGTCATGCAGCGGCCGTAAGCTTGCCGTGAGTCTGAGTTCAGTTTTCAATTGGACACTCTGTACTAGGGATAAACCCATTGCACAGTCACTGCCTATATGGAACAACACGTTACAAAGCACACACAGATTCTACATCTACGCATCGAGCGGGATGCGAACACGCGATCACAGTGTTTGACGGTACTATGTCTTTTCCACATCACTGACCCTAGTTAAATGTAGCATTAGTGGGTCGCAACCGTGACAAGGATAATATGGTTTACACTATAGAGGTCGACCCGGGATAGCGTAATTGGAATAGTGATATCGCTACGGGTTGTACTGCCGTGGAATTTTGGTTCAATTCCTCACAGGAGAAATAAATTTTCTCTTCTCCAAAACGTGCAAATCGGCTCTCAGGCTCACACACAGTCCTACTCACTGGTTACAGTGAGCAATTTCTCCTGTGCTAAAGCAGCCGGAGCATAAAACTAACGTCGAGTGCGACAGGAAGGACTGCGAATGGCTGGACAGGAAGAGACAAGTTTATTCTAAGGTATTATCCTAGTATTTACTTGGAGCAACTAAAAATTCTGGAAATATAATTACATAATTTAGATTGTATTAGTGTGGGTTACATATTGTACTGTGTTCATAGCAGGTGGGTACTATTACTCGTCTACCAAGCTACACGGTGTCATAAAATAAGAAGAGCACGATCTAAATTTCCACCACATTGAACACCTTATCTCGCTGTAGGACTATATAAAAGCCTAAAAATTAAAATTCTGCTTTCATTTTTTTCCCATGTAGCGAATCATTTTTATAGTTACGGATAAGTAAGACAGGTGGGAGTGCCTGCCCAGGACAGTCTTGGCATTGTGAGAACAATCTGTCATTATGGCGTAATCGAGAGGTACCAATATATCGGCTGTTATTACATTATCAGATTTTGCCGATGTAAAGTTTGTCTCTAGAAGATGCAAGCCTCTTGTGATGGGACGCCATGTCTTTGGGTGAGTGGATACTGATGTGAAGGAAGGTAGGTGAAGTTTCTAGCAGACGAAGAATAAAATGTAAGCACTATATTCATTCGAATTTTCGGTGATATCTTACCCAAAGGCCGCAGAAGACCTGAGTCCATAGCTACATTGCTGTGAGAAACTCCAACCTCGTACTAACGTATTATTTTAAAATTGTTCACTCCGTGAATTGTTTTGATCTACATAGTTAATTTATTACACCAACCAAATGCACTCTGCTATTCACATATAATTTTTATACGTGAAACTTCGACGTTTCGGTGTTAGTGCACCATCCTCAGGGAGCTTATGTTGCCAAGTTTAAAACCAACTGTCATTGACCTGCCACTATTTGTATTGTTCCACAATCTGTTGTAGGCTACGTTGGTAATATCTCTGTCGTACAAAAGGTACAGGGGGTACGCGGTGGCGCAGTTGGTTGAGGCACTGCGCTACAAGCCGGAAGGTCGCGGGTTCGATTCCCGATGGTGTCAGTGGAATTTTTCATTGACATAATCGTTTCGGTCGCACTATGGCCCTGGGGTCGACTCAGCCTCTAACAGAAATGAGTACCAGGAGTATTTGCTGGGGGGTAAAGGCGGCCGGTGCGTAGGGATGACAACCTTACCATCTTCATGTGCCGATTGTCTAGAAATCTAGGAGCCTCAACCTCCTGGAACCCTAACGGCCTGTCCAGGCCTGTAATGGGATTGCTGTACCTTTTTACAAAAGGTACAGCCTCTGTTTTAAATTACATACAGTTAAAACAGGATTAAAATATTGTATACAAGATAAATATGCTTTTTCACAGAATATAATTATACTGTTGGTGGTGGAACCTCTAGTGTTGTGACATGATATGTTGGCCTTAATACGTAACTCAAAACAAAAGGCCGTACCATGGATCACGCGGTTAGTCGCCGGCCTGTCACCGCGGAGTCCCGGGTTCGACCCCGGGCCAGTCCAAGTGAGATTCATGGTGGACAAAGTAGCACTGGTACAGTTTTTTCCCCGAGTAATTCGGTTTTCCCCTGTCAGTTTAATTCCACCGGTGCTCCATTATATGGAAAAACGGAAAAAAACTAATAATCTTCATCACAGGGTTGCACAATAAGCCTCAAGGCTGCGGTGCGTCCGTAGCTTCTGCTGCGGGTCCCTTCACCACAAAACAAAACTCAATACAAAGCGGATCAGGTGCCTGTGTTGTGTATTTTCATGTACCGGAGTCAGAAGCCTACTGCTCCCTGAGGATGGTGCATCAGTACTGAAACATGTAGCAGCTTTATGTATAACACTTATGTGTGAATATTAGAGTGCATTTGGTTGGCACAATAAACTGACTACGTCAATGAAACCTCGCAGTTTACTTCCCGGTAGCAGAACCGCTTATATCAAACTCACTTTCAGTAACTTGACAGGTCCATGACGTGTACATACAGCGAAGCTGTGCTTTCTTGTTATTCCTTAAGGGCTGTAACTTGTAACAGTGGATCAATGGATTTTTTTTTTGGAGAAGGGCCCCGCAGCAGAAGCTACGGACGCACCGCAGCTTTAAGGCTTATTATGCAAACCCTGTGATGAAGATGAAGAGAAAGATGATCAGTTTTTTTTATTTTTATGGGGCAGCGTTGGAATGGAATCGACAGGGGACAACCGAAGTACTCGGGGGAAAAACCTGTCCCAGAGCCACTTTTTACGCCACAAATCCCACATGGACCGACCCCGGATCGAACCCGGGCCTCCGCGGTGGGAGGCCGGCGACTAAACGCCTGAGTCATGGCACGGCCTATCAATGGATTTTCTGTCTGTGGAATCATAACTTGGGATGGGAATTGTCAATATTCGCCGTTCAAATATTCACTGTATTTTTTTTTTCAGATCTATACAAGAAGTCCGTCATAAGACAGGGTATTCTTGAACCGGATGCTTCTAAAAGCGTTACCAGTTGAGCTCATCTGCACTGTGCAGCGATCGAGTTAGTCATCTGCTCCAAGTGATGGGGCCATTGTCGTTAGAAATGTCCAGTAAAAGCTATATTCAAGGCCGGACAGCTCTGCAGAAGGCGCTGAGCTGAACGAATTGGTACATTCGCCATGCTGACCGCGTACATGTATTATGACAGAACCGAGCAGTGGTACGTGTCTGATACGTGTTACTGCAGTAATTGTTTCTAAGTGTGTCATAATGGTTTGGCACAGTGAGAGTGATACAGCGTCATGAGTTGTGGTGGAGGGAGAGATTTGTCTTTGTATCACAGAGACGGCGAATCTTTTCGCTGACGTGTACAGATTTACACCAAAGGTTACCAATAACAAGAGGTGCCAGACATCCCACTTGCTCCAGTAGACTGTCATTGCACGATTGTGAGACAAGACTAAGGATTGTTACGCTATGTCTATTGGTAAATAGCTACTGACGTTTCGGAGCAGCGTATGCATCGACATGGCGTATCACTCCAGAAGATCTGGCTCATCAACAAGACAGCAAGAACTTCAAATATCGTAAAATACGTAAGTTAAAACTATAGCGGTATTTCCGACGTTTCGGACGAACGTACTACCTCCATATTCAGGGTAACAATTGATCAAGTTGGATGCTAAAGTGATGTTATGGAAGACAATGTGTCAATAGGAAGGTCTGACGGAATTTGGCCAATCACAGCACCAATTTAGTCACCCTGAAATTGGAGGCAATAAACCATTCCGAAACGTCGAAACATTTAATTACTACGCGGGGTAGAAGCCCAAAAGACGACCATAATTTGAAAATTTGATAAACCGCCGTGAAAGCTGAAAAGTAATGTTTTAATTCATGGTTCAATTCTTCTGGTAAGTCACGCTGCGTCAGTGGTTAATTGATTGCTGATGGTTTGAAGGGACGTAGTGCCTTCATATTCAAGAGTCTAGAGTTCGATTACCCAGCGTCATTCATTCATTCTGTAGTCTGTCTTACGACAGGTCCGTAGCCTCTTCCAAAGCGATTTCTCCACAGGGTGCGATCTAGTGCTTCCTCTTTCAATTTCCAGTATCTTCTCTTTTCCTTAAGGTCATCCAGTAGCTGCTTACGTCTTCTCCCTCGTCTTCCCGTCATTTCTATCCTTCCTTCTAACTTTCCTTCAATCACGTGTTTCAGAAGGCAGTTTCTGCGCAAGATGTGACCAATCCAGTTAGCCTTTCTTCTTTTTATTGTATGTACGATATTCCTCTCCTCTTTGACTCTGTGTAATACTTCTTCATTTCTCACGCGATCGGTTCAACTGGTCTTCTCCATTCTTCTCCAGCACCACATTTAGGAACTTTCCAGATACTTCTGATCTACTTTCCGAAGTGTCCACGTTTCAGCACCATACAAAGCTATGCTCCAAATGTAGCACTTTATTAGTTTCTTCCTTAAATTTAAGTCCAGTTTGCTGGTGAAAAGAGTCTTCTTGTTGAATGCTGCTTTTGCCATGGCAATTCTGGATTTAATTTCACGTGTACACCTTGCATCATTTGTTATCATGCTGCCTAAATAATTTAAATATTCCACATTCTCCAATTGTTTTTGATCTATCATAATTTTCATTGGGGATGGTTGCCTTGAGATTCTCATTACCTTAGTTTTTCCACATTCATATCCCAGAAGAATCGAATCCTCTACGACACCGCCGTGAAAACCTCAAAAGTGGCACAACTCTGTAGATGTTCTGGACTGTGCTGTTGTTTCGACATCGACACACCTTCTTGCGGATGGAAAGATGGGTAATAAGTGGCATATACAATATATACAGGGTATACACAAAAGAATGGTGCGGTTTCAATAGTTTTCACTATTGAAACCGCACCATTCTTTTGTGTATACCCTGTACATACATATGTACATATCACTCCATGACATGCCTATGGAAGCACAGAGGTGAGACGGGGATATGACTCCAACCCATTGGCAATCTCGGCTCGAGAAGGGGGTGGGTGGTCAGCATTACGCCCCGGCCACTTTGCCACCGGGAAAGATCTGATACCGATTCTACAGCAGGCTGGGTGGGCCTCGGGGCCCGTCTGGACGTCACGGAAAAACTTGCCCCCACCGGGATTCAATATCTGGACTGTCCAGCCCATGACAATTCGCTACACAGACTACGCCATATATCATATGTAACATATAATGTATAATTTATAATATATTATACATCGTATTGTTTTGTTCTGGCTCTCTGCATTTGGCTAAGCACATCAGAACGTGAAACCAAAAAGAAGAGCTTAATAGCATGGAATATCAAGGCGTGGTGGATTAGCCTACTGAATTATGTCAGGTGAGTCCATATGTCAAAAAACCCAGTGGTCACTGTACGTACAACCAGGTTTAATATGTATAAATTCTACGTTCGGCCCACACAGTGCATTTGTACGTGTATATTTTGCATGGACCTCAGCACAATCAGCGATCATGTCCCTATACAGCATTAAGTGATTGGTTTTATAACCGAGACGGTGTTTACTGCGCGGTACGAACAGTATTTAAATGCAATTTACGTTAATTGTAGGCTTTAAATGTTTAATGTAGACAAAACCTGTAGCGGAACTGTTAATGATCAACAAGCCAATATGATGGGCGTACGACTGACTTCGCAGTTCGTCTCCGAGGCACAAAAGTTCCAGAGCCCTCGAGGATTTGAACCTGTTCAGAGCATGATGTAACAGCGTGTTATGTTTCCGGTTCCATAATGGGCCCGGTGAAAGCTCACCGGCTATAGCGTCATCCCAGCGTTATGTAACGTCCAGGGCCAATATATTTTGTAATTGAGACGTCCCAGCTTCAAAACCCACCCCGGTAAGCAGGTTTCCTGACTGAGAATTTTCTTTTTTTTTCTTTCCTGGAAAATGGTAATTTTTTTTTTTGTGGTGAAGGGCCCCGCAGCAGATACTACGGACGCACCGCAGCCTTGAGGCTTATTGCGCAACCCTGTGATGAAGATAATTAGTTTTTGTTTTCCGTTTTTCCGTGTAATGGAGCACTGGTGACAGGGGAAAACCGAAGCACTCGGGGAAAACCGTCACCCAGATGCAAGAATCGTAGACACAAGTAGGGAACGACCGCTTTCTTTCACATCTGTTCAATTCTATAAGCCTTAATCATCCAACACTCGACGGCATATTCTGAGATAAATAAATAATAAATAAATAAGCCGCATAGAAAACCATTGAAAATAAAAGATTTAAATATTAGTAGACCCACAGTCCTACTACGTATTGTGAAAGAATTTTGTTCACCACTTTTCAGAAAAATGATACAATTCTATTTGAGCGTTTATGTACAGCAATATTACATTGCCGATCCCAGTGGCCGTGCGGTCTAAGGCGTGGGTCTACGGCCGCTCGCTTGCTAGGATTGTGGGTTCGAATCCCACCGGGGGCATGGATGTCTGTCTGTTGTGAGTGTTGTGTGTTGTCAGGTACAGGTCTCTGCGACGGGCTGGTCACTCGTCCAGAGGAGTCCTACCGAGCGTGGTGTGTCTAAAGTGTGTGATCGTGAAGCCTCGAAAAAAAAAACGAGGAAGCCTAGGCCCCACAAGGGCTGTCGAGCCATAGACAAAAAATATTACGTTGGAGTGACACACGTAAGGAACAAATAAATCCATTAATCCTACTATCTTTATCGCCATTGCTTTTCAACTTTGCTTTGGAATATGCCATTAGGAGGGTTCAGGCAAACCAGGAGGGCTTGAAATTAAATGGTACATATCGGCTTGTAGTTTATGGTGATGGTATTAATGTATTGGGCGGAAGCATTCATGCTATAAAGAAAAACACAGAAGCTTTAGTAGTCGCTAGTAAGGAGAATCTTCTTCTTCCTTAGCATCACAGCCCGCGGTGGGCCTTAGCTTCCTCGACAATTCGCCTCCACTTTTCATCCGAGGCTCATCATCAGGTTTCGTAACACATGTTTTTTCCGACATAGGGTTGTTGGCCCTATGCTCAACCCCCACCCTGGAGGAGTAAGGAGATTGGTGTAGAAGTAAATGCTGAGCAAACTAAGTACACGGTCATGTCTCGAGAACAGAATGCAGGACAAAATCACAACATAAAGATAGATAACAAATCCTTTGAAAGGGTGGAACAGTTCAAATATTTGGGAACAACCCTAAAGTATCAAAATTCCATTCAGGAAGAAATTAAGAGCAGATTGAAGTCAGGGAGTGCTTGTTGTCATTCGGTGCAGGATCTTGTGTCTTACAGTTTGCTACCCAAAAATATAAAGATTAAGATATACAGAACTATAATTTTGCCTGTTGTTTTGTATGGGTGTGAGACTTGGTCTCTCACACTGAGGGAGGAACATAGGCTGAGGGTGTTCGAGAATAGGGTGCTGAGGGGGATATTTGGGCCTAAGAGGGACGAAGTAACAAGGGAGTGGAGAAGACTACATAACGAGGAACTTAATGATCTGTACTCATCACCAAATATTATTCGGGTGATCAAATCGAGAAGAATGAGGTGGGCGGGGCATGTAGCACGTATGGGCGAGGGGAGAGGTGCATACAGGTGGGGAGACCTGAGGGAAGGAGATCACTTGGAAGACCCAGGCGTAGATGGGAGGATAATATTAAAACGGATCTTCAAGAATTGGGATGGGGGGCATGGACTGGATTGATATGGCTCAGGATAGGGACAGGTGGCGGGCTCTTGTAAGTGCGGTAATGAACCTTCGAGTTCCATAAAACGCGGGGAATTTATTGACTAACTGACGACCTGTTAGCTTCTCAAGAAGGACTCTGCTCCATGGAGTTAGTTAGTTAGTTAGTTAGTTAATCCTACTCTCATGAGAGAGCCACTGTGTTCCTCCGAAAGCTGGTACCTAGCAGACAGTACCGCATTTCATCTAAATCCTTTCAGTAGTTTCTAAGGTCGGACACTCACGGTATCACGATTTAGCACTCACTTCTCTCGACAACGCACACACAACTCTGACGAAAGTGAAGCAGCAATGTCAGACTGACACAGTTTCCGGTCTACGTTCACTGTCACGTGACTCTTACAGTGCGTAACTGTGAAGCCAGTGGACCTGGCCTTGCATTCCTGCAAGTTCAACTGCGTCATGCTGCTCCTGCGTACACAAGGGCTGGAAATGAAGGCGACACACTTGGAAAACAGGGACGTTATTTTAACTGACAACTGTCGTTTGTTACTGTTTAAAACACCAACGAAATGCACTTCACTTTCACTTTCATTGTATTAATCAACCCCTACATATGTTTCGGTCTTATATAAGGCCATCTTCAGGGGGTCCATTAACTACGTTCATATTATATCCAATGTTACGTCTGCCATTGTACTGGTACAATCTCTTTGTATATAAGTTACAATCACTTACAAAGTCAGAATTTAAAATACAGGGCATACACAAAAGAATGGTGCGGTATCAAAAGTGAATAAAAAATGTATTTCTCACCTTACACGGGCACAACATACACCGTCAGAGGCGGCAACTTCCCAAGTTTCTCATTTAGTAATTATAATCCTTCAATGTGTGCACCCTGGGTCACACGACACACATCCACACTGTAATCAAACTCATCCCAGACCCTGTGTAGCATGTCCGCTGTAATGGCCTGCTTCAACGCCATCTTTGAAACTGGCCCCACGGCCACGCAGTAAGCATGAGAAGCGAACTGCTGGTAGCGCATGAGAAACTTGGACAGTTGCCGCCGCTGACGGTGTACGTTGTGCCCGTGTAATGTGAGACATACATTTTTTATTCACTTTTGAAACCGCACCATTCTTTTGTGTAAGCCCTATATATATAAAAACACAGCGTATAAAATCCTTAAAAATTCGTAAAAAATCGTGTTAAAATAGTAAAAAGCAGTAGTGTGGATTATTATGTTATCTCTACGCCTTTGGCTGTTTTTGTTCTTGGTTTTTTATGTTTGATGGTCATTTAGTAATTATGTCATGCTTTTTTATGTCGTCTGTGTCTCGTGCTGCGGTGTGTAGGGGTTGATTAATACATAATAAAGGTGATAGTGAAGTGCATTTCGTTGGTGTTTTAAACAGTGAATTGTAAAATGCACGGTGAGACTAATATAAAATTTGTCGTTTGTTAATTCCTGCCTTTAATAGGCCGTGAATGTGGACGGTCTGCTGAGTGGGCCACGGTAATACGATACTGACAGGCAGTGAGAAATGTTAGTTATCGTATAAAATAATGATTTTATATGTAGGGTGGAGGGCTTGCGGTGGCGCAGTTGGTTGAGGCACTACGCTACAAACCGGAACGTCGCGGGTTCGATTCCCGATGGTGTCATTGAAATTTTTCCTTGACATAATCGCTTCGGTCGCACTATGGCCCTGGGTTCGACTCAGCCTCTAACAGAAATGAGTACCAGGAATATTTCCTGGGGGGTAAAGGCGGCCGGTGCGTAGGGCTGACAACCTTACCACCTTCATGTGCAGATTGTCCAGAAATCTGGGAGCCTCAACCTCCTGGAACCCTAAGGGTCTGTCCAGGCCTGTAATGGGATTGCTTTTTGCTTTTTATATGTAGGGTGGAGGCTATTTGCAAGAAACAGGAGTAGATAGTAAGATATTATTAAAATGAAGCTTCGAGAAATAGGACGTGAAGTTGTGTATTCCATTAAATTGACTTAGGATACAATTTAGTGACAGGCTCTTGTAAAAATTTAATGAAGCTCTGGGTTGTATATAAGGATAGGCATTCTTTAACACTCCGAATGTCCATCAATTTCTGAATAAAAACTTGTTCCATGGAGTTTGTAGGACAGAAAAGTATTTTATAGATTCGAGAAACATGTTTACTTTTGGTCTTACTTTCATCTGTTCCAGCCCATTGTTGACAGAACCAATGAACAACAGGAGATTCGACATGTTGGGCTATATACACGTACCTACACATTAAATACACACGTCATTCAATAATTATAACAGCTGTATCAACACAGAAGTTCAGAAGGGAAAAGAGAAAGAAGGATTAATAGACGAAGCAAGATAGGCAGTGTATGTATAAAGTAATGTCGTGGCTTCTTGGCCTAATGTTCATACCTCTTCGGCTATACTAACAGCCTGATACCACTTCACGTAAAGAGAGCGCTTTTATGGCGATTTAATGCGGCCAACAACAACAACAACAACAACAACAACAACAACAATAAAACATTCTTAGATCATCACGCAATGTGCCCGATAATTTTGTCCGATTTTAACGAAGTCCGAATTTTTTTTCGACGTAATTCCATAGAAAACTCAATATCAAATTTCACGGAAATTCGTCCACTGGGAGCTGCGCTGATATACACGGACAGACGCACTGTCACGACGAAAATTCTAGCGCTTTTCGCGACTATGCGATTACACCTGAAAACATTTCCAGAAAACCCCTGTAAATGTAATTCCTGTTTATTATTATTACTATTATTATTACTAAAACTGAGAAACGGTGTTTGTAAGAGTGCCTTAAATACGCAATATGAAACAGGAGAGGAGGTGTGACGCAATATGAAACAGGAGAGGTGTGACGCAATATGAAACAGGAGAGGTGAGACGCAATATTAAACAGGAGAGGAGGCGTGACGCAATATGAAACAGGAGAGGAGGTGTGACGCAATATAAAATAGGAGATGAGGTGTGACGCAATATTAAACAGGAGAGGAGGTGTGACGCAATATAAAACAGGAGATGAGGTGTGACGCAATATGAAACAGGAGAGGAGGTGTGACGCAATATGAAAGAGGAGAGGAGATGTGACGCAATATAAAACAGGAGAAGAGTTGTGACGCAATATGAAACAGGAGAGGAGGTGTGACGCAATATGAAACAGGAGAGGAGATGTGACGCAATATAAACAGGAGAGGAGGTGTGACACAATATGAAACAGGAGAGGAGGTGTGATGCAATATAAACATGAGAGGAGGTGTGACGCAATATTAAACAGGAGGAGGTGTGACACAATATTAAACTGGAGGAGGTGTGACGCAATATTAAACAGGAGAGGAGGTGTGATCTTTGTTACTGACCTTTTGAACACTCAGTTTGACCTGAATTAAATGAGCGTTCGAAAAGTCACTGTGCAGGTGAACAGAGACCACAAAATGCACTACCGTAAAAACACCAAATAACAATTCCACAAAATATGTCAGTGGTGTTTTGCTCACGATCTACATGTTGTCAGTGCTGCCAGTTGTGATGCTGCGTAACCATCTATTCCAATTTTGTAGGTCTTACATTACTACACAGGCGGGCACGCGGTGGCGCAGTTGGTTGAGGCACTGCGCTACAAATCGTTAGCGGGCTCGATTCCCGATGGTGTCACTGGAATTTTTTATTGACATAATCGTTCCGGTCGCACTATGGCCCTGGGGTCGACTTAGCCTCTAACAGAAATGAGTACCAGGAATCTTTCCTGGGAGGTAAAGGTGGCCGGTGCGTGAGGCTGACAACCTTACCACTTTCATGTGCCGATTGTCTAAAAAATCTGAGAGCCTCAACCTCCTGGATCCCTAAGGGCCTGTCAAGGCCTGTAATGGGATTGCTTGCTTTGCTTTACATTACTACACAACCATCGTGGTGATAGCGATAGCACAGTGACTTTCCGAACGCCATTTATATAAAGATTTATTTCGTAATTGCTAGTAAACACATTCCGTTTCGGGCATGAAAACCGAACAGTTAATATTTTACAAAGAAATAATCGCTGCTTGTTGTGAAACACGTACACAACACATAAAGGATTATGTGTGGACAGAACGTAAAGTTTTGCACGCTATAGCCGGTGGTACATAACAAAGACATTAAACTCTTAAGGGTTAACTATTTCGAAAACAGTAAGACTGAAAGGGAAAACATGTATTGGGAATAAACTGTGTGTTTCACTTTTCTTTACAAACTTGTTCAGTACATTTTTCGCTCCGATAAATATAAGCGAGTTACGCTTGACATGCTGTCAGAAACGCGTGCAGGTATGCATGTAATCGGTCAGTTACTGATGCTCGTTTTGTGCAGGTATGCATGTAATCGGTCAGTTTTTTTTTTTTGTGGTGAAGGGCCCCGCAGCAAAAATTACGGACACACCGCAGCTTTAAGGCTTATTGTGCAACCCTGCGATGGAGATGAAGAGAAAGATGATCAGTTTTTTCCATTTTTCCAAGTAATGGAGCACCGAGGAAAACCGAAGTACTCGGGGCAAAAACCTGTTCCAGTGCCACATTGTTCAAATCCCACATGGACTGACCCGGGATCGAACCCGGGCCTCCCGCGGTGGGAGGCCGGCGAATAACCGCCGGAGCCATGGCACGGCCTAAATGGTAAGTTACCGAAGTTCGTTTTGTGTAGGTATTCATGTAGACGGTCAGTTTTTAAACTAAAGTATGCGTCAAAATAATTCTAGTATAACCACCAAGAACAAAAACGAAACTTGTTTAGCCGTTCTGCATTGTTTGCATGTGAATAGACCGACATGGTGAAATTAACAGCACGTCGCTCTTACTGTTCGTTCTGAAAGCACCAAAAATTTTTGGTGCTAAGAATAACACGTGTTTCTTGCTTTGACATGTGACTTACGGATTTTCCCTTTTGAAGAATTGCCATCTTCAGTTGTGATGTCATCCATGTCGAGCTGCTATTGACATCGCTCAGACCATCTGTCCTTCCGTTGAGCGGCTCGAGATCTGCTGAACTGATCTTCACGAAATTTGGTACTGGAAATTTTACCAGGAACTTTCTAGATATCTCACTTGTGGTGAAACCAGAACAATATAAAGGACATATTATATGGATCCTCTAAGGATCTGAAGGTGCTTTTTCAGTCTACCAGCCGTACCATGCGAGACGGAAGTTATGACAGCGTTGAGACGTAGCGCTATATTAAAACCTGAATTTTAAGCCTCACTACACAGCTACAAGCAACTAAAATTTTCTCCATATTAAAGCCATTGTAAATGTGTTGGCTAGGATGGAGAAACACTTATAAAATTCGAAAGATTAATTTCCCGCAATGGAACCGTGATGTGGAAAGAGAGAAGCAATATACGTGTGAAGGTTCCAGAGCTGAAACACACTGTGCTTACATTTTCCATATTTTTAAAAATAAATATTCGGATATTAATTTCACGAGAATCGAATTTACTTCTGGGCTTTTGACAAGCAAGTTTCCATAAAACTGCTAAGGTAAAACTTTATTAACCCGTTTCCCTATGGCTCGACAGCCCTTAGGGGGCCTAGGCCTCGTCATTTACGACGCTTCACGATCACACACTTTAGACACACCACATTCGGTAGGACTCCTCTGGACGAGGGATCAGCTCGTCGCAGAAACCTCTACCTGACATCACACAACACTCACAAGAGACAGACATCCATGCCCCCGGTGGGATTTTTTTTTTTTTGCCTCTCCGGGGTTTTTTCCCTTTGATCCATTTTTGTACTCTTTAAATTCTTTCGTCCTTCATGTCACTTTACGTTCCATATTACCGTCCTTACAAACACAACACAAACATCCATGCCCCCGGTGGTATTCGAACCCACGATCCTAGTAAGCGAGCGGCCGCAGACCCACTCCTTAGACCGCACGGCCACTGGGATCGGCTATTAACCGGTTTAGCTGAATTTAATTGGGGTCTTTCTGATATTAAATAGGGTTATGCGAAAGAAAATGAGGCCTCATTGTGATTTCATTTCATATAGCTTGTGTTTAGAGGCACAGAGCAAATGAATTATATGAGCTAATAACTTTGCACTTTCTACCAGATGACAGAGAAGGTGGACATCCAATCGTAAAGGAAGCTATTGAGACAAAACAGAGCGTGGTAACACGCGACTGCTTGTAGCGCAGGCGCAGTGAGTATCTTGTGGAGGTGACTAAATATATTGCTGTCTTGTGGGTTGTGATGTCGTGTAGTTTGGTAGAGTTTTACCTACGTTGTACACTTCTACCATACTACACGGCGTCACATTGCAGAACATAAGAAAGGGCGCTGCAATACGTAGATTAGAGTGCTGGGCTTATATTACTGCGTTCTGTAAAACTCCCTAAAGATAGCACCCCAGTGCCGAAACATGTGGCAGTTTAAAACTTGTCATGAATTGTAGTGCTTATCTTGGTTGATATATTTAATAACATACATATTTTTCCTTTCAGCGAGTCTTATTCTTGTTGGAGGATTTTGTCAGAAACACTTTTTAGAGTGCTGGAACAGAATTTTTAAAATTCCGCCGATTTTTTTTTTTTTCGCAATGTATGACCGTCTCTACTTATGTAACAATTCGAGGGCCCCTAAACGAAATCTCATCTGATGTGATATGTGGGAATATTATTAAATGCGTTAAGACATCCCAGTTTCAATTAAAATCGGACAACAGTAATATTCACATCACGTGAATGTTGGTGTGTATGTTCCTTCTCATTGCATTTATTTGGTATTTCTCGCACACAGATGTCTGGACTTAAAAGAAACGCAATTATGATGCAGGACTTAAACTTCGTACATGCTGACAATATCACACTATTGCTTACGTAAACTGCTTAGCCATTTTATGCGGTATTGTTCCCCTCCTGTATTTAACCCTTTAAGATTGTGGAGTGTACCGTCTATTTCAACAATGCCAACAGTAACATTAAAAGGCCGATTGTTGTAACGATAAAACATTGTATTTTTTGTGAGGTAGGAATTTAGTTTTGTATATCCTTCTATTTAGATGAAATTAAGGCTTCAGTGGGTTAAAAAGTGATTCAGATGTGAGTCATCTCTGGGCCAATTCTGCATCCGTGTCAGCATAATGACTGATATTTTCTTTCTAGTATTGCAGACAGCAAGACATTTTTCCTGTAATGACTTCGTTGCTTGCACTTATGTTAAATTTCCCAACTCAGTGAGCGGCCTGTTTCCCTGTTGAATTATGTCGTTCCGGTTTTACGCCGATTTTGAGCCTCTTATCTTGTAAGCTTCCATAACAGGCAGGGATAGAATCCCATGGCGGTGAGATGTTTAGTACCCGTCCAGACCAGCCCTGGGGCCCCACCCAGCCTCATATACAACGGGTACCGGGTTATTCCTGGAGTTAAAGCGGCTGGGCGTGGCGTTAACCACCCATCCCCATCTAGCGCCGAGGTTAAAGAAAGAGTGGAGATATACCGCTACTCCCCTCTCTGTGTCTTCATTACAGGTTATAAGGTGAAATTTTCCATAACAGTTTCTGTATTGTTCATTACAGTATTCATAATTTCTCCTAAAAATCCGAGTCATTAATGTGAACACGGTGGCGCAGTTGGTTGAGGCACTGCGCTACAAACCGGAACGTCGCGGGTTCGATTCCCGATGGTGTCACTGGAATTTTTCACTGGCATAATCGTTTCGGTCGCACTATGGCCCTGGGGTCGACTCAGCCTCTAACAGAAATGAGTACCAGGAATCTTTCCTGGGAGGTAAAGGCGGCCGGTGCGTAAGGCTGACAACCTTACCACCTTCATGTGCCGATTGTCTAAAAAAACTGGGAGCCTCAACCTCCTGAAACCATAAAGGCCTGTCCAGGCCTGTAATGGGATTGCTTTATTTACTTTACCTTTACGGTAGTGACCACAGTACTTGCTATCTGACCTTCGTGGCATTGTACATTGCTGCAATCGGCACGCCGTTATTGCTGCTATGTTCACCTCAATACGACCAGGCAGAGTTTTATCTCTTTCCGAAACGTTTCATCTGTTGGGAGTACATTCACAGCTGCAGTTATTCTGAACAACTTCACGTTATTTTCGCCGTACATTTTGATTCAATTAGCAGTATTATAACCAAAAAAATGCACTTTCTGTATTTCAACAATTTTTTAACAACTTTAATGTTCTAACTACTACCAAGTAGATACTGTTGTATAACTGCAACCCGCAGTGTTATACCTCGAGCTTTTGACGCAAGACAAATACAACCTGCATTTGAAAGTGAACAAAAGCTACAAAAACGTTTTGATGACGTGTGATAATATCAAGTGAACCAGTGACAGTGAGGTGAACCTACTAGTGTACCGTGATGATGGCTGGACCACAGCCGAAACATATGTAGGGTAAAGTGTCACAGAAATACAAAAAGTGCGTTTGTTAGTTATAATACTGCTAATATTCTGAACATGTTTGAAATAGAAAGAAAACTTTTGGTGCAAACGCAGTGCTTCTCTCTTTACCAGCTTGGTTTTGGTTCCCGCGCCAGCAACTAGCAAGTAATCTGGTCATTACTGTACGTCGCCACATGAATATGGACTTGAAGAAGGCTCACTGCCATAGACCTATTTTAGGCCTTTTTAAGTTACTATCCTAAAAAGCGTCGCGATTTGCTACAAAGCAGTTAAACGTTAATAAAGATTAGCACAGTTGAGTTGGTCTGTGGACGTTGTAAGAATGTGGGATGAAAGACACCTCGAAATGGCCTGGCAAGCTAGAATACAGAGGAAGAGACCCAAAGGAAGAGTCCCACAGACTTGGATAGAGGGGACACAGAAGGGTTTGAAGGAAGGAGGAATGCAATGGAAAGGAATAAGAACTATATCTCGAGACCGCAAGGGATGGGAAGCTCTTCGTAAACCCTCTACAAATACCGGTAGAAGAGGTTCGTTTAGGTGAAGTCAAAATTACTCGCGCCATAACAAGTCTCGACATTCTTACACGCTGTTTATAAATGTGTTAAAACTGAAGACTTGAGGAAAAATGTTTTGGAAATGAAACGTCTTACATCACTCTCTACAAATTTTGTGTGAAATATTTGTTTTGTTCCGATAAATTCTTAGCGATTGACACTCGAGATGTGCGCGGAAACGGATGTAGAACTTAATTTAAATGTTCGTTACTCTTGTCTTATTTTAACCAGAATTGAAGTGTGTACCAGATTTCATTAAAACTCTCTAGTATGAAATTAGACGTAAATGTGTTTAGCTATTTACCAGTTGTTTCAAGGGTGTGAAGAGGCAGATCTTTCTGCATGCTTACTGTTGCAAGTGCACCAAAGCCGAAGGAACAACAATCAGCTTACCACTTGCCAAATAATGAAAAAAATTGAGGATGGAGTGGTGATGTGAAATTACCCAGCTGCTTCAGAAATATATCTCGGTTTCCTGGAGAATGGAAACCGAAAACTTTCAACAGAGCAGAGGACGGATGTTACAAAGATTAAAGAATTGTTAAATACACTTAAAAGAACACACACTGTAATATTTCCTATTATTGCAGTGATATCTTAGTGCCCCTTATAGGTTGGAGCCCTGGGCAGCTGTCTGGCTGGCCAAACACTTATCGGCCCTGCGGAAAGGTTCGTATGTCTCCAAGAAACTACATGGTGTCAGGTCCGAAAAGGCCTGAATGAGACTGAATCACTCAACACTCTCACACGCTGTTTCTTTTGTGGAGAAGGGCCCCGCAGCAGATGCTACAAAC